>ONZH01010559.1:0-330000 GCA_900303285.1 Rhinella marina
GGTCGCGGAAGGCCTGCGTCTCCACAAGCCTAAACGGCAACATCTCCAGGGCCAGCAGTTTGGAGATGTGGCAGTTTAAGGCTTGGGCTTGGGGGTGACTCGAGGCGTACTTCCGCTGCGGTCGAAACGCCTGCGAGATGGACAGTTGATGGGACGAGGAGTGTGAAGGTGCAGGCGAAGATGCGGGGGAAGGGGAGGCTGAAGGAGAAGGCCCCAAAGTAGCCGAGGCAGAGGCAGATGTGGAGGTGTCCTGGCTGGAGGTCTGACCGCAGTCGCAGCACACAACAAAGGGGAAGAGGCAGTGGCAGGAAGACCTTGCGCAGGTTGTATTGCGTTTGCTCTCTCCCACTCAGCCCAGTGCTTGACTTCCAAGTGACGCCGCATGCCTGAGGTTGGTCATATTGCTCTTCTCAGAGCCCCTACTCAGTTTTGAGTGGCAGAGTGTGCAAACCGCGCTCAGTTTGTCATCCGCACAAACATTAAAAAATCTCCACACCACAGAAGTACGAGGCCTCGATGGGGGAGCTTCGCGCGACTGCCTGCTGCCGGGAACAGCTTCGGCCCTGCTGGCTGTGGCCTCACTTCTCTGTCTGGACTGTCCTCTGCTCTGGACATCCCTCTGCTGTGGACATCCCTCTGCCTCTGGACATCCCTCTGCCTCTGGACATCCCTCTGCCTATTGCTGCCTTTTTTTCGGTGCTGCGCAGACCACCACCTCTCCACTGCTTTCCCCGCTGGACATCACCCCTGGCCAAGTGGGGTCGGTCATTTCGTCATCCACCACCTCCTCTTCCACTTCCTCACTCTGCTCCTCCTCCTGCCCACTGGACATTCCAACAGCCTCCCTTGATGGCAACTGCGTCTCATCATCATCATCGCTCATGATAACAGATGCTGGTTCAGGGTCCACATCAGCAGGAGATGGCGAATACTCAAGTGGTTGGGCATCACTACAAACAAATTCCTCTGGTAGCTCCAGGGATTCTTCCGGCACATCTGAAAAAGGACCCGAAAAGAGCTCCTGGGAGGGGTCAAGGGTGGGTTGACTCTGTTGGCCAGGTGTGGAGGAAGGAGGGTCAGAGTGAGACTGTGTGGATGACTGGCTGGTGGACAACTGTGTGGAAGCGCTATCGGCTATCCATTGCACCACCTGTTCACACTGCTCAGGCCTCAACAGCGGTGTAACCCACCCCCTGCTTAACTGTCCCATAAAGGCAGGGATTCTGGATGAGCGGAATCCTGGCTGCCCCTCACCAGCACGCATTGTATCCCCACTGTCTTCAACAAGGCCCCCAACAGCATTTCCGCGCCCCCGTCCTCGTCCACGTCCAATTTCGCTAGCCCTCCGCATTTTTTTTTTTGTTACAACATTTGGCGTACACAGCCGTGTACTAACAGGTCAGACGGTGTGTATTAACACCACGTATATACAAGATTTTTACAAGCACGCAGAACGCACAGTACAGGTGCCAAATAAAATGCCTTTTTTTAAATATTTCTAGGTACACAGCCGTGTACTAACAGGTCAGACGGTGTGTATTAACACCACGTATATATAAAATAATTTTGCAAGCACGCAGAACGCACAGTACAGGTGCCAAATAAAATGCCTTTTTTTAATATTTCTAGGTACACAGCCGTGTACTAACAGGTCAGACGGTGTGTATTAACACAACGTATATAAAATAATTTTGCAAGCACGCAGAACGCACAGTACAGGTGCCAAATAAAATGCCTTTTTTAATATATTTCTAGGTACACAGCCGTGTACTAACAGGTCAGACGGTGTGTATTAACACCACGTATATAAAATAATTTTGCAAGCACACAGAACGCACAGTACAGGTGCCAAATAAAATGCCTTTTTTTTAATATTTCTAGGTACACAGCCGTGTACTAACAGGTCAGACGGTGTGTATTAACACCACGGATATAAAATAATTTTGCAAGCACGCAGAACGCACAGTACAGGTGCCAAATAAAATGCCTTTTTTTTTATATATATTTCTAGGTACACAGCCGTGTACTAACAGGTCAGACGGTGTGTATTAACACCACGTATATACAAGATTTTTGCAGGCACGCAGAACGCACAGTACAGGTGCAAATAAAATGCCTTTTTTTATATATTTCTAGGTACACAGCCGTGTACTAACAGGTCAGACGGTGTGTATTAACACCACGTATATACAAGATTTTTGCAAGCACGCAGAACGCACAGTACAGGTGCCAAATAAAATGCCTTTTTATATATATAATATTTCTAGGTACACAGCCGTGTACTAACAGGTCAGACGGTGTGTATTAACACCACGTATATAAAATAATTTTGCAAGCACGCAGAACGCACAGTACAGGTGCCAAATAAAAGGCCTTTTTTTAATATTTCTAGGTACACAGCCGTGTACTAACAGGTCAGACGGTGTGTATTAACACCACGTATATAAAATAATTTTGCAAGCACGCAGAACGCACAGTACAGGTGCCAAATAAAATGCCTTTTTTTAATATTTCTAGGTACACAGCCGTGTACTAACAGGTCAGACGGTGTCTATTAACACCACGTATATACAAGATTTTTGCAGGCACGCAGAACGCACAGTACAGGTGCCAAATAAAATGCCTTTTTTTAATATATTTCTAGGTACACAGCCGTGTACTAACAGGTCAGACGGTGTGTATTAACACCACGTATATACAAGATTTTTTGCAAGCACGCAGAACGCACAGTACAGGTGCCAAATAAAATGCCTTTTTTTTAATATTTCTAGGTACACAGCCGTGTACTAACAGGTCAGACGGTGTGTATTAACACCACGTATATAAAATAATTTTGCAAGCACGCAGAACGCACAGTACAGGTGCCAAATAAAAGGCCTTTTTTTAAATATTTCTAGGTACACAGCCTTGTACTAACAGGTCAGACGGTGTGTATTAACACCACGTATATACAAGATTTTTGCAGGCACGCAGAACGCACAGTACAGGTGCCAAATAAAATGCCTTTTTTTTATATATTTCTAGGTACACAGCCTTGTACTAACAGGTCAGACGGTGTGTATTAACACCACGTATATACAAGATTTTTGCAGGCACGCAGAACGCACAGTACAGGTGCCAAATAAAAGGCCTTTTTTTTATATTTCTAGGTACACAGCCGTGTACTAACAGGTCAGACGGTGTGTATTAACACCACGTATATACAAGATTTTTGCAAGCACGCAGAACGCACAGTACAGGAGCCAAATAAAATGCCTTTTTTTTAAATATTTCTAGGTACACAGCCGTGTACTAACAGGTGAGACGGTGTGTATTAACACCACGTATATAAAAGATTTTTGCAAGCACGCAGAACGCACAGTACAGGTGCCAAATAAAATGCCTTTTTTTTATATTTCTAGGTACACAGCCGTGTACTAACAGGTCAGACGGTGTGTATTAACACCACGTATATACAAGATTTTTGCAAGCACGCAGAACGCACAGTACAGGGTGCCAAATAAAAGGCCTTTTTTTTATATTTCTAGGTACACAGCCGTGTACTAACAGGTCAGACGGTGTGTATTAACACCACGTATATACAAGATTTTTGCAAGCACGCAGAACGCACAGTACAGGAGCCAAATAAAATGCCTTTTTTTTTAAATATTTCTAGGTACACAGCCGTGTACTAACAGGTGAGACGGTGTGTATTAACACCACGTATATAAAAGATTTTTGCAAGCACGCAGAACGCACAGTACAGGTGCCAAATAAAATGCCTTTTTTTTTATATTTCTAGGTACACAGCCGTGTACTAACAGGTCAGACGGTGTGTATTAACACCACGTATATACAAGATTTTTGCAGGCACGCAGATCGCACAGTACAGGTGCCAAATAAAATGCCTTTTTTTATATATTTCTAGGTACACAGCCGTGTACTAACAGGTCAGACCGTGGGTATTTACACCTGGTATACAAAAAGGGTATTGCAGGCACACAGAACCCAGAACACTAGAGCCAAAGAAACTGTATTTAAAAAAAAAAAATGTACACAGCCGTATACTGCCAGAAGATCAGATGGTGCATATACACACTAGGTATATAACAGGGTTTTGCAGCCAAAAAGAACGCAGAACAGTAGTGCCAAATATAGTTTGGTATGTAGCAGAGCACCTAATACACCACTAATGCCTCTCTCTGTCCCTACTCCAGCAGCTATCCCTGAATACAGCAGCCGTTCTCTGCAGAGTGTATATGGTAGTAAAGCTATTACTGTACTGCACTATAGTAGCCCTGATAAGGGCTTTTAATCACGCTCCTGCCTGTCCAACAGCTAAAACCTATCTCTCCGTTCTCCAGCCTCTGTCCCTGACTAAGTTCACGCAGCATATGCGAACGAGCAGGAAGAGCTGAGTTTTTATGATTCGAGGTCACGTGGTTTTTCCAGCCAATCCATGTAGACGCCGTTTTCGCGCTGCCAGCGTGCTCCGCGGGCCTGTCATACCCCCCCTGCATGGTGATTGGTGGAAAAAGAGCACCAGGGAAGGTGGGAGGGGAAACGAATTCTAAGTGCGCCATCGCCGTTATACTCGATCGAAATCGAGTATGCCGAATAGCGTAGTATTCGATCGAATACCGGCTCGATCGAACACTACTCGCTCATCTCTAGACAGTACTATTCAGGTTACATTGCCGTGTTGGCACTTTGCGATAAATAAGTGGGTTTTGGGTTGCAGTTTGGGCACTCGGTCTCTAAAATGCTCCCCATCACAGCCCTATACAAACTGTAACCCTAATCCACAATGATAAATTACTAAACCTAATATAATGCATAAACTAAGGCTGCTTTCAGGTATAATATGGGGGATTTATTACTCCTGTATTAGGCCCCATTCACAGGGCCGTAAGTGTTTTGCAGTCCGCAAATTGTGGATCCGCAAAACACGGATACCAGCCATGTGCGCTCCGCAATTTGCGGACCGCACATGGCTAGCGCTATATAGAGAATGCCTATTCTTGTCCGTGCTTGCGGACAAGAATAGGACATGCTCTATATTTTTGCGGCGCGGCGGAATGGAACAACGGATGCGGACAGCACACGGTGTGCTGTCTGCATCTTTTGCGGCCCCATTGAAATTAATGGGTCCGCAAAATTGCGGAACGGATGCAGATCCATTTATACGGTCGTGTGAATGGGGCCTTATGAACACAAAAACTGAACCTCATATAGTTAATCAGAAAATGAATTAATACCACTGGTTCTAGTTTTGATTTCGTAATATGTGAATAAAGAGAAACCCCTGTATTACACCCCTGTGGAAAGCATCTGAATACTGTTGTTTAAAAAAACAAAAAAACAAACAAACTATGGTCGAAAACATCATTAATGGTGAAAGTAAATGAAAATGTCTCCAACTGTCAGAAATATTTTAGATATTTCTCTCTAGTGATAATTGTTATCACTATTACTGCAGTGTGTAACGAATATTGCTAGACAAGTGGCCTGTATATTTTACTCTATAGATCACATATGGACAGGAGAGACACTGTAAAATGTAAATTTTTGGGTATTTTCACATCAGCATTTTCCTTTCCGGTATTGAGATCCGTCATGGGATCTCAAAACCGGAGGAAAATGCTTCAGTTTGTTGCGTTCCCATGACGCACACAAAAGCTCTGCAAGCACCATTTTGAGTGCGTCATGGGATACTGATCAAGATGGATGTCAATGGTGCCGGATCTGTCTTGTTCGTTTGGGTGATAATACAACCAGATCTGTTCTGAACAGATGCAGAAGGTTGTATTATATACCGGATGCATTTTTGCTGATCCCCTGACGGATCCAGCAAAAATGCAAATGTGAAAGTAGCCTTACTGATGTTTTTGTGTTTGGTGCAACTCGTTTGGTACCTGGGGCATGGCGTCAATAAACGGCCAAATTAGGCACAAAGGGATAATTAGATAAGCAAGCACTCATGTTCTCATTCCTTTTCTGGAAGAAAAGAAGACACTCATATGTAACAATCAGAAAGCATTTATGCTCCCTGGTTGATGGGTGATGGGGATTGATAACATACAAAAAAAAGTCCATGTTATCCTCCCCCTGAAGACATGTACAGACATGTACAATGGGAGAGATAAACTATGTATCTGCCTGTGTTGCCTCTTCCATCTCTTGACATCTCAGCGGGCTGAAGTGGGGATAACTACTTTCTGCAAGCATATTTCAGTCTAGAGCCTCAATCTAGGTCTTGCTTGTCAGCTTTTAAACAAGACTTGGCTTGAATCTCTAGCTGATACACATCCTGAGATTCAACCATCAGCAGCAAAGACGTATGTCCATGGGTGTGTCAAAGCAGTAAAAGGGACAGTGACAAGGGAGTGTCTATGCAACTAGCTGGGTGGGAAGAGTTATATACTAGCTGGGCATTGTTAGGGGCAGTGATTGGGGAGCGTCTATGTAAGTAGCTGGGTGGGAAGAGTTATAAACTAGCTGGGCATTGTTAGGGGCAGTGATAGGGGAGTGTCTATGTAACTAGCGGGATGGGAGGAGCTATAAACTAGCTGGGCATTGTTGGGGCAGTGATAGGGGAGTGTCTATGTAAGTAGCTGGAAAGGGAGGAGCTATGAACTAGCTGGGCATTGATAGGGGCGGTGCTGGAGCTGTGGTAGAGAAAGGAGAAGTACATCATGGGTTTGGTTGGATACAGAAGCAGAAAGTGCTACATACAAGATGTAACCAGGCCAGAGTGATTTGTATATATGGTGAAAATGTGACCGGGAGTCCAAAATAAAAAACAAAGGGTATGTGAAAGATGTACATGAAGTAAGCAACTACATGAGCCTGTTAAGCATACCTCATGTGCATAGTAATCCTGGAAAACTGATTTAAATGTCTTGAAGAACAGTTATTAAATATATTAGGGTATGTGGAAGTAAAGGGTGCAGAGGTCAGTTTGATGCATGTGTAAATCAACAGTTGATAGGGGTTGACCATATGCTTCTTTCTAGGTGGCAACTGCAGTCAATTGCTCTGGCTTTTGGTGGGTGCATGTCTTATGTCCCCTTCCCACCATTGGGACAAAAAATGTACAAACATTCCAAGAATAAGACAGCACTCCAGCTTGCATTTCAATATCAGTTATTTTATTTTTTCATCCAGCCCAGCAGTGCAATATTTCAGAGCAACAGATTTACCACATAGACAGCAACGTTTTGGGCCACAAGGGATGTATGAGCCCTTTATCAAGCTACGTACACTCTGAGCACGTGTGTTTGGCTGGTGGGTACTGGAGCTAATAGATAATGTGCGCTAGGTTTGAGAGCATCACTGACTAAGCAATGATTAGGCAGGGATAGACCATTTGACTAGCATTGCTCTAAGGACTGAAGAGGCCACGTACATAATGTTGCAGAGGTTGTTTGCTCTTTATGACTGCATATGAGAGAGGGATTTAACACGTATCCAGTTAGTAATGGCTTAACCATAACTCCTATTAATATGTCAGTAACATTATTATTATGATTGAATTCAATGTACTATGTTTAAACCTCTGCAGCAGATTCACCACCACAGTCTGCGTGTATTACATGTACTTCACCCTTTGCATTACAGCATCACTTAAATCAGAAGTGGAAATATCTACATGTCGACTGGTTTTTCATATTGCAGATTTTCTGTGCCTTAGAGCTCATGCTTTCTGTTCTTCCAAAGAAAAATAACTTTTATATTATGGCTTGTTACAGAGTCATTCTCCCATAGAAGCATCAAAAGGATTCTGTGTGCCACCACACACAGTCCGTCACCTGGAGAGACCCTTGTAACTTATAAAATCCTAGTCAGTGGGTTCTCTTGTCCCTGATAACCTTCCCTATCTGTTCTGGAAAGCTGCTATGCATGGCAACTAAGGCCAAACTACTCACTGTACACAACAACAGTTCATGGTGGTCTTTTACTTGCTCTAATGCAGCTAGTTTTAGATTTAGATTTACCCAGAAACAGATTGAAATACAAAACACTACAACTAGGACAGAGATGTGGTCAAGTAATATCTATTCAATACAACACAGGCCCCAGAATAATCCAGACACTATTTACTTCAAAAATAAAAAGCCACAGTCACATTTTTTTAAACCTGAAAATGCATTTTTAATATAGGATTATCCCTTTGGACACCTGCTGGGACTCCTACCAATCCAAAGAATGGGGGGCTTGTTCCCCCAATCTGATGTAGCGGCAGGTCAGGCATGCGCCTTGCCACTCTATGTCTCCATGGGAGTGCCAGAGATAGCCGAGTGCTGTCCTTATCTGTCTCTGATGCTCCCATAGACAATGAATGTAGTGGCAAGGCACATGCTCCACCTGTCACTCCATCAGGGGACGGGACCCCTTTTCTTGGGATTGGTGGGGTCTCAGGGGTTCAACCCCCACTGATCAGTTAGCTTTCCTGTGGATAGGGCATAACGTGAACTTGGCACAACCCTTGTAACGTAAACGTGTCTAGAGCTTCAGTTCTATACAGACAATGTGTCTCCAAACCTTGTATAGTCTGATCTTGTAACCTTCTTTCCTTCCATTTGTCCCCTACTTTAAGCTAACATACCTTTGGAAGGTTACTTAAAGTAATGGATAGAGAGAATGTGACTTTAGTGTTTGTATGTTACAATGGAGACACATGGGTCTGTAAAACGGCAGGAAATTTCTAATTATGACGTATTGCTTCATAACTCATTTTAGATTAATTGGAAAAAATGTCTGGTAAGATGTACATAAGGCCAATTAGAAACATATAAACTGTTATACTAATTATTACATGTAACTAGAATTAAATTCTGTTTTTACACCTGACTTCGAGCCGTGGTGTCTGCATTACGTGCTGTAATAAAATGAAAACAATGTAGCCGATCTGTACTGTAGCCAATCCTGTCTCCAGATACATGGCTTAATCTGGTAAGTATTTGCTAAGTCACTGTTGCTTAACACTATGACCCAGACAGGAGAAGTCACTATATTGGACATATCACTGCATATATTTCATCACCACAGCTTCTTGTAACTGCTTTTAAAGCACAAAAAATGCTATGTAGGATATTTTAAAGAGCAGCTTTCTATAGTACATCAGAAAATATTGCTTCTACAGCTAATTCCTAATGTACAGAATATAATGTGCATAAGCATATAAACCCATCTTATTCCCATCTCGGACAAAGTGGGCATATTGCTAGGATATGCCCCAATGTCTGATAGTCGCGGGTCCAACCTCTGGGACTCCCATTTATACTTAGAATGGATCTTGCAAAGTGCTAGAGGGCGCACTGCTCGGCTATTTTTGCAAGTCCCATTGAAATGAATGGGAAGCACCCACTCCATTCACTTTTATGGGGCTGGCGGAAATAGCCAAGCACTCCCATAGGAATGAATGGAGGGCAGCCGCACATGCACTGTGCGCCCTCCAACACTTTGGGACTCCATTCTAAGTTTAGGTGCAGGTCCCAGAGGTCAGACAGAGGGGGCATATCCTAGCGATATTTCCCCAATATCCATGATGAGAATTCTCCTTAAGATATAGAGCACAAAAACATGCAATGACTAGACAGCTGCAGGTATCCAGAATTCTGCTGTCATCACACCCACTCAAGGCAATTTTGCTGTGAGAATGTGGATTTCTGCATTCCTGAAGGGTCTGGTTTGGAGATGTTCTTGACGTTGATATGGGGAGGTTCCCAATTGGTGACAAGAAAGGTTGTAAAAAATCTACAAGATGAGTACAGTGCACACACCTGATGCCCATTCTTCCATTGAGCAGGATATTAATCTTATGGGACCATCTGAAGCAACACAGCATGCAATGTTCCCTCAGACATGACTAACAGTGTTCAAGATGGACACTGCTTTGGTGGAAAAAAAAGGCAGGGAACTGATTCCCACAGTAAGCAATGTCATCAGCTGTGCCTGAAAACTGAGGTAAAATATAACTGAAACCTAGGCCAGCCCATTGCTAGTATAGATTTCAGTTTCTGGAGCATTTAACAGATGTGACAAATTTATTAAGCGGCATCTGGGTACAACAAACAAAAACAGGTGGCAAGTTTGGGGTACCATCATTTATACATGATATTAACATATTATTGCCAGAGCACCTGACGCCCATGCAAAAAGCAATCATGAGGTGTACTCTGTTTAGGAGTAAAACTGCTAATGCCCATACCCGATTTTTGGTCAACAAAAAAAACAAAAAATCCATGAATGCCCCTCCCTGTTAGCATCGGCTCGTAATTTGAAGGCAGGGCTACAGAGTTAGAAGGTTGGGGGGGGGGGGGGTGTGAATGTGTGGGAAAAAGTGTGGTGATTCTTTTGAAGAAGAAGGATTCTAGGAGAGAATTCCAAGTCCTTCCATCCCAGAGGTTTGGCAGCGGCATAGGTAGCATAGCTGGGTACCAAACGAGCTGAAAAATGAGGCTAAGGTGGCAGCAATATGTATGGGCAAGTTAATGACTATTATTAGAAGTGTATAGGAACTTTTTTTTGTAGCTCTCTGAATAATCAATTTAAAAAAAAATTATAAAAATATTTATTTTAAAGGGGGTATGTCAGCACTAGGTAGTGCTGGGGAGAGAAGGACAAACATACCCTCTGTGGAGCTTTTATTATCATGAACAGTGTTGATAGGAACTTTTATTCTGTTCCTGCAAGTGCATTGGAGGCGGAGCTTCACTGTGAAATGCCCTGTGCGTTGAGCTGCTTTGCAGCCCCTCTCCTCTGCGCTGAGTGACAGCTGTTGTGATCTCCTGGTTGGATGCTGCAGCTGTCACTCAGAACAGAGGGGAGGGCTTTATAGTAGATCACTTCTGCCTTTAGTTCATTTGCAGGAGCAGAATCTGGCAGAATAAAGGTTCATATTCGCACTAATCCTGATAATAAAAACACTACAATAGGTATGCTTGTCCCACTCTTCCCAGCCCACACCTAGTGCTGTCAGTAGTTTAGCACGGTCAACAATGCTGACAGACACCCTGTAATTTTATTGTATCTATTATTATTATTATTTTGTACATTTTGCTAAATTATTTTAGACATTATATTATATGAGAAGTGTTGCTTCTCCTCTAACCTCCTCTGCCACAGGGAATGTATTACCTACTGAATATGCTTCAGGGTTTTAGTCTTTTGTGAATATAAACTAAAGACTTTAGGCCCTTTTACATGGGGCCAATGATTGGTTAAATGAATGTTTGCAGCTGATTGTATCTTTTGTTGTTAGCAGCACATCCCTTCATGTAAACAGGAGATATGCTTCTGACAATATGCAAACTGTATGACCGGTCGTCCCTATTCAGAACTATAAGGGTACGGCCACATGGTCAGGTTTCCTGACGTAGTCATAAAAGGTGAGATGGTATACAGCACACATACCTCTTCTCTTTTACCCCTTCACTGGTTTTACAGTAGATGTTCTACTGAGGAAGGAGAACTTTTTTGTTAAGCTACATAGATATATGTACAATATAATCTTCGGGGGAACAAATAAGGCTCCGTAGGGGTATGTTCACACAATGGATTATTAAAATCTGCCTACAAAATTCATTCAGGAATCTGCGTGTTTTTTTCAGTGAGTTTTTCAAAAAATTTTTGACCAATGGCTTTTTACTTTAGTACAAAATTGTATTTTTGGCACATGCCGACATGTACAGAGAGTTTTTAATGCTTCCCATTCATTTCAATGGGGGATTCAGCATGGATTCTGCCCCAAGACAGGGCACACTGCTTCTTTTTTTCCACATGGAAAATAAAGCAAGTGCTGCTTCACACTGAAATGATTGAGGCTGTTTTGAGGCAGAAATGAGCCAAAATAAGCACCAAAAAACTCCATGTGAACTGGCCCTAATAGTGCAGCTATACAGATGCCATGAGCCCATAAAACAAGAAAAACTCAGTATCCACCAAAGTGAACATCACCTACACCATATATAAGCCCAGAAGGACGTAAAAGGGTTTTCCACTGGATAAGTCATTAGAATCTGATCGGTGTGGGTCTGACACCCTGGACTCCCACTGATCAGCTGTTTGAGAAGGCACCGGCTCTCTATGCTTACCAAGCACAGCACCATACATTGTATAGCTGCTGTGCTTGGTATTGCGCTCAGCCCCTTTCACTTCTATGGGGTTGAGATGCACCTAGGCCACGTGACCGATGAACCTGTCGTCACTTGGCCTAGGGAAAGCTGTGAGTTTTCTGAAACAGCTGGATCAGATACTGATAACCTATACAGAGGATAGGTCATCAGTATTTAAGTCTCGGAAAACCTCTTTAAATTACTACTCCCAATTCATCAACGTACCCAGTGATCTGGGTATGTGCCAAGCACAAACCAATGATCCCTCTATTAATTTCCAGTGCTGGTGTCATCAGCAAAACTTAAAGGGAACCTGTCATCTCCGAAACACCCCCTGAAGTAGAGTAAGAAGTGTATAGTGTAAATGATGCTGAATCCAAATATGTAATTTTTATCTTCATACTCACTTCCATTCTGACGCTGTGCTCCCACAAACCTGCAGTAAAATGCACTCAGTGGACTCCAGTGCTCACTCACATAATGGAGAGGACTCAAAGAAGAGTCCAGTGAGTGCATTTTACTGCAGGTTTGTGGGAGCACAGCGTCAGAATGGAAGTGAGTATGAAGATAAAACTTACATATTCGGATTCAGCATCACTTACACTATACATCTCTTACTCTAGTTCAGGGGGTGTTTTGGAGATGACAGGTTCCCTTTAATTGTTCTTGCTGGTTTTATATCTGCCATGTGTTTTCATCTGGAAATTTCTATAGGTCGCATCTTTCTGCCATAAATGCGACTTTTTACACAAAACACCACCACATAAACTGGCTTAATTGTCCGCAACAATCGGAGCCATTTCTGCGGATAAGAGATGATAAATAATGTGTAATATGCGCCAATTTGATAGCCCTGCCCATTTTAAAAATGTATAACTCATTTCTGGCGTGATGTATTCTTTATGGTGAAAATTCTGGAGAAAACCGTTGATATATTTGGTGCAAATCAAAATGCCATTCTTTTTGGCGCATTTTACGCCATAATTCTGGTGCAACATGCTTAGTAAATGTCCCCCACAGTTGTGGTGCATTTTTGGTGCAAAATGTTGCATATTAGACTACACCCCTTTCCTGCAATGCTGCAGCCCTTTTTGGTCAAGCCATGCCCTTTGTCAGGCTAGGTGCGGATAATTTATCTAAATTTGCGCCAAATTGCTCCATGTTTAATCTACATGCACTCACATTAGTACATGTGAGCCATTGTTTTCCCTAATGTTTTTCTGCATTACGAATAATGGTAGTTTTATACTGCCCGATTTCGGGCCAATCATCAGGCATGCACGTTTGTATGAATGCTCGCTCCAGATCGGTCCATGTAGAGGTGCCGCAAATCACCTCATAAGTGAGCAAAATGCTTGTTCATCGGGTGAAATGATCTTTGGTGCAGACACCTCAATCACTGTTTCTGGGCAGCAGATTGTGCGATGTAAACAGCACTCTACTACCCAGAAATAACGGATCTGTATGAGCACAGTAGCCATCACTCATCCTAAGGCTACATTCACAAGACCATAAGTGTTTTGTGGTCCGCAAATTGTGGATCCGCAAAACACGGATACCGGCCATGTGCGTTCCGCAATTTGCGGACCACACATGTCCAGCGCTATAAAGAGAATGCCTATTCTTGTCCGATGCTCTATATTTTTTGCGGTGCCGCGGAATGGAACAACGGATGCGGACAGCACACGGTGTGCTGTCTGCATCTTTTGCGGCCCCATTGAAATGAATGGGTCTGCACCCGTTCCGCAATTTTGCGCATCCATTTATACGGTGTTGTGAATGCACCCTAATACTGTGGAGGTGACTCCTGTGTGTAAACGCAGCTCTTCACCTCCACTTAGTTATTGGGAAGAAGCGCTTCTTTCCCGATAATTGTCCGCTCAATGGCACAGCGTAAATGGACCTTTAGTCTTGAAGCCCAGCTTTAGGCCCCTTTCACACAAGCGAGTTTTCCGCGCGGGTGCAATGCGTGACGTGAACGCATAGTACCCGCACTGAATCCTGACCCATTCATTTCAATGGGTCTGTGTACATGAGTGTTTTTTTTCACGCATCAGTTCTGCGTTGCGTGAACATCGCAGCATTTTCTATATTCTGCGTTTTTCACGCAACCCTGGTCCCATAGAAGTGAATGGGGCTTCAGTGAAAAACGTATTGCATCCTGAAGCAAGTGCGGATACAATGCGTTTTTCACTGATGGTTGCTAAGAGATGTTGTTTGTAAACCTTCAGTTTTTTATCACGCGCGTGAAAAACACATCAAAACGCATTGCACCCACGCAGAAAAAACTGAACGCAATCGCAGACAAAACTGACTGAACTTGCTTGCAAAATGGTGCGAGTTTTCCTGAACGCATCCGGACCTAATCTGTCACGCTCGTGTGGAAGGGGCTTTACTGCAGTATTTTCTGTGTTGGCCTGTCAAACACGATTACACAAATATAACATTTGAAATATAATTACCCTTAAAATCGATAGAGGTTTTTTGTGCCGTCATATAATGCTTTAATTAAGCTACAAAACACGTTTGTTTTCATGCTATGATGGGAACAGCGTGTTCTAGTCTTCAGCTGGTAACCACAGTTTATTTGTTTCTTGCTTTTATTGGGCCATGTCACTGCCATGCAGGTGAACACAAAGTCCAAGCAGAAAGCGCCAAGGAGTGGCAGACAAGGAGAATTCACTTCTAAAGGTGCACAATGTATAGGAGAAAAACATGTAAGACGATGCATATGTATTGACTAACTTCATACACAATAAACCTAAAGCAAATATAGCAAATCTATGGAAATGAGATTACATCAGGTCATGTCAAGTGCAGGAACCTCAGACATATTGAGAATTAATGTGTGCACTCATTGACAAAAAAGCACCAAAGGAGTTGTTGGAATGGGCTGAAACTTTCCATGTGTGAATGTAATGATGATACATGTAAGTGATTACAATATTATCACGAAAGGTTACATTTATTGGGGAAAACCGTACAACTGAAAGTAGCCTCTAGTACCCTGTTAGGCTGCTTCTAGCCTTGATAAAGGATACTCACCCAACAAATGATCGTTTCGGTTTAAATCATCCATTTTTGCTAAACTAATGTGTATGGTCATCTTAACGTTGACCGAATACCGTTGCTGCTGAGGGATCATATGTAGTTGCTATACTTAAAGGGATTTTCCGAGACTTCTATACTGATGACCTATCATCTGGATAGGTCATCAGTATCTGATCGGTGGTGGACCCCGACCAATCAGCTGTTCAAAAAGCCGTGGCGTTCGCAGTACTGCCGCAACTTTCACTCAGCTTTCCCTAAGCCATTAGAACGTCACGTTTATCAGTCACGTGGCCTAGGCGCTCAGCCCTATAGAAGTGAATGGGGCTGAGATGTGATACCAATTACAGTCGCTGTGCTTGGTGAGTGGAGAGAAGGCTGTGGTGCTCACAGGTGCACCAAGTGCCTTCTCAAACACCTGATCAGCGGGGGTCTGGGGTATGAGACCCCTGACGATCAGTATTAAAATATCAGAAAACCCTTTTAAGGCCTCTTTACATAGAACAACTTTTGCTTCTTTCTTTAACTAGTTCTTTTCAAGGACCTCATGAACATTTCCACCAGGATGAACCTCACAACCAATGGGTAAGGTGTGTTTGAACCTTCCTTTGGAGGTATAACTCTGGTTTATGCCCCTATATAGCATTCTTTTTGCATTGGTCTGCTGTATATGAGAAGCGCAACTTTTGGCCTGACAGAGGACAAAAGACACTCTTTCGACCTCAATCATCCAACTGCGGCCCTATGGATACATTTGATGTATATACCACAAGCTTTTTCCAGCATACATGCCAAACGTAGATCTTAGATCCAGTGTGAACTGAGCCCAAGATCAATGATAAATAATGGTTTTATGTTTTTTTACATAGGAAAATTATAGACCAATCACGTGGTCAGAATGCGTGTACTCCACGCCATAGTACCAGATTGATATGTCTTTGTAGTGGGATCACACTTCATTTCTAGTATGGTGGGTCTTCTCTGCCGTACTGAATTACACTGTTGGAATGTGTTGCTTGGATACATAACAGATAATGCAGTTTTATCTAAACACAGGAATATCCTGCACTTAGTGTTCACTTCCCCATAATGAAGATTATACATTGAAGTGTGAGAAGGGGTTATAACTCTGGGTCCCTTTCCATACAACCTCTTATTAAAGGGATAAATACAAAACTGTATACAGAACATTTCATTACTTTTTCTATATACTCTCTCTTTAATGATTTGTCTTAAGTGGCATAGACTTCTCAGATTGCTCTTAGCCAACCTTCCCTATCCTCCCATACATACTCAGTTTACATATTTAGATGTGCATGGATATCAATTAACAGTAAGGTGAAGCATGTTAGGAACAAGGTGGGACCAATCTTTCTTCTCGTAAGACAAATTAACATAACTAAAGAAAGAAAAGTCTGGAACTTCTCTTCCACCACCAGTAAAGGCAGGTTTACACGTCCTGATGTTACAGCTGATTGTCAGGAAGAAAGTATTCCTTCCTGACAGTCGGCTCAGGGGCGTAGCTAAAGGTTCATGGGCCTTGGTGCAAGAGTTCAGCTTGGGCCCCCCTTCCCTCAGTGCTCTGTGTGTCTTCTTATGCGGCATAAGGGTCTTTGGGCCCCCTCAGGCTCCTGGGCCTGGTAGTGACTGCTACCTCTGCACCCCCTATAGCTACGCCCCTGAGTTGGCTGCTCGCTCAGTGGGGGTCTAAGCACTGCATTTACATGCCGCTATCTCCTCCACAGTATGAGCGCGAGGGATTGCATTTGCCATTACTCGTCGTAATAGAGCTGCATTGTATCTGGGTAGAAGATCGCTGTTTAGATAGCACAATCTACTACCCAGAAACAATAATTGGTGTGCTCTCACAAACGACAGGATCATCCGATGAATAAGCATTTCACTTGTTCATCAGGTGATCAGTAGCACTTTTACACTGGCAGATTGTCTAGAATGAGGATTCGCAGGAATGTTATTTCCCGATAATCTACCGGACTCGCAGTGCCAGGCTATCAAATTGTCTTATCTCTAGACTATGCCTTCATTTACTCATTTGTATCAGTCTGTCATAAATCCCCACCAATCATGTGGCCTGCTCCTCATCATAAATTACATGCCTCCAGCGGCAGAGCAGGCCCTATTAAGACCGGCATAACAAACGCTGGTCTTCATAAATCATGGCTTTTGTCTTTCATTTCCTCACAATTTCAAGGCTCAGGCTACATGTTGACTTTGGCTGTGACACGCGCTGCCTGGTCAAAGATTGCGTTGCAAGTAGTGAGAGGAAATGGGGATGTGTTGTGACCCACAAGGTGCCTCAACTAGGTTTTCGCGGGAAAACCTAATCTATGCAACATATTTTGAAACCAAAGTCATGTAGCCCCAGCCATAAGATCTCAGCATGTTGTCAGAGATAAGAAATATTCTTGCTTATGCCCAGAAGTAGAAAATCTGTCCTTACTGTAGTGTCAAACTGACACAGTGCCCCCAGCTTGCTAAGTGTATCTGAACCCCTTTTTGTCCTGGGCTATGTTAGTAAGGTTACCAGGACAGGTTTTCACAACTTTTCATTATAAAATGAATAAGCTTTGAAAACCACCCTGAGTACAATGAAGCCTCTCCAAAAGACCACCACCTTCTCCAGACAAGATTTCCTGTGACACGATTCCAGTTTCAACATATATTCCACACATTTGCTATCTTCTTTGAGAATTCCATCCCCCAAACTACTTTTTTATGTAATTTTGTATCTCTGTCTGCCTATGTTCTCAATAAAACGTCGAAAAAAATGATATTCTGAAGCAGGGCTGTGGAGTCGGTAAGCCAAAGCCCCGACTCCAACTCCTCAATTTCCCCTGACTCCGACTCCCAATCCGACTCCGACTCCCTCATACATGACACATGTTTAAGTGATAACTTTAAAAAAACTTTGCATAAATCAATAGTACAGATATGTCATGACAAAAAGAGTTTGTAATATATGTTTTACTGACATCTTTACTCTGCACTTTCAGTATCAGGCTTTTCTCTGGGTACAGCTCACTAAGGGCCTGATGTACGAAAAACTGTCTAGGTCTAAGACTTTCTTTGTTGCCCATAGCAACCAATCAGAGCTCCCCTTTCATTACTCCAAAGCACTATATGAAATGAAAGGGGAGCTCTGATTGGTTTCTATGGGCAACAAAGAAACTTCTACACCTAGACAGTTTTCATACATAAGGCCCTAGGTGTTTTATATCAGAGGAAAAGCAAACTAAAACATAAAGCAGAGAGAACATGCACGGGACAAGTGATTTATGCACAGTTTATTGAAAGTTTAGATATGCAGGTTACCATAGAACCTGCTGAATTGTCTATAGTTCATGACTAAAGTAAAATCTACTGACCACTGTATTTAGAAAATGTCTTCTTTTAACTGTCCCATTTATGTTGAAAGCTAATCTTTGTAACTAGTGAGAAAACCTCTTTAATCCTGTTTTCTCTAGTAGCTCTAAGATTAGTACAGCCTTTTTTCCCAGTGCCTTTTTCATCTGATCTGTAGCAGAGGAGTTTCACTTCTGATCATCTACATGAAGGGCAGCACACAGTCATCTCAACTGAAAGCCTAGATCCTTAGTTCAGGAATAGAAAAGACATTTCTAGGACATTTCATCATGTTCCCAAATTCTTATGAAAATATATTCAGCACATAGTGCACTGAACTAACTGTACCAATTTATTATATATTTTAGGAGTCGGTCCATTTTATACCGACTCCAACTCCGACTCCACCAAAATGGTCACCGACTCCGACTCCACGACTCCGACTCCACAGCCCTGTTCTGAAGTATGTTTGGGGAGCCTATGGGATAATCAGCAGAAGCTCCCTATAGACAAAGTGATATCGGGAGAAAGTAGGTTCACTAAAACCTAAAATAGCAACCATCTCAACAGATCCTAAAATATACGATATTTAGGCTTTTTCTTCTATTTTCTCAAAAATGTCTGAAGAATTATGGGGAATATTTATCATCTCGCTGAACCAGAAAAGTGGTAGAAAAGTCACAAACCTCATGTTTGCAACTTTTTGAGCACCTAGCATTTGTGCGCTACCCTCTCCACTTTTTTGAAAGGGGACATGGCGAGGGCAGGGAGTTAGCGGGGTCATTGGATTTGCCACATTTTCTCTTTATCTGTGCCTGTTTATATGTGCAAATGTAGACAGAAAACTACAGCAGCTCAGAGGTTGCCTTAGATTTTGCTTTGTTGCACAGACAGGCGGAGGTGTGCCTAATTTATAAAGAGGCCCGTGCCTCGTCATAGATTAGGCTAACCACACTTGCGGCAAAGCTATCGGACAGGCTGTTAAATGTCCTGATTCGGCCAGACAAAAAAAAAACGTTGTGTGCAGCGATCTTTGTCTGTTTGAATCCTGGTATTTATGCCAGGGGGCGGCCGCATCCCATTATAGTCAATGGGATCCAGCAGGCACACAGCACTATCCGGCATTGCCAGTTCTGGAGAACACCACCAGGCTGTTCTCTGCCGGGTATCTTTGCCGCAAGTGATCTAGATGCATTCTCTGGCAGCGCAGATTTCCAATACTGATAAGTCTCCCCTTATGACACTTGTGATAAAGTAGACTATCCTGCAGACTTATACAATCAGTTCACTATAACAGTCTGGTACAGTACAGTATCTCATTTATTCTTGGAGGCATTATGTAAGATGTTAGAAAAACTTGAAAAATATAATTTACATAATCCATTTTGTAAGAAGGCCAACATCTACTTACAATGTGCCTTTTGTTTAAAAGAAGACAGCCTGCATCGTATGATCAGAATTAGGCATCTTGCACACAAGCGGCTTTAAAACTTATTTCCTTTTACAGATTGGGAGTATTCACTTCTGATTCCATGTATTACTTAGGCTGTCATACGGGTTACAAAATTATTCTATATGTTTTCTCAACCAAACCCAATCAGTCCATGAGAGAAAAACAGAAAGAAGTGGGAAAATAGGATTTTGTAGAATGGACCACAACAATAGATGAATTGGAAGGAGAGATGATGACAAGTATCCATTGTCTCACAATCCTATGGAAATTGCGCATTTTGGGTACAACGACACAGCACGGTCATGCCGCAGTTCATACTGTGTGGTCGTACGTGGCTCCAATAAACTAACACACTGTGTAGTCAGTCTGCATTGTTAATGGCCATGCGGTATTGTGGGTGCCATGGGGCTAATAACAATGCACACCGACTAAACAGTGCAGCCCTGATCAGTTAATTGGAGCCCATTGTGGCTTGTAAGAGTTAAAGTGGATTTCCAGGGGGAATATAAAAATTTATAAACACCCAAACACAGACAGAAAGTGTCCTCAGCCAATCAGTAGCCACAGAACCAGGGGCGGATTGGCCATAGATCTTACAGGGAAATTTCCCGGTGGGCCGATGCCCAGGGGGCCACCTGAGCCCTCCTCACGGCCGGCCAGTGGAAGTTTTTGGGGGATGTATTTTGTGCTGCTGGTAGTATTTTGTGATGGACTGTGTTTTTGGCTCTGTGAGATGGTACAATGTGCCAAAATATGGTATTGGTGGCCCTGCCTTCCATCAATTTGGATCCAACTACAAAATGGGGCCACTTTTAGTAATTTTTCCAGGGCCACTTTAAGTTCCCAATCCGTCCTTGCACAGAAGTGACTCAACCCAGCCAGTGATTGGCTCAGCAGGCCTTTAATGTGGCTTCTGCTCTCTCAAATCGAGACCAGTAAGTGGAGAACAGCAAGGACCATACCAGCATTAGAATGGCAATGATGGGAGATCAGTTAGGGTCAGCATGGTGTTTTTTTCATTTTTAAACCTTTCTTGCCCTCTAAAAAATATCTCCCCAGAAATCCCCTTTAATGAGAGAGGCCGACACATACAGGTTAATTTTTAAGGCTGTTTAAACCGAGCAAAGTTTGGTTTGTTCACATCTTAACAATCGTAACGATAACTGGCAGGTTAACAATATGGTGGAAAGTGGAATGGAAATCAGTGATAAAAATGGATTGTTTGCCTTTATCTTTATCAGATGTGCCTGCGGAAAGCTTACCCGGCGCCAACTGTGTTACTGGTAAACTTTAATGGTGCATGCAGTGACATTAACAATGCCTGGCAACCAGTTACGAGACGCCCATCATGTCGACTGTTCTGATAGGAAACATACATCCAACACTCATTTGTCAGTGGTATTAAAAACTACTCCATGTAAAAAAATGTTTGATGGCCAGTGTGAGATCAGGGAAGAAAAACTGGCCGTAATACCCCAAACAGGTTTGTGGTGCCTTCCTCTGAATCAGCTAGGTCAGAAAAAGGCTGAACCTGAAGGATATGTGTCTTGTGATAATTGTATACTTACCAACCATACTGGCCCAGATTTACTAATCATATAGATGGCGTAACTTAGGCTATTTAGACCTGCACCAGATTTCTCACCGGGGCTCAGGCTGGATGATAAATGTGGTGCAGGGACAGCAGGAGAGGATTGGCCATAGACCCTACAGGGAAATTTCCCTGTGGGCCAATGCTCAGGAGGGCACAAGCCCTTTTGATGGCCGCAGGCCAGGTACATAATGTTCTGATGCTCAATGGCCACAGGTGCCATCTTAAACTCTAACTATAACTATATATTACAGTCCTCATGACGGTGATACATTTGAATACTGTGGTTGGGGTGGCAGTATTTTGTGCTGCCCTGTGGTACTTGGTTCTACTGGGGTGGTATTCTGTGCTGCACTACGGTATTGCAGGCCCTGCCTACTTCTCTTGTCCCTGCCTACTTGTTCTGCCCATCTTCTGTCAATTTGGACTCGTCTACAGCATGAGACCAATTTTAGTTTTTTTTTCCAGGGCCACTTTAAGTTCCCAATCCGACCCTATTGGTTGGCTGACCTTGAGAAAGAATTTTACGTGTGTGGCAGCAGCCTTAAACTTCAATTACAATTTTTTAAGCTGCTACAAATGTCCTAATAATTTTTGTTTTATATATTTATTGATTTTATTGTTTTTCTAGCAAAATAGGTCCCCGACATATGGGCTTTTCACTGCAGTTCATACAGAATCCACACACGATAGCAATATATCTGCGGTGTATGAATTCTGACTTCTACAATATGCGCTGCAGGGAGCGCTGTACTGGCAGGAGCACACATCGCTTCTCCTGCCTGTGCCCTCCGCTGAAATCTCTGCATAGCACATTGATGCCGGATAGTGGAGTGCAGCAAGGACCGACAGGAGCTCTGCATAACACATCAATGCTCCTGCCTTTCTTTGCGCCACTAAAGCATGGCATAGCACATCAGTGCAGGGTATCCAGACCTGTAGGCAGAGTGGGCACAGGTTGGAGCCACACAGGGGCAGATTGGCCATAGACCTTACAGGGAAAACTCCCGGTGGGCCGATGTCCACGGGGCCACCTGAGCCCTCCTCACAGCCGGCCAGTGGAAGTTTTTGGGGACGTATTTTGTGCTGCTGGCAGTATTCTGTGATGGACTGTCGGTTTTGGACCCGACTACAAAATGGGGCCACTCTTAGTATTTTTTCCAGGGCCACTTTAAGTTCCCAGTTCGCCCCTGGAGCCACACTGCTCACTGAAGCTCATATTGCAGAACACAGAATTTGTACACGGTACGGTATATATGGCCATGGTGTACAGATTCTGTATGTGCTGAAGTGAAGAGGACTTCAAGAAGTCACAAACTTTGGGGGCCTGTTTTGCTAGAAAAACAAGAAAATTAAAAATTAAAATAATAAAATTAAAATAATAAAATATATTACAAAAATATAGGGTATTTGTAGCCAGTTTAAAAAAAAAAGATTGACGGTTTAGGTACACATTCAATGCAAACTTCAGTACAGACTGCAGATTTCGTTTGCACCCTGACTGCGCACTTTTTCAGGCCTCGGCCTTTATGAATCCACCATTCACCTGGAAATAATCCCGAGCAGCGTTTTGTGAATTGTATCCATTGGACATCTTCGGCCCAGCTATAGGCACCGGGAGGGTCGTAGGCCGCAGCCTCTTTCAGGAGCTTACCGCTGTTGGTGACCTGTGAGATGCCCCCATGCATATTAGATTGTCAGCAAATCCCATCTGACTTGAATCTAATGTGTATGGGCCACTTAAATGTATTATGTTTTAAAACAATTTTTAAGTATTGAGGTTTTTTTTTATAGTTTTGTAAATTAAGTGTGCATAAACCCTAAAGGAACTCGGTTGCAGAGAACGGAAAGAGTAGGGGAGCCTGCCGCCTTGCTGGCAAATAGTTTTTCCACCTGCAAATAAAAAAAAAGTGACAATCTAAAAGGGAAGTAGCGACATGGCTCTGAAATATCAGCTCAGCAGTGGGTGTTTATAGGCAGACAGACAGGAAGGTGTAGGAGAACAAGTACTGTACACTGTAAGCACATGACAAGCCAGCAAGGTATACTCAGATCAGGTCAAGCCACAAGAAAGTCCCGGGAGACAGATGTATGTTCAAGGAAAATGTCAGAACGCTAACCCATTTCAAAAGATGATACTTAAAACGGACTTAGAGAATTATGTTAAATGCAAAAAAGGTAAATTCTTTATATGTCCGCTGCAAGGAGTTTAAGAGGCAGAGGAACCCAGGGCTGTCGTCATAAGTGCCACTTATCTTGGGGGAGAAATCTAACCTGTCTATATTTTACTCATTGGCAGATGCTTGTAAATTGTCTTCAGGTCACCATAGACTTGAGACATACCCTGTTGAGATCAGCAAAATCAGCTGACAGCGATCTCCTGTCTATTGGCAGCTTGGGGACTATTCACATTGTGCCTCAACCATGCAGCATAAATCACAGCACAAACGCACCATGTGAATTTACCTTGTTCATGCTATTACCTGCCGTGGCCAACTATAAACATGCACACTCTGCTTGGCTAAGTATGCATGTTTAATTCAATGGAGAGCGGGTAATAAACTGATGCCAGATACCCCTGACAGCAACTTATCTACTACTAGGACACATTGTAGCCACCTCTCCACTGAACACTTTGGAGACAGCTGCTGCCAGCTGACAAGGGTTACCAGGTAAGACCCACACCCATGGCATATTCTCAGTATATGCCATACATTCTTAAGATGAGAATACCACTTTAAGACAGAGCGTGCCTTATCTGTGCAGCTTCTGCAGTGCAGAGTGACCTAGGGATCATGTGATAAAAAGACCAAGTAGCAGAATTTCACAACCAGAAATGTATCTGATTTATTAATCAGAAAACACAGGAGTGGGATAAAGTAGTAGGATAAACTATAAACCAGCCCTGTATCACATATGCATCCAGAGATCTCCCCATTCATTGATTTACTAGATTTATATCAACCTGGCAGCTCATAGGATGTGTCCTCTTTCCCTGTAACTGCCACAGCTTCTAACAGAACATATGGCTGGTAGCAGTTGAAGATTGAAACTGAGAATGTGCGACCACCTCAGTGAGGTGGACATGAAATAAGCAAAATCAAACAGCAGGTGGCGCTATACAGACACATTCTATTAAATAACTATGGCCATGCTACAGTACATTTTTAATTGCATGTAATTACAAAAGTATTCAGATCCAGGGCAAGGTGCTGGTTCGAAAAATGGAGAATATGTTTTGTGGCACAACCCCTTTAGTCATTGCTGGTAATTGAACAAATTTAATGAAAGTCAGCGGGGCAGATTTACTGTTGTGAATACACCCCAATTCTGTTGCACATGCCTAATACACCACATTTATCATGGGTTTTAGATGCTTTTTGAGACATACCTGACAAGGAGGTGTGGCTTAACAGAAATATATGGTTTTATGGTAAAGGGGCGTGGTTTAAGCTGCCCCACCTTGCGTCAGAATTTTAGCTAAAAAGTCTACCACTAAATAACCCCAAGTCAACTAATAGGTGGTATAAACTTAAACTATAGACCAGAGGTCAGCAACCTCCGGCACTCCAGCTATGGTGCAACTACAATTCCCAGCATGCTCCTTTCATTTTTATGGGGTCTCAAGAAAAGCTAAGTACCACAGCTGAAGTGCCGAACTTTGCTTATCCTTGCTATAGACCAGGGGTAGGCAACCTCCAGCACTCCAGGTGTTGTGAAACTACAACTGCCCCTCTTAGAACTCTCATAGAAATGAATGGAGCATGCTGGGAATTGTAGTTTCACAACAGCTGGAGTGCCGAGGGTTGCTGACCCCTGCTATAGACAGTCTAAAGGTGCACCAAATTTATCATCCAGCACCAGCCACTGCCTATTCTAAAGGTCCTTTTAGGCTACATTCACACAACAGTAGTGTTTTGCGGTCCGGATACCGGCTCATGAGCGTTCCGCAATTTGTGGACCACACATGGCTGCCAGTATAATAGAAAAAACCTATTCTTGTCCTCAATTGCGGACAAGATCATTATTTCTGTGAAGCACATCGTCCTGTATAAACAGGGATCTGCTGGATTGTTCCGGATAATTGCCTACAGCATCAATCTATGTAAATAGACCATGGAAATAATTTATCAGAAATGAGATTTGTTTCAAGTTGTCATTTTCGTTGTCATCTCAGCAGCCTGCAGGGGTTAATGATGAAGATCCACGTAAACGTATGGGAAAGTTTTTTAAATCTGTTTCTATGAGGGTATTATCTAGATGGCTAAATTATCACAGATCTGAGTTTAACCGACTCAAATATTAAGGAAGTTTATTAATAGCTCTTGTTACTAAGGTTAAACTTTTACTGCGCCTCCTTCCTGGTTGCTCGCACCTGCCTGGCGGACCTCCTATTGGCTCCTTCTGTTTCTAGGCTGATGCCTTTGTTCCTGGGGCAAAGTTAGAAAAGTAAGTGTAACCTGTTGGACTGCCCTCTCTGTGCAGCACTGTCGTCACTCCTCTCTTCTGTGTGAACTTGCCATGACTGATTAAAGGGACAGTACGCAGTGATCTGCTGATCGTGCTACTGACTGCAAGCTCTCATGGTGGATCATACATCACTATAAACTAGAGAGCTTACCACTTTACTGGGCAGGTCTGCAAGACTTCTTTGGGGTGAACTCAGAAACACTGGACCCTTGTATTAAGATCAGGTTACAGAGCTACAAACTATACTTCATGACTTACTGTCTATGTGGAAACCCTCACAAAATACAGGGAGAACATATAAACTCCATGGAGCTGAAGTCATAACCCACAAGTAAGGCCTCATGCACACCGGAGTTGTGCGGCCGTTCCGTGAATTGGGGACCGCAATTTGCATTCCCCAATGCATCAGAAACATCCGTGCGGCAACCGGGACAGATCGAGAGCTTGAATGGGTCAGTGATCAGTCCGCACCGCAAAAAAATAGAACATGTTCTATTTTTTTGCGGTGCGGAGGCACGGACAGGAACACCACGGAAGCACTCCGTAGTGCTTCAGTGGGCTTCCGATCCATGCATCTATTCCTCATTCAAGTGAATGGGTCCACATCTGTGATGCGGGGTGCACATTGCTGGTGCCCGTGTATTGTGGACCCGATGTATGCAGGCCGCAATACAACGGCCGTGTGCATGAGGCCTAAAAGCCAACAATAACTAGTCACAATAGGGAATGAGGAATTTACCAAGCCCCCTGGGCCACTAAAATCCTCACAGAAAAGTTGTAAATTTTTGAGCAAGCCCCATTTTACAGAAACATGTGCAATTTTCTGTCCATTTAAATCCCACTCATCGCATTTTTAAAGGGACAGGGCATGGGTGGGATGGAGTGTCGGATAAATATACTGATATTTACAACCAAAACTGCATGTAACTTATACTGCGGATTTCAGTTTTTGCACCTCATGGTGTAGGAAAAGCCAGTCTTAAAGGGGTTATCCAAGATGCGGCCACGACCCAATTCCGGGATCCATCAGCGGTGGCCGTGCTTGCACACTGCAGGAAAAAGTGCCGTCTTCTCTGGTGGCTGGGACCGTGGGAATACACATAGGCCAGTGCTCACTCCTGTAGTGTGCAAACACGGCCACCGAGCAGTAAATAACATGATGGAAAAATGAATCCAGTCAGCAAAGGAAGCAATATGGATAATAACAATACATTAGTAAGTAAGAAAGTACAATACATTAGTAAGATTAGAAAGTCATTTTTATTCCATGTCCTGCTAAAAATGTACATGATGTAATCTGGAGTGAATGTCATTTTCTTACCAGTATCTGTATTTGTTAGTTATATCTCCCTGAAGTTTCTTATCTGTGTCATGTGACCAGCAATCAGACTCTCCAACTCACACAGCATCTTATGTGTGGACAGGAAGTCTAATTTTCTATGCATTCCTATGGTAGCCTCATTTTCAGTCTCAGGCCCCATTCACACGTCCTGATTTTTGCTCCGCATCCTATCCGCGTCCGATTCGCAATAACGGATCTAAAATGCGAATAGTATGCCGATCCATTCATTTTAATGGTTCCCGAAAAAATGCGGACATCACTCCGTGTGTTGTCCGCATCCGTGTTTCCGTTCCGATTGTCCGCAATCAAAAAACATTATGTCCTACTTTCATCCCAAAATTGCGGTCCGTAGCCCAATACAAGTCTATGGGACGTCCGTAAATGCGGAAGACATGCGGAAGGCATCCGCATGTCATCCACATTTGCGGATTCTGTTCCAGGAGGGTAGAAAAAAAAATAAAAGGTACAGATATTATTCATCCGCAAAAAACGGATGACATATGGATACATCCTTTACGTTTTTTACGGAAAAACGGAACGAATGTGCTGGAAAAAGAGTTTTTTGCGGCACAACGGATCCGCAAAAACTGACCGTTTTCCAGGATGTGCATAAATACAGACGTGTGAATGGAGCCTCATAGGAATGAATAGAGCAGTAACTGGCTTCCTGTCCTGGGTCAGTTGGAGGTCAGGGAGTTGGTCACATGACCCAGCTACAATAAGAAGAGAGTGGATAACTCTCAATTAGAGTCTCTGATGAGAAGATTGCATTCACTACAGATTACATCATGCACCTTTCTAACAGGTCAGAGAATAAAAAATTTTGCTGGAGTTCTTCTTTAACTTTCTGTACATAATAAATGCTATGCATTTTTTATACATTTAGGCCTCATGCACATGTCCGTAGAGTTTTTTGCGGTCCGCAAAACACGGATACCGGCTGTGTGTGTTCCGCATTTTGTGGAACGGTACATCCTGCCCTGTGTAAAAAAACTGCCTATTCTGGTCTGTTTTACGGACATGTTCTATTTTTTGCAGGGCTGAGGAACGCACATTCAGATGCTGACAGCACACGGTGTGATGTCTGCATCTTTTGCGGCCCCGTTGAAATGAATGGGTCCACATCCATCAGATGCGGATCAAAACCACGGTCGAGTGCATAAGGAATAATAGTGGTGTTTTTTCAGGTGTTTTCCAAGTCCTATAGAGAAGCTTGAAACGTCATAAGAAATGTCATACCCAGTGTATGTTGCACTTAAAAGAAGAAAAATAAAAACACAACCCCCCCACCCCCAAAAAAAGCAAAAAACACCACCACACCAAACTTTATATGCATTTTGTATTTAAATATAGACTTTAAAGTGGCCTAATAAAATTGTTGTGCTAGTACTTAGAGAAATGTGGGATATATGCTAAAGTATGTAACTTTTCTCGGCTCTTGGCACTTTGTAGTCAGAAAAGTATGTGGTGTTACCCAGGAGGTGGTGTTGCCTGTCAATCTGACATGTTTTATCATTATTAAAGACAGAAAATGTTGCAAGCTGTAGTACAAATCTATGCCTGCCCTTAGTAGGTGTAGATTTTATTTTCTGCCTTTAGGATGGTATAAGATAAAGCAAATCTGTTAAAGGGGTTGTCTGCTTTTTTATATTGATGACCTATCCTGAGGATAGGCCATCAACCCCTTTAAGAGCCATGTGTCTCTTAATACATTTTTTTACTACAGGAAAACTTCACTTTGAGACTAAAACACCAGTTTTGATAAGTCTCCCCCTTAATTCTGCACACCATGTCCCAGACTATTCACCCTGTTGTATCCTAACTGCATGGCCAAGCAGTTCTCATGCAGGCTGCACTGTTAAATGGAATTAAGCTTCAATTACGAAGCATAAATTGGAGGACTTGTATCTCTTTATCTTGAGCTCTGGTTAAAGCAGGATGAAAATCCCACCCAAGTCGGACATCTCCCCACCCGATTCTTCCTTACAGCTTTTTAATGACTAGCCAAGAGGCAGAGGACGACTGCGATTATATGGTGACATTCCTCTGAACTTCCTGCCTATACCAACTAAATTTCCATCCCATCCTGTTCTCTGCATCCCATGGGAAGTTCTGCAACAAACTCATACAAAGAAAATGGCTGTGTTAGCAAAATACGAGTGATGCATGTATATGGAGGGACATCTGAGCACTGCTGTACACCCTTCTTATACTGTACAGTGTGAAGACGCACTGACTACTGTATATTGAAGCCAACAAAAGGGAAATATAAGTTGTGTTCACTTTCAGAACTTTTGTCCATTAGTTTTTAGGATGTACAAGGCACAAGCACTGACATGTCAAGTCTCTTAGATCCATACCGTCACTTGGCTGCAGTAGACAAACACGTCACAGCACTGCGGAGGTGATGTCACTAAGCTGCCATGATTGGCTGAGGTCACATGACATAACAATGGACGTATGTATGTACAGACACCGCAGCAAATGTATTTGGCAAAGTAAAGGGGTTTTCTGTGATTCATAAGGATCGTGGAAAGCCCTCTTTAATTCAAAATTCTTCCTGCATAAAAACTTGCCAATCCAGAATTCAGTTTTTATTTTTCCTGAGCAGGTTTTAAAAAAATGAAAGAAGTGATCTGACTGGCTACAGTAAACATACTGGGGAGATATTATGACACTATCTAAAAGAAAAATGGTCCGATGCTCACAGCAAACAATCACTGTGCAACTTTCATTTTTCAACAGCACTTTAGAAAATGAAAGCTGCGCTGTGATTGGTTGCTATGGCCAAAAAAGACAATTTTCTTTAAGGCTACTTTAACACTAGAGTTTTTGGATCTGGCAGGGTTCAGCAAAAACGCTTCCGTTACTGATAATATAATCTCAGTGCTCCAGACTAAAAAAAAATACCTAGGACCATTGGCTCCTGAACTGAAAAATTTAGGAGCCAAATTAAATTTTTAGTCGCAAATTTAAAATAAAAAGACTTGGAGGAGAAGATGGAAAGTCTGGCCCATAATAGAAAAGTCCTATCCTATTTTTTGGGGGACAAGGTGACTAAAAAATGTCGAATTGTGCGGTTTTTATTTATTTATTTTTCTGTTACATGTTCACCACATAGGAGATTTTTTTTATATTTTAATAGTTTGGACTTTTGGGACGTGGCGATATGTAAAATGTTTATTTATTGTTAATATATTTTATATGTAAAATTGGGAAAGAGGGTGATTAATGGGACGTTCAGACGGCCGTAGTATTGCAGATCCGCATTACAGATGCCGTCCGGCGTGTGTTCCGCAAATCTTGGCGCCCTGTTCAAAATGCCTGCGGCACCTGAGGGGTTAACTGCAGCGTATCACAGCTCCCTATCATACAGGTCGGGTGCCGGCTATGTGATTCTGTGCCGGCACCCGCTCCTGTATTTGTATTAAACATAGTTATCATCATTGGTGGCGCAGTGGCCACAGCCCCTCCCCTCTAACTCATTGGAGGCACAGCGGCCACAACCCCTCCCCTCCTCCGCCCCTCTCCCCCCTGATTGGTGACAGCGGCAGCAGCAGCACAGGGGGGAGGGAGAGACTGCTTCCTTCTACCCTGTGCTGCTGAGGGAACATGGAGCGCGCTGAGAGCAGCGCGCACAATGTTCCCTGATACTAGGCTGCGAAGTAGCGCAGCCTAGTATCAGTAAATGACGGTCGGGTCCAGGCGCAAATAGCGACAAGACTAAAAAGTCTTGTCGCCATTTGTAAAATCTAAGTCGCATTAGTAGCCTTACAGCTATATAAAAAATGAGGTAGAGCGCAACATGAAGTGTATAGAGATAAAAAAAAATGGAGGTGCTCACCTGGTATTGTGATGAGCCACAACAACTATATCTAAAAAGTGTACATACCCCTATTAAAATGCCAGGTTTTTGTCATATAAAAAATCTAATTATTTCAGATTTTTTTTCTCCTTCAATATGACCCATAATCTGTATAATTCCATTGAAAAACAAGCTGAAATCATTTGTAGGGGGAAATAAAACTAAAATAATTTGTTGTATAATAATGGTTGTGTAAGTAGAACACCCTCTTATAATTGGGGATGTGGTTGTGTTCAGAATTAGCCAATCACATTTAAAGAGGACCTTTCATGGGTCCACACACTGCTAAATAAGTAGCAGGCTTTGGAGGGCATGGGCCGGGGAGTTGGGGGTACTTACTATTTCTTCAGGGCGCAGCTCCGTTGGCCCCCTGTGAAGATCCGGTGCGCGCTATGCAAATGCATAGCATCAGAACAGGGAGGAGGAGACGCCAGGGATTTTCAATGGGCGTCTCCTTCTCCCTGGCTGTAGCGATGTCCAATCGCAGCGGAGAGCGTCACAGCCAGGGAGGAACACAGTGAAGATGGTCATCAAGAAGTGGATAAAATTTAGCACAACACTGACATTAACAAGAACTTGACATCCCTCAAAAACTGATGAAAAGACAATGAGAAAATTGTTCCATGAGGCTGCCAAGAGGCCTAAAGCAACAGTAAAGGAGCTGTGGGAATTTCTGGAAAGTACTGGTTGTATACTGCATGAGACAACAATCTTCTGTATTCTTCATATGCTTGGCCTAAGGGGTAGGGTGGCAAGACGGAAGCCTTTTCTTTAAAAGAAAAACATCCAAGCTTGCCTATCTTTTGCCAAACATCAAGTCTGCCAAAAGCATGTGGTAAACACCGTCACCGTCACCAGAAAAACACTGCACCCCTAGTGAGGCATGGTGAAGGCAGTATTATACTTTGGGGCTGTTTTTCTGCAGCTGGAACTAAGACTTTAGTCAAGGTGGAGGGAATTATGATCAGTTCCAAATACCAGTCAATTCTGGCACAAAACCTTCAGGCTAAAAAGCTAAAGATGAAGAGGAATTTCACCCTTCCATACAACAACGCAAAACATAACTCCATATAAAAAAAAATGGCTTCGCCAGAAGAAGATCAAAGTTTTGGAATGGCCCAGCCAGACCTGAACCCAATTGAAAATCTGTGGGTTGACCTGAAGAAGGTTGTACAGAGGAGATGCCCTCGCAATCCAACAGATTTGGAAGGAAGATTCTGCAACGAAGAGTGGGCAAAGATTGCCAAGTTGCCATGCTGATAGACTCCTACCCAAAAAGAATGAAGGCTGTCATAAATTTAAAGAATACCTCAACAAAGTATTAGTTTAAGAGTGTGCATATTTATGCAACCACATTATTACTTTTATTTTTCCACCATAAAATATTTCAGTTTGTTTTTCAATTGAATTGTACAAATTAGGGTGGGTTCACATCAGCGTTATGCTTTCCGTTTGTGTTTTCCATTATAACATGGTTATAACGGAAAATAACGGAAACCATAAGACGGAAGTCAAAACGGAAGCCTTTAGAGGCATTCCGTTTTGATCCGTCATAATAGAAGCCTATGAGAATCATAACGAATCCGTCTGAGTTCCGTTATGCAGAACAGAAAAAAAAGTCCTGTCAACAGGACTTTGTTTTCCGTCTTGCATAACGGGAACCAAATGGATCTGTTATGATTCTCATAGGCTTCTATTATGACGGATCAAAACGGAATGCCTCTAAAGGCTTCCGTTTTGACTTCTGTCTTATGGTTTCCGTTATTTTCCGTTATAACCATGTTATAACGGAAAACACAAACGGAAAGCATAACGCTGATGTGAACCCACCCTTATAGGTGAAAGTAAAAGTGGAAAAAGTTCTGAAATTATTCTTCTTGGTCTGATTATTTACATGACAAAAATCTGGCATTTTAATAGGGGTGTGCAAACTTTTTATATCCACTGTATGTTATGCCCCAACAGGGATTCAGATCAGCAGCAAGGGTCCCAAAATCCATGTCGCTTGGAGTAATCAGAACAACTGTTCAGATGTGCGAACATTTGCATCAAAGCAAAAAAAAAAGTAAAATTGCTGGTACCAACAAAAGAAGTATCTCTAGATACTTTTATTGGATCTAGCGCAGTTTTTTTTCCCTTGATGCAATTTTTCTTTTAGACAGTTTCATGACTCCCCTTTTATGTCTGCACTACTTTGGCTTCATAAGGTCCAAGGTGCTTCACAAAAGATTCACTCATCTTTGACTGATGGATAGGTCACCAATATCAGATCTGTGGATGTCCGACATTCTGCACCCCCACCAATCAACTGTTGTTAGATGCTAACAGAAATAACACTTTGGACGAACCAGAAAGCTCCATAACCTGTGTAATGGCCATACTGGGTCACTGCAGCACAGCTCCCATTCAACTGGACGGTGCTGTGCTTCCAACTCTTTGTTCTCTGCTTAGAATAGCTAATTTGAGGTGGTATCAGGTGTCTGACCACCACCGTTCTGATGCTGAAGACAGGTCATCAACAACCCAAACAACCCTTTTAAATATCTTTATTTTAATATAGAGATTAGTGAATTATTATTGGCCTAATGGTCAATACAAGTTTTGTGATGTAAGAGGTTTAGCGTATAGAGCAGCAGGTAAGGGTTAATACTGGCTCAGCACTGGGGAGCTGTACGCTGTACTTCTCTTTCTCTGCATCAGTTTCCTGCAGTTTAGCCACAAACTGTAGGAAGAAAATGCAGACTTATATTCTTGCACTTTGTTCAAATAAAGCCAGGAGTTTCCCAGTGAAAAGTATCTAAAATAGAACAAAAAAAGGTTTATACAAGTAAGCATGCGAAAAAGAACCTTTATACAGAACTTCAGTAAAAGATTTTCATTTTTTTTTTCTCAATATTTAGGACTTTGATATTGGTGGCCTATCCTTAGATTGGTAGGGTTAAAGAAGTTGTCCTCAGGGTAAGTCATCAATATCAGAACGGGGAGGAGGGGGTTGAGGGGGGGATCTGGGTGCCAGGTGTCAGTGCTGCCTCCTCCTCACATCCACAGCGGTGATCAGGTATAATGACACCTAAGCCATCCCATTCATTTCTATGGGGCGTCTCGTTCTTATATAATTGTATAGGAATGAGCTGTCCCATTGAAGTGAAAGGGATGGCTTGTAATTACACCTGCTCATTGCTGCGGACACGATGGCGATCAGGTAAACAATGAAGAGGAGGCAGCACTGGCATGGCGCGCACCTTCTCTTCAAACAGCTGATCGGCGGGGGTGCCAGGTGTCGGACCCTGGCCGATCTGATATCACAGGCCTACCGACACAGACTCAAAGCTGTTTGCTTCCAAAGATGCCTCTACCGACCTGAAGGGTATAACTAAATGATACTGAATATACTAGTTGTTAGTCATTTTCACTCTGATAAACGGACTTTCCTATTGAGTACCAAAGTCATGAAAGGACACAGAACACTGATAGTCTGAAGCGTCTGAATCTGTGCATCTATTTACGTACATGACAGATACTTCATGGCATGTTACTGTTACAATTTTTTTAATTACATTTTCATCATCCCTTGAAGCCTGGGAATATGGATGACATATCCACAGCTCTATACTTACAGGTTCAGTCATCAACTTGACTACAACTACCACAATGATGAGAACAACTCTTAAACTGAGCGGCCACACAAATTATAGTCAATTATCTTTGTCTTTGTGTGTTTGAAAATAGTTCCAGTTCTTACATGCAGTTCGTTCAACTCGTATTCACTCTCCGTTGAAGTCAATGAAGAAGAAATAGCCATAGAAGACAAGAGAACATTCAGCAGGTATAGCATCCTATCCCTTACTATAGCCTTGAACAGTCCGGATCAGCAAGGAGCAATGGAACCACTGACGTTTATGGCTATGAGGACATATGGATATGACAGAACCAGAGAGCAGAGCTGCTGCAAAGAGTAACAGGCTCAAAGCGGTCATGGGTCTTTGTATCCTGGTCCCATCTTGACATTCAGGAAACGCCTCCTCAATTACTGGCTAAGACGGGCTACCACTGCAGCCAATGACAGCCTTCAGCATGTTGAGATGAGACCAGCAAGGACCTGGTAAGCATCAGAATTGGAAGGGGACTATGGCTTCTTTTAATATTTTTATCCCACTGTGAGGCCTTTTCCAATCATTTTAACCCCTGGACAACCCCCTTCATAATCGAAAACCTACATCTGCATAGTAATGACACTAAAAACAGGGATCCCTTTGGTTGGGAAACACCTCTAAGTTTTATTCCCCATTTACATCTCTTTCAGTATTATCAGTTGGACAAATATAAAAAATGGGAGAGGAAGGTTACGAGTAGTGCATGTCTGAAAAAGACAATGGGCTCTATGCCAAAGTTTACTATAAGTAACATGTCACTGCGGCAAAAAGAAGATGGAAACACTAAATGAAGCCCAAAAGGAGTTTCTGATCGCAATATATTCTGCCTGAGAATGGTCATTCAGAACATATGTTCAGATTCCAGGAACCCGAGACTGACATGTCCTACAATGATAGAAAATGGTATTACTAGACAACTCCCTCAAAGGGATTTCCCGTGCCAAGATTTGTGGCATATCACTAGGATATAGGCCCTTATACACAGAATAATAATTAGACAGATCATCGGGAACAGAGCAGACATTCCTAATAATTGCCTGTGGAGATGAGGTCTGCATTAACGTGCACCAATCACTCCCACTTAATGAGGACCAGTGATCACTTGTCCCCCTAGAAAATCACTGTTCCTGCGCAGCTGATCATTGTTTAGACAGTACATAGGAACAATGACTTTTGGTGCCACCAGAACCATACGATCACACCGGCCTTGGCACCGTTTACACAGGCCAATTTTCAGGAACGAGTATTTCTACAAATGCTCATCCCTTGATAATCTGCCTGATTTTCGGTCCGTGTAAAAGGACCCTATGTCCAGAACATGGCCCCAGAGTGAAAGTAGAGTAGTCATGCAAGTGTGGCCTCCCTCCATTTACCACTAAGGGGGTTCCAAAATAGCAAAACACTGGATTGGCTATTTCCGGCAGTCCCATAGCACCAAATGGAGGGGATACTACGCATGCCCTGGTGTGCTCTTTGTGAGACCCTTTTTGGAGATGGCTCCACTTCTGGGACCTGCTCCTATCTGACATTTGTGGCATATCCTAGCCATATGCCACAAATCTTGAGATAGGAAACCCCTTTAAGAGTGCTGCCACACTTTTTATTCGTAGAGTGTTTTTGGCTTGGAAAAAATCCATGTGTTACATTTTTTAGTCACATAATGTTCTACATTTTTTTCAGACTTTTTCTTCCTGTAGAGAGGTCAATGGGAAAATTGCCAAACCCAGAACAAGTTGTGATTTGAAAAAAAAACAAAAAAAAACACTCCACTATCTTAAGCTACCTGCACACAGTCCATAGTTATGTGCAGAAAATTTGCAATAAAACTGCACTAAAGCCACATAAAAACACATAAATCTGCAGTATTTATCTCAGTTTTGGTGTGTTTTTTTTGTGTTTTTGGTTGCAGATTTTGTGTTTATGTTAACAACCCTACTGAAGTCTATGGGGAAAAAAACACTATATAAAAAGGAGTAGAATTTCACAACTTATGTGCTTGCAAAATATGCAAAGTGTACATGGGATATGGTAAATCTCATTCACTTTGCAATCATACTGTGATTTATCTACACAAAAATCCATGTGGCAAAAACGCATGTAGTCCGCATCATGTGCAGTTACCCTTAAAAAGGAAAACTGGTTTGGTTGCCCATAGTAAACAATCAGATTCCACTTTTTATTTTTTTAGATCTCCTTTGGTTGTTATTTGCAACTTAGTTGGTTTTCCTTTACACCAGTTTTGATAAATCGCCCCCAGTGTTTGTATGGCGTCTTATAATGTCATATTGGCAAACTTGTAACATCTGGCGATGGTGTTTTTTTGCTCCAAGACGTAGTGTGAAACCAAAGGAATTGTCAGGATGGGCGTTAAAAGGTGGCACCAGTAATAGTGGAGGCTTCACTTTACACTAGCATAAAAAACAAATGGTGTCATCACAGAAGGTCAACTGTTACCAGATGAATCTCTGCATTGTAAACTTATAATCTAGAATAAAAGCTCAACATGCTCAAAAATGACATCATATTACAGTAGTATCTGCTAGCCAAGGAAGTGGGCTACATAAATGAAATAATGGCTAGCATTGGCAGAAGAAGTTCTGACCCAAACTCTGTAATGAGAACCTTGTACTTCTAAGGTGGATTTAGAAATTTTTAGCAGGGGTATCTTTTGGACAGATCAGTACTGTGTATTTACTGTATTCCTAGTATTCCAACATTTTTAATGGTTGACTGAGATAAAAAACAAAGAAATAACCCGGTTTAACCCCATAGTATAGGTTCATTTCCAGTCATCCCGTAGGCTTGGCAGTACCTCATGTATCACCTGGTGGAGTGAGTGCTGTACTAAACTTATATAATTGTTCCTTGGCTGCCTATGGAGCTCACATGTGATTCCAAAGGTATCAGAGGGTGTGTTAAGTGTACATCCAGCTGCGGGCTGTATATCTAGGCGACTGTAAAAACACTTAGACATAGGAAACACTAAGGAAATGCCATAGCTATGCTATCTCGCTGCCTTGGCGGTGAGATTTGGCTTTGATTGCTCAATCAGTTTTAAAGGCCATCTGTCGGTGGTTTTTAGGGGGAGTAGTAATAAAGTGGCTCAGCTTCATATTATAAGGTATTTCATTTGGGAGGTGGTTGTCTTTTCTCTATATTACAACCAAGAGAAATTGGCTGTTATTAAGTTTACATATGGCAGAACTTTTAAGCCGCAAATCTACTGTGAGTCCGCATTATTTGTGGTTTCAACAAAGCTTGAAATCCGCAGGTTAAAGGGGTTCTAAGTCTACAGAATCCATTTTAGGAACCTGGAATTCAGAGTTAATAGAGTGGTCCTCTGTTCAGGTTCCTCTTCTCGTTTTCTCGCTCACTGAAGCACTGCACTACCCACTATTAAAAGGTGTTGCAGTACAGGGAGGTTGTCAGCATTAGGAGCACTCCTGTGCTAACATTGAGAGGTTACCAACAGTGTTTACCATTTGATTGCCACAGTCCATACCTGAGTAGGATCAAAGTGGACTCCTGCTTATGATCAGATCAGCAGTGTTCCCAGTGACCCAATCAGAGACTAGGGGAGTGATTTGCAGTCAGTCCTGAGGACCTAAAAAGGACCCCAGGGCTGCCTTTTCATTAAGCGTACTGTTAGGGCAAAGCAGTGTTGCCCTAATGCAGCTTGTGTAATAGAGATGCAGAGAATAATGTATTAGCATACAGAGGTATGCTACCACTTTATACATTTAAATTATAGCTCTAAAATAGTGAACCCATAATGATTTTTTTTTAAATCATATTGCACCCTGAACAACATAAAAATATTAGCATTACTCCTGCATTATTCAAGGCCTCAGACAACCACATCAATGAAAAAAAATGATGGCTGCTGAAATGTGGAGCAGGAAATAAGACCTTTTCATGCCTGGTCTTTAAGGCGCTAGACGATTGTATCCTGGCTGCTTCCCGCTGCTGTTCAATATATACTGCTTAGTATTTCTCTATAATTTACTCCATACTACAGCAGTTTCTCTGCATATGAGAGATAGTGACAGAGGAGTAAAATTGCATCTTTTCTCTTTTCTTGTGTGCAGTATGTGGGAGACATCATAGCAGCTAGTTTCCACCCTCTAGCTGAAGTATAACAAAACTTGAAAAATTGCATAAAATCATAAAAGGTCAGATAAAGTGCTACTCCTCATATACAGCTTATTCTGAAAAGTCACCTCGCCAAACAGACCTTTTTCACCACGCTGATCTTTTCATTATCCAATAATCCAGAACTACTCTTTGACACTTTTCATGCCCTCCTCAGCCATAAAGTTAAGGTCTTTATAAGAGATCTATGTGCTAAAGATCTGGCCACTACTCACCTAACTACAATTTTCAAAATGTTTCAACCTCTCTTCTGGTCTATCCTCCCATCCTCCTTCAAACATTTTGTCACCATCCCATTACTACAGAACATCTCTTGACTAGAGATGAGCGAACGTGCTCGTAACAAGCACTGTACCGCTCGGCTTCCCTGCGCTCGCATGGGCGCAGGCAGCCGCTTCCGTCCTCCTCACCCGACGGAAGCGGCTGCCTGCGCCCATGCGAGCGCAGGGGAGCCGAGCGGTACAGTGCTCGTTACGAGCACGTTTGCTCATCTCTAGTCTTGACCCATCATGCACAACTACCAACCTATCTCTAATCTCCCCTTTATATCTAAACTCCTGGAACACCTGATCTACTCTTGCCTAATCCACTATGTCTGCCAATTCTCTCCTTAACCCCTTACAATCTGGTTTAAGCACTCTACACTCCACACAAATTGCCCTTACCAAAGTGTCAAATGATCTCCTGACAGCTAAATGCAATGGTGACTACTCTCTACTCATTCTTCTGGATCTGTCTGTGGCATTTGACACTGTAGACCACCAACATCTTACCAATTGGCATGCTCTCTTTCTCTTGGTTTTCTTCCTACCTCTCTGACTGCTCTTTCAGTGTATCATTTCATTTGCTGCTGTTGGGGTTCCTCAGGGTTCAGTCTTAGGTCCTCTCCTTTTGTTCTCTGCACACTGCCACTATTAGTAGATTTGACTTTCAGTACCATCTTTATACTGTTGACAACCAACTACAGAATCCACCCTTTTCTTACTGTGGAAACAACAAAAACTCTTATTATTTCCCTTGATCCATTTTCATCTTAATTACTGTAACTCATTAATAATCAGTCTACCCCTCACTAAACTCTCCCCTCTCCAGTCTATCATGAATGTAGTGGCCAGGTTCATTTATCTGTCTAAGCGCCACTCTGCTGCCTCCACCATATGCCAATGATTGCACTGGTTGCCAATACAGAATCACTTCTCACTCTCATTTACAAAGCTCTCCATGGTGCTGCACACCTCTATATATCCTCAGTCCTCTCTGTCCACCACTCTACCCATGCTCTCCTCTCTGCCAATAATTTATCACTAAAATCCACCATAATAACTCTCACTCACTTCTCAAAGACTTCCTCCCTAGAAGCATAGGACAATCACCCCTGTCCGTGTCAGAGGCCCATGTCTGTATACACCATAGGGTGCAATTAGGGACAGTGATACTGGATTGTGATGATCATCAATGCTAGATGATCATCACTAAAGATGGAGGTTGTCTGTTAACCCTGGATATACAACCTCTAATAAGAGTATTCTTCTTTGCTTTGCAGTTGAGTTTTAGGGGGAGTGTAGGGGGATGGAACACCAATCACCACATGGGGGTACCCCTTTAATATATACTGTGATAAGAAATATCTCATGTTTTGGCTCTCTTTGCTGTTTGTTGAAGAATACACACTCAGTGGAACACTAATCTCTATATTAGGTTACCCATAGAATATATCAAACTAAAAATAGTAGAAAAAAGGCATTTATGTAGGTGAGACGACAGGTGGGAGATTCAACAATCAGACAGTGGAATGAGGGACTACCATCTAGCATATTTCTACCTTCTCTATGTAATTAATGGTCTGTCTCATCCCCTTATCTACCTCTTCTCCTTTCACACCCCCCCATCTCCTCCAACATTAATCCTCAGAGCCTGACCCCTGATTCAACAGTATCCACTACGCCCCATGCTCTCAGAAGCACTACAGATACTGGCGGGTGACTGGCTGATGCAGCCTTATATCTACGCCCATATTGTGTTAAGATGGTTGGACCATTGTAAATGGAACAATGTATGATTGGTAGTGTAGGTAATGTATGATTTTTTTTTGGTACTTATACCTTCTGATTGTAACGTGCTGTTGAATATGGTGGAGGCTATATAAAGATTACTATTATTATTACGCTTTAAACAATCAAACAAAAAACTGTTTTTCCCACATCATATTCTACTCTAAAAAAAGCATAATAAACTGAGGTTGAAAAAAAAAACAAAACGCATAAGTCCATCTATATCAGTCTCTCATTCAATGTATTCTCCTGCAGCGCTGATTCAGAGGAAGGAAAAACAAGCCTTATGACTGCATCCAAGAAAATGCCATGCATGAAGTAATAATTAGTGAAACTTAGTGACACGTTCCCTTTATGTTTCTAATACCAAGATCTAGAAGAGGCGGGTAAACAATTGCAAAACATACATACTGAGAAAAATACATAACCTGTTTCGCAGCATTGAGACTCCTCGGATACTTCACCTCATTTGTCCTGATCTCAGTTGATACATATATTGTGCCTTCTCTAGCTCAGACTGACAACAGGAATGTTATCTGGAAAAACATCTGAATAGAACAGTAAACTGAGAAAACTAATGCAACCAACTTGTATGTGGTTAGGTCAGTTACATAAAATTACTAAATACAGTACGTTCTTCATCCACCTTGTACAAAAGAAGGATTATTCTTCTCCCTTTCCGATCCAGTTCGAGCTAAAGAAGATGCACTTAAAAACTGTATCAAAATGACCCTGTGTGAATGGGGCCTAAGGTACATTTTAATATGAGAGTTGATTTATCATAGTTATCATACTTTTAATAATTGCAGCAAAAATGAGACGTTATTGCAATGATTATGAAAACTACAGAAAAAACTGCTGACTGAAGTCTTTTGTAAATATACCCTTAGACCTGCTTTCTCCTCATAGATAATCACATCTTATTGCCACTTATAGCACATAGGAAAAATAAGTAAAAGGAATAAAGCAAAACCCTGGCATTTAATTTCCCATCAGTAATAGCTGGTCGTGGGGAGGTAGTGAAGCTGATTGCCGGCATGGGTTCTTTTTCCAGCAGGATCAATTGATGATCTCATGTAAATGGAGGCAGTCTGACAGTGACCTTACCATCTGAGGTGCCAGATGTTTTGTTTCTTCAGGAAAAGTGTCTAACATTGGTGTACCCCCCCCATCCCCTTTACTCACTTAGCAGATCCTCATGTGTAAACGGGAGTCAGGAGAGAAATCTGCCTATTACGAATAGTGTAACAGCACCTGTATAAAGGAAGCCATGTTGCTTTGATGGATCTGTTGTATAATAAAGACCATTGAACCCCTCTGACTCATATTGTGGACCGTTGGGATTTGTGATTTTGAAAGCAGGAATAGCATTGTATGTGCTTTCTGTGAAAAGTAACAGAACCCCCGACAGAGGATTTAAATGCTAATGTAAACTGTGCCTTATGCACATGGACGGATGTACTATGTAAAATAAGCCATCATTTTGCTATTTCCAATACTAAGTGGGCCACTGCTTTATCGTGCGATACAACTGAACAACCTCATTTTAATAAATATGTATAATAACTGTTAATGCCTTTAAGACGTTTTTTAGATTTTTGTTTCTCCAAGAACCGTAATGTTTATATTTGCAGGGTGACTTGTATTATTATTATTTTTTAATCAGATCTTTTTTATTGACAAAAGTAGAATTACAAGCATACATTGAGTTGTAATGCCATATCAAGTAAATCCAATGTATAACATTAATAAAGGTATAAGTACATGCATATTCTGATTTGTATCATCATGTCAAATAAATTGAATAGACAATAATCACCTTTGTTTTGTCTAAATTATTTTATAAGACAATAAACATAATCCCTCCCCCTACCCATTACCCTCCCCCCCACATACCCCTGACCCTATTCCCCTCCCCCCTGTGCTCACTCTGGCAAGAAACCGACCATATTCCCTATATACTATATAAATATATGTCTCTGTGAAGTCCAACTGTTCCAAAGTCTTTCAAACTTCTGAGGGCAACCTCTTTTTATAAATATTGCTTTCTCATAGATCAGCATACTATTGACCTTTGAGTAAAATTCTTCAATTGTTGGAGGACTTGCCTTGATCCAATGTAGAGCAATTAACTTGCGAGCTATATATAAGAGTCTACCCAATGCTACCTTTGTGTATTCATCTGTCCTGATTGAGGACACAAGTCCCAAAATACAGATCTTGGGATCTTTATCCAAATGTACCGAAAATACCGGGCGTAGAATCACCAAGATTCCCACCCAAAATTCTTCTAATCTGGGGCATGTCCATATCATATGAAATAGATCTGCGGGTTCTACTAAACACCTGGGACATTTAGCATCTGGTCTAATTCCTATTTGGTGTAGGAATATTGGCGTCTGATACACCCTGTGTATGATATATAGTTAGGACAACCTCCCCTGTTCACTTAAAGACACCAGTGGAACTGCCTCTAAAACATCATTCCACTGATCCTGTGACATTACTCCTACATCATTTTCCCATTTCCTCATCTGTGTCAATGGGTAAGCATCTAGGTACTTATCCAGCAGTAATGAGTATGCCATAGAGATGAGTCCCCTACTTTCTCCTCTAGAGAGTATTAATTTAAGAATCGCCTCCATTTTAACTATACTGGTCCTTTTTTTAATTGTAGTATCAAATGCATGACGTAATTGGAGATACTGGTAAAAACACGAGCGTGGAATTTGAAATGTCTCTTGTAAGCTAATGAATGTTTTAAATATACCATTCTCCAGTAAGTCACTAAATCTTCGGACCCCCTTAGGGGTTGTTCACATATCAGTTATTTGATCAGTTATTTCCATCAGTTATTGTGAGCCAAAACCAGGTGCGGGTCAAAAACACCAAACAGGTGCAGATCTTTTCATTATATCTGATCTCTGTTTAGTGTCCACTCCTGGTTTTGGCTGGCAATAACTGATGGAAATAACTGATCAAGTAACTGATATGTGAACAACCCCTTAGGGGTTCTCCAGGAATTAAAAAAATTAAAATATGTAAATATTACTTTATTATAAATATATTCCCAAATACCTTTTATTAGTTATAATGGCTCGTTTTGTCTAGGGAGCAATGATTAGGAGAAACAAAATGGCTGTTGTCCTATTAGTTCACACAGAACCTGTCCTAATCACACAAGAGGACAAGTTACTTCACAACACTGAGGTAAAGAGCTGCCTCCTCCTCCTCTCTGCTTCGACTGTCAGGGATTATGATCCTGAATACAGTTTAATATGATATTTAGCTGAATCTTTGTGGGAAAGGAGTTCATGAGGAGGCATGAAGTACAGAGAGTACGGACAGGCTGTGGTAATGTGTGGCTGTGGTAATGGAGACTGCATACAAGCGCTGCTGCTCATTATCAACATCTGCTCATGAACTCCATTCCTACAGAGATTCAGCTAAAGATCTTATCATCTGTATTCATGATCATAATCCCTCATAGTCAGGGCAGAGAGGAGGATGAGGCAGCTCTTTACCTCAGTGTTGTGAAGTAACTTGTCCTCCTGTGTGATTAAGACAGGTTTTGTTTGTACTAATAGGACAGTGGCCATTTTGTTTCTTCTAATGATTGCTCCCCAGACAAAACGAGCCATTATAGCTAATGTAAGGTATTAGGGAATATATTTATAATAAAGTAATATTTATGTATTTTCATTTTCTTAATTCCCGGAGAACCCCTTTAAGTCTGACAATATAGGAAACTCCGGTAAAAGGGAGTTATTCCATAATGGAGCCATCTCACAAATGCCAGAACTACCACTAATTTGCTTAATTTTAGTCCACACTTTTTTCAAGAGACGTATCATAGGTAAGTTACTTTCCAAGAAAGAAATCCCCGCCCCCTCTAATATCCACATCCCTGCAACGTTTTATTAAATGGGTACAGGTTTTATACTCGGCACCAAAGGCAAGGGTCAGAGCTAATGGGGGAGTGTCATTTTCTATACACCTGGCTAGGGGGACTAGACAGGGCTGCCCTTAATCCCCATTATTGTTTGCAATTGTCATTGAGCCTTTAGCAGCGACAGTCCGTAAATCCCCTGATATTACAGGTTTTAAATATGGCCAAGTACATAATAAAATTGCACTATATGCTGATGACACTCTGTTGTTTCTGGGTGACACCTCTGCTTCATTGGCAGGTCTCTTATAGACCGTTTCGGCAAACTGTCGGGTCTTACTATTAACTAGCAAAAGTCGGCTCTGATGCCTATTGATGGCCAAAATATTTTGGTGACGGCCACTGCTAACAATATCCCATGGGTACAACAAATAAAGTATCTTGGAATTCAGATTTCACCTAGGATATCAGAGATTGAAGACTTGAATCTAACGTATATAAGTAAAGATTAAAGCCTGGAGCAAATTATTCCTGTCGGTGGTGGGAAGAGTTAATCTTTTTAAAATGGTCATGATGCCTCAGCTGCTGTACCTCTTGCATAATGGCCCTGTGTAGCTGCCCCTGGATGAATTTCACAAAATCAATTCCATTTTCAGGGACTTGATCTGGAAAGAGGGTCAACCCAGAATAAAGTCGGAGACATTGCAGTATGCTAAATCCGCAGGGGGCCTGGCAGTGCCGAATCCCTGGATATATTATTTGGCGGCGCAGTGTTAACATCTCAAGGGGTGGTCAGAATATACATTAGCAGATATGACGAGTCAGATTCTTCAACAGAAGATAGGTGACTTGTATTTTTAATGGTGTCATTTTAATGTATTGTGAAACAATTAAAAAATATATATTTGTGGGGTGGAATAGAAAAAAACTGCCAAGCTTGCCTCTGCATGTTACTCAAGTCCATATTCAGCATACAGGATATGTAAAAGATGGAATTTCCCTAGCAATGCTTACTTACAGAGTTGCTAAGGGAACAGTTTAAAAGGTTTTTTTCTTTTAAATAAAGGCTTACAAAATTCCCTTATATAGTATATTACAAAAGTTCATAAAACCACTCTACACAGTAGAAAAAAAAGGAAATGACAGCTACATTTTATGATCAGTGACTACAGCTTGACTGCAATGTCTAATCAGTCACTGAAGTAATTTCACTTCCTGTATCATCAGAGTACCAGCCATGTGTGTCGGCACCCTGCACCTCTGCTTCTTGAAGCCCACTATAGGCTCACTAGGAAGAGTGCGGGGAGAAATCTGAGGTGCTTAGACGGCCATTACAGCAGGGACAGAAAAATTAAAAAATTGTGTTGCCCTGACTTCTGGCAAGCTGGATATGCCTATAACATGGGGCCACATTTAGGTTTTTTCCAGGGCCACTTTAAGTTCCCAGTTTGCTCCTGCCTTGCACTATGTTAAAGGGCTGTCCTATATTATAAAGACCTATCCCGAATCCACAGGATAGGGAATAAGTGTCTGATCGGCAGGGGTCTGACATTGGGCCCCCCACCAATCATGAGCACCAGTACCAATTGTTTCCCATTTCAATGTAGCTGAGGTGACAGTGGAGGAGCCAGAGATGGCCAGTCCCAAACAGATGAATGGAGTATCACCGCGCATACATGACCACCATTCAAACAGGGAACACTGGGTCCCTGCTGTAGTGATTAGCGTTGCCCCAGCAGTTGGACACTTATTCCCTATCCTGTGGATAAGTCATTATAATTGGAGACCCCCTTTAATGGTTGCGTGGATTGCCAAAATCTGTGTAGCCATTAACAAAAGGTGCTGTCCCACTTCAGCAAATAGCATTTATTATGTAGAGAAAGTTAATACAAGCCACTTACTAATTTACTGCCTCATTTGCTGACTGGACTCATTTTTCCATCACATTATACACTGCTCCTTTCCATGGTTACGACCACCCTGCAATCCATCAGTGGCGGTCATGCTTGCACAATATAGGAAAAAGCACTAGTCTATGTGCGCTCCCATGGTCCCAACCACCAAACAGGCCAGCACTTTTTCCTATAGTGTGTAAGCACGACCACCACTGATGGATTGCAGGGTGATCAAAATGATGGAAACAATGTGTATAATATGATGGAAAAATGAATCCAGCCAGCAAAGGAAGAAATATAGACAATCACAGTATATTAGAAAGTGGTTTGTGTTAACTATCTCTAATCAATAAATGCTATTTACCATGGTTTGACTTGCCACAGCCATGACAGCACCCTTAACCTTCAGATCTTTAATTTTTAAAAAGAACTAATTTATCCAAGTTAAACTAAAGCTAATTCGAAATAATTTATTTCCAGCGTTTGGTGTACTATTTTATGATGAAACCCCCTATAAATAGTATGGATCGGCAGAGTGGCTTATGTCGTACTAGACTAGCCACAGATGGCAGGGAAAACTTCCCCTTTTCAGTCATAAGCTCAGCGGTCCTAATGCTGAGTTTAGGTGGACTGGAAAGAAAGCCTTTTCTGGGAAAGAAAAATACAGATAAAGGGAAATGTGCTTCTAGCAAAACACCATCAGACAACCACATTTCATATAGAGATTGCAGAAAATATCTACATATAACCAGACCATGTTAAAGGGGTGTCTCCATACACAGTCTGATTGGATAGTGTTAAGAGTGTGCTGCGACACTACCCCACCAATAACAAGTATTCAAAGTATTCATAAATTTATTGTAGGAATAACAGTGGAATGTCACATCATGCAGTTCAAGGAAGATATTCCCCGTTCTTGGGCATCCAATTATTAACTAAAACAACTGACACCTATTCTTTAAGACACCAATGGGGTAATTTATTAAGACTGGCGATTTAGACACCAGTCTTAATACCCCTGCACTGACAGTGGATGCGCCAATGTAGAGGCACCGGCCTCTACATAACTTCGTCGCATGATCCACCGGCATACACCAAGCTTAAAGGGATTCTGTAGCTCTTTAAAACTGATGATCTATCCTCTGGATAGATCATCAGTATCTGATCGGTGGGGGTCCGACACCCGGGACCCCCGCCGATCAGCTGTTTGAGAAGGCAGTGGCGCTGCAGGAGCGCCGTGGCCTTCTCTGTGTTTACCGCAGGCCCAGTGACGTCACGACTAGTATCACTGGCCTGGGCGGGGCTCAACTCCTTTCAAGTGAACAGAGCTTAGTCCCGCCCAGGCCAGTGAAACTAGTCGTGACGTCACGGGGCCTGAGGAAAACACAGAGAAGGCCGCAGCGCTCCTGGAGCGCCGCTGCCTTCTCGAACAGCTGATCGGCGGGGATCCCGGGTGTCGGACCGCCACCGATCAGATGCCGATGATCTATCCAGAGGATAGATCATCAGTTTTACAGAACTGCAGAACCCCTTTAAATCTACAGCAGCTCCCTTGTTGGCATAGATACAAGTCATTTTCTACTCCAAAAACTGGTGTAGAAAATGATAAATGAGAGGGGCCTACCGGCCCGCCCTCATACATGCCCATGCCAGTTTTTTTCTGCACTAGCATGAGCAGCGTGGATAGGTCGAAAATCTCAGATTTTGTCGCAAATTACAGTATATCTAAACATAAATGACCTTCCAAGGTCATGATTGCATTTTACTCATTTTGAGCTAAATTCATTTTTTTCAATTGGTTATTTAAAAATATTGAGCCGTTCTGTCATAAATCTTTGTCTAACTGTGTGACTGGTACTTTCACTTTGTACGGTCGTCTAATAACCCTCATCCCTAGATTAATGAAAGGTCATAAACCCTTTATTAAGCCACATTCTTATCAGTAAGATAAGAATTGAGCTATAATGAATGTTTAGGTCAGAGAGAAAGAACTGTCAGCTGAGCTGCCTGATGGAACAGAGTCTGCTCTTGGAAAATCTCAAAGCTGCAGAGACAGGGATTCAAAATGTTTTAATAAAGACCTTTTAGCTCAAAATTTAGACTTTTAGCTCAAAATGAGTACAATGCAATAATTAAAAAAAAATCTCCCCAAAAGTGTACATACCCTTTAAACTTTTCACCTAATGTTTGCTTTAATGGGAGAAGTACACCTTCTTTTGGGTTTCCAGGAAATTATTAAGGAGCCAATAGTGGACATCTGCTGTCAGAACCCAGTTATAGAACTTTTGGTTACATAGTTAATGCAGACTATAAGCAGAGTGGTCACTATCATGGTACTGCGAGCATCATAGTTACAAACCACACAAAAGAAAAATCATTCTGCATCCAGCGAAATCTGTCATTTCCCAGAGAAGCCATTTTAGCACCTGTCTTGCTGTGACACAGGAGCCACCCAGCTCTATTCAAATCATACTAGGCAGGAGAACAATAGGGCTCTGAAGCATCAAAGTTATCATTCTCTGCATCTTTTTTATAGCAGCAAATGTGGAAAGGAAACAGATGCTATAGGCACACATAAAAAAGCATGCCATTGCATCAAGGAGGGCTTCACACCAGGAACAATGGGGGACGGAGAAGTGATTTTACTATTGCAAGCCAATAAAATATCATATGTCTATAGCAGTACAGTTCCTCAGAGGAATTAAAGGACAACTCCACCTTAAAAACAAACAAATGAAGGTGGTCAGTTGGTGGCACTAGGATACTTTATAACTACTTTTTATTCACTTAAAAAATCCTGCTTATTCTCTATGGCCCCTCACAGGTTGGCAATGTTCTTGCCTATATACATAATTCCATTATATAGCTTTTTTTTATATTCAACACTGAAGCTTTATCAAGCCAATCAGCCGTGAATAACAGCAAGATGTGCCTGTTCTAATCTATTGTATTTACGCAGCAATTTTTCAGGCTGCCTCAAATGAAAATAATCACTCTGAACCCAGGACGTCACTTGCTGTATTATTTCCGGATCAGCAGTGCTGAAGATGTGGGTTCTAGGCCCCACTGTGCTGTACAAGGCTACACGTTTTACAGATGCTTCCCCAGGACCGAAGTGGCTAACAACGAGGGACCAGGAAGGATAGCATATGAGGAGAGGCCCCCCAGAAATCTACTTGGGGGTTGCATGAAGGCATAACATAGACATGGATATAGTAACTTGCTGACAGAACCTGACTACAAAGGAGACTGTGTGTAGTCAGAATCCATTAGTTTTAGTGTAACTGCCATTTTGTGTATTTTTTGTGTAGTACAGTGATAAAGTGTTTTCCTAATATACTTTCTTAGAGATTTGTGTTAAATTGCATTGGAATACCTCTAATAAGTCTCGAAAGTGTTCCCTTCGCAACACTCTGTGGGCCATTTACTATAAGCCTAAATTAGGCGTATTTCAGAAGCTGCCTTACATTTAGAACAGGCACTGGATGCACCAAAGTTATGGAGAGGCCGGCGCCTCTTCATAACTTCGGCGGATGCACAGCCAGTTTAGGGCTTTATCTTAGTAAATGTCCCCCTCTGAGTGGTTCTAAGGTAATTCCACCTTCAGTTTTCAGTAGTGTGTTCTCACTCCTCTCCCTGCCCCAGCCACTCTCTACACTTGCATATCTATTATTTACCTAAAAAACTAATTTTATATGGTTCCATACTGTATTTCACCTGATGCCAGCACTGATCGCTGACACGTATGCTCATCTCTATCTTAATAACCTATAATTACCAACCTATAAGGCACATACAGTACATATACTACCAAATCACATCCTACAACCGAAAGGTATGCACCCAAATCATTCAGAAATCCAAATGATCACATTATAACAAATTCCTTTATTTAATCCATTAATTTCCAAGATAAAATTACCCTTCCACATAATACTCAGAGAACCAATACAAGTGAGGGACAACTGGTTAAAAAAGGGCTAGTACACACAAAATAATCCTGGCAGACATAATACCATTATCATCAGATAAGACCAGGGCAATTGATAATAACAGAATCCACATAATTGATTATAATATAATAAGTATGGCTACCAGAGCCGTATCCCTTCTGTGCAACACTATACAATTGTCCGATAAATATACAACCACTGCCCAACCAGTGTCCCTCACTTACACATCGCGCTTCGCCGAAGCTTCGTCATGGGAAAGTCATCTCTATCTTCCCATCATATATCTGGTTAGTGCTGGGAATATAGGGAGAGGAGCAGGGTCAGCACTGACTGCTGCAGCCCTTCTCCTTTCCCAGCGCTAACCAAAGACAAACTGAGAAGGCAGAGAGGCAACGGTACAGCAGCTGGGGTAGAGAGGCAGCGGCTGGGCCAGGGAGAGGCGAGGCAGGCTGAGAAACCTGCCTCTGCATGTTACAGTTAGCAGCTTTCAGGAGAATGCTGAGGGTGAAATCTCCTTAAGAACCTTCAGTGGGTTGCTAATATAACACTTTAGAGGCTGTTTTCTAATAAAACGTAACATAATTCCCTAATAATGTATAAAATATTATTAATAAAAATAAAAGAATTACAGTTACATGTTTACCTAAGAATTCCATATACCAGTAGCTACTGTAATACATACAGTAGAGAAACTGGATTACAGAGGTAAAACAGGTAAGTTTGTGATATCCACTTATTTTGTATGTCAAGAAAAGCTCCCGGTGTACATGCTAGTGTTTCCATAGGGATGTAAGGTCCCCAAAGAGGCCCAAGTGTTGTCTTTTGGCCTCTGCTGGTTCATTATACATTGGTATTCCTAAAAGAAAAAGAATACGCTATTCCATCACACGGTATAAAGTAACAAAAAACAACTATAACACACAGTGTTTTGCTTTAATTTTATTTAAAATTGGAACCTATGAGTGACAGAAGCCACTTTATGGCACCTGTAAGAGGCCTCCATTGGATGTGAACTTCAAGAGCGTTTTCTGGGGCATATAGTAAGTCAAATAGATGGCTTTAATGTGATGTAAACAGATCCTTAATTGTAGTCCAAGAATCCTGGAACTATGAAAATCCTAATGGGAAATTGCCCCGTACATATGTCCCTATAAGCGTATATAAACAGCGCAAGCAACTCTGCTGCTAAGGGCCGTCCATTCATCAGTCAGTGTATGAGTCTCATGAACTCCTGATTATGGAATGTGCTCAAAACATGTTTGCACTGTTCCCTTCCCTGCTGAAGAGAGTTCCCAAATATTTAACCCTTAACTAGATTTCTTAACAGGACATTATAGTAAAAACTATAGTTAAAAACTATTGGGGTCATTTATTAAAGGGAGTCTTTCACCTGATCTGAGCGTCATAGACTTATGACTTATAGATGTCCTTCGCTGAAATCCTCCGAAAAACACTTTTATAACTTATGCAAATTCTCCCCCCGCAAGTGTCCGGAAGCCTAATTATACAAGAAGGTGCCCAAGCCCCCGGGCGATTTGAGGAGAATTAGCATACTATTCTCCTCCTCCTGTTCACAAATCACTCACTTGCACCGCGCTTCCATTCCCCGACACCTGCGCACTGCTCTGCCCACTGTGGGCAGAGGCACACGGGATTCTAGTGAGCATGCGCCAGTCAGCTCTCCCCAATCCAGCCAAGCCGTGGGCAGCCTCTGCTCTTACAAGTATTTCTGCCTTCTGTGAGACACCAGTTTACAAAAAAGTACCCTTTCTACCACTTAAAATATTCGTACGGGGGTGCTCTTTCAAAATGGGGTCACTTTTTGGGGTTTTTCGTTGCTGGAGACCTCAGGAATTATTTAAATGCGACATGTCTGTTAATTCTGGCCTGCAAAATCCATATTTTGAAGTCTGCCTCTAGAGGCCTGCTGTGCGCCCATACAGCAGGCTGAGAGCACATATGGGGTGTTTCCAGAATGGGGAAAATGGGGAACACATACTGGGGTGCATTTTCTCTTTTAACCCCTTGTGAATATGAAAAATTGGTGTCTGCTAGTAATTTTTCATTTTAACAAATGTGTGCTTTGAAATGCTTTTACAAGTGTTTCTGCCTTCTGTGAGACACCAGTTTGCAAAAAAGTACCCTTTCTACTAGGGCTGGGCGATTAATCGAATTAATTTGATTAATTCGCCGATTGAAAGCCTCACGATTTTATTTTTTAGGAAAATCGTGAACTCGATTTTCCTAAAATGGCGCCCGCCAGATAAAATAAAAAAAATCTCTCACCTGTCCTGCGCCGCGGCTCCGCTCCGGTGTCCGGCGCTCCTCTTCTTCTCCGGGGCCGCGCTGCACTATCCTGACCGCGTACAGCCTCAGGACGTAGTGTGCGCACTCTGACCTGACGCTGCACGCACGGTGCAGCGCCGGGAGAAGAAGACTGAGGAGCGCCAGACCGGGAGCGGAGCCGCGGCGCAGGACAGGTAAGGGATTTTTTTATTTTATTCTTATGATGGCCTAGTGGGCTGTTCTGAGGGCTGAAGGGGGCACTACTGTGGGCTAATCTGAGGTTTCAAGGGGGCACTACTGTGGGCTGTTCTGAGATCTGAAGGGGCACTACTGTGGGCTAATCTGATTTCTCAAGGGGGCAATACTGTGGGCTAATCTGAGGTCTCAAGGGGCACTACTGTGGGCTAATCTGAGGTCTGAAGGGGGCAGTACTGTGGGCTGATCTGAGGTCTGGAGGGGGCACTAATGTGGGCTGATCTGAGGTCTGAAGGGGGCACTACTGTGGGCTGATCTGAGGTCTGATGGGGGCACTGTGGGCTGATCTGAGGTCTGATGGGGCACACTGGGCTGATGTGGGGTCTGATGGGGCACAATGGGCTGATGTGGGGTCTGATGGGGCACAATGGGCTGATGTGGGGTCTGATGGGCATAATGGACTGATCTGAGGTCTGATGGGCACAATGGGCTGATCTGAAGTCTGATGAGGGCTGATCTGAGGTCTGATGGGGGGTATAGTGGGCTGATATGAGGTCTGATGGGGCACAGTAGGCTTTTTTTATTTTTTTTTTTATATTTTTAATAACATAAGAAAATCGAGATTTAAATCATGAATCGTCCATAAATTTTTTTTTTTTAAAAAAGAGATTTTTTTTTTTTGGCCATATCGCCCAGCTCTACTTTCTACCACTTAAAATGGTAGGCCAATAAACAACTTGCGCCTGGTTGTTAATACCGTAGTCAGATGCCGGAGGCTCCTCTTGACCACATAGATGCTGGCAGAGTCTATGAAGACCTGGGACGGTCGATTACCTCTGTCAGGCTTGACAGTCCAAGCATATGTTCAGGGTGCTAGTAGTTCACTTTTCTTCCTCCGCCGCAATACTTGGTTCCTCTTAACTAACTCCTTCCTCCTCTTTTCTCCTTACACTCCATCTGCTTATAACTTCTCCTTTTGCTATATCCCTAACTTCCTGTGACAGGGCCTTATATAGAAGGCAGAATGCCACCATCTACTGGTGGAAAATAATATTGCAGTACTCAGCCATAGAGGTTCTTATACCACATTCACATTAATTCACAAATACACAACAATAAAATGGCATTATATGTAAAATATGACATGGCTATTTAACCCTTTTTGGAGTGTCCCTTTGTACACACTTTAGTGGGACACTACACATGCACAGCCACCCCTCCATTCACCGCTATCAGACTTTCAAAAATAATTGAGCACTGGCTGTGCTACTTTCAGAAGTCACATAACAGTGAATGGAGGGGATGCCGTGCACTCACAGTAGTACTGGTGCCATACCAAGCTCATTACATAAATACAGCAAGCAGGGGTGAACCTAGCCTCTCTGCTGCGCGTTGCCTCTAGAGGCCTGCTGTGCGCCCATACAGCGGGCTACGAGCACATATGGTGTGTTCCTGAATGGGGAGAAAATAGGGAACACATACTGGGGTGCATTTTCTCCTTTAACCCCTTGTGAAAGTGAAAAATTGGAGTCTACTAGTAACTTTTCATTTTCACAAATGTGTGCTTTGAAAAGCTTTTACAAGTGTTTCTGCCTTCTGTGAGACACCAGTTTGCAAAAAAGTACCCTTTCTACCACTTAAAATGTTCGTACGGGGGTGCTCTTTCCAAAATGGGGTCACTTCTTGGGGTTTTTAATTTCTGGGGACCTCAGGAAATTTTTAAATATGACATGGCAATTAAAAAAACCATGCCTGTTAATTCTGGCCTGCAAAATCCATATTTTACTGTTTGCCTCTAGAGGCCTGCTGTGCGCCCATACAGCAGGCTACGAGCACATATGGGTGTTTCCTGAATGGGGAGAAAATGGGTAACAAAATGTGGGGTGCATTTAGTCCTGGTTACCCCTTGTGAAAGTGAAAAATGTGTGCATAAAGCAACTTTTTCTGGAAAAAATTGTATTTTTTCATTTTCACAGCCAAGTGTTTCCGAATTCTGTGAAATGCCTGATGGGTCAAAGTGCTCCCTACACACCTTGAAATACTTCTTGAGGGGTGTAGTTTCCGGAATGGGGTCACTTTTTGGGGGTTTCCACTGTAAGGGTATCTCAGGGTGTCTTCATATGCGCCATAGCTCCCAAATACCAATCCTGCAAAATCTGTCCTCAAAAAGCTCGATGGTGCTCCTCCCATTTTGAACCCTGCCATGCGCTCATGCATCCATTTTTGAGCACATGTCGGGTGTTGCCGTGATCATGGGGAAATGGGTAACAAAATGTGAGGTTTATTATGTCCTGTTACCCCTTGTGAAAGTGAAAAATGTGTGCGTAAAGCAACTTTTTCTGGAAAAAAAATTGTATTTTTTCATTTTCACAGCTAAGTGTTTCCGAATTCTGTGAAACGCCTGATGGGTCAAAGTGCTCACTACACACCTTGAAATACTCCTTGAGGGGTGTAGTTTCTGGAATGGGGTCACTTTTTGGGGGTTTCCACTGTAGGGGTATCTCAGGGTGTCTTCATGTGCGACATAGCTCCCAATTATTATTCCAGCTAATTCCGCTCTCCAATAGCCATATGGTACTCTTTCCACTCTGAAGCCTGCTGTGCGCCCATACATTAGTTTTTGTGCACATATCGGGTGTTTCTGTAAACTCCAGAATCGGGGTAATAGATTTTGAGTTTTGTTTTGCTGTTAAGGCTTGAATGGCCTTGATGTGTTTCGTGAAAAATGGATTAATATTTTAAATCTGCTAAAAAAAAGTGAAATTTTGACATTTCATTCCAATTTTCCGTCAATTCTCATGGAACACATAAAGGGTTAACAAAGTTAGTAAAATCAGTTTTGAATAGCTTGAAGGGTGTAGTTTCTAAAATGGGGTGATTTATGGGGATTTTCCACTATATAAGCCCCACAAAGTGACTTCATAACTGAACTGGTCCTTAAAAAAAGGGTTTTGGAATCTTAAAATTTTAAGATTTGATTCTAAACTTCAAAGCCTTATAACGTCCCAAAAAACTAAAATGTCATTTTCAAAATGATCCAAAGATAAAGTAGACATATGGGGAATGTAAAATAATAACTATTTTTGGAGGTATTACTATGTATTTTGAAAGTAGAGAAATGGAAATTTGAAATTTTTCCAAATTTTTGGTAAATTTGGTAAGTTTTTATAAATAAAAATGAAATATTTTACCACAAATTTACTACTGTCATGAAGCACAATATGTGCCGAGAAAACAATCTCAGAATGGCCTGGATAAGTAAAAGCGTTCTAAAGTTATTACCACATAAAGTGACACATGTCAGATTTGCAAAAATCGGCCTGGGATTTAAGGTGAAAAGTGGCTCGGTACTGAAAGGGTTAAGGGGTTACTTTGTTTATTCCCACATCCCAAAAGCATACGGAGGCAACAGGTATAGCTCCACACTGCTATGCTGCAGACCTCTAAGCCATAGATCCCTCTGAGACACAGCACGTTCTAGTTGTATTTCCCAAAGATAACAAGCAGTTAAACAGGCACAACTTCAAAAAGTAAAAATATGCTTATCTATGTCTAAATATGTCTTTCATAATGTGTTCAATACTGATATTTAAAACGGAGAGGACAGCTACTCTACGACACTAATATCTATATTAGAAGAAGATTTATTCATAAAAGACATTGGACCGGTAAGGTTCTCACTGGTACTGCATACTGTACATACAAAGGTACAAATTTCTACTGATTCCAGAGCCACTCAATTCCTAGCAAGTGAAGACAGCATGTTCTCCTAGAGCTGACGTCACTCATCTTCTCAATGACTGTGGATTACATGTCATAAACCACATCCCTACCAGAGTGACAGCTGCGTGATCTGAAACATGCCAACTGTCACTGCCATTACATCAATTTTCATAGAGATCACTTCTCTGTCCATGTAGTATAGCTATCTGTCTGTCATTCTATTTATCTATCTATTGGAAGTATGAAACTTCCTATAAAGTACTACTCCGTTGGTATCTAATCGCCTCCCATATAGCTCATGCAGTACCAGACTACCCTCCAACATGCTTTTGGGGTTGCCCCTCACCAGGTGATATGTTACACGTCTGTGGGATTGTCCGAGAGTGAACAGATTATGGATAGGGGTGTACAGGCTTGTTGATTCAGTGACAGGTTGTAACATAAAAAAAGATCCCTGGGAAGCACTACTTAATAAAAAGATCCAATGAATCCCGCACACTTAAGACGATTAATATTTTTGTTCTTTTTGGTCGCGGAACAGACAATAGCAGCGACTTGGAAGCAATCATTCCTAGACTTTTCCACAGTCAAGAGCAGGCTGGACTTCTACATGATAAACGATGATCATGGACTGGCATGACCAGTTCCTGGAGATTTGGACACCCTGGGTTGACTATTCTCTTCAGGATCGTTCTCGTACTTCCCTTCTCTCTACTTAGGACCAGGTTTCTGGTGGGTCCTGTGGTGTCTGGTCTGGGCTCGCCCGTCTGTCCACCTTCCTCTCATTTCTGTTGCTGGTTGCTCGAGTTCCCCAGGTCAAAGTCCACAAGCAGGAGTGGGGCCTCTGCTTCTGCAGACATAACACCTGCTAGGCCTCCCCCATGCTATCCTTCCCCTTTTTTCCTAGTACGTCATTGGTCTGTCTCCCTTGTATTGTCAGTTTGTTCTCCAGATCCTTCTATCCTACTTTTAAGCAGTTGGCCCTGGAGGCCTTATGTAGGCAGAAAATTACATTATCACACAGAAACGAGGCAATAACGACAAATATGCTTTTTATTTGTCTTAGATAGACCTCAATTATCCATACAACATTGCCTATGCTGTAACCCTGCATTAAAAAACTCAATAAAAATGGTTTGTAAAAAAAAAATAATATATATACAGAGTATAGAGTATGCAGAGCTGATTTCTATTTCTAAGGTTACATCACATACAATACATGACTCCCAATGCATGAAGAAGCAGACACAGGAAGTGTATTACAGACCAGAATTTTGTAATAGTGAACACAGTTATTATAAATGCTGAATTTCTATGATCAGATGATGACTGTACAAGTGCTTGACATGTCAGGTCATATATATATATTTCCCTTTTAGTGTTTTATATAAATCACTATTTTGAAAAGCGTTAAGACGTACAGTTAAAATGCACCAAATTTAACGCATGGCAGAAAAGTGTATCAGGAACATCCTGTTTAAAATGATCCTCAGATTTCCCTTTTATTTGGGCCACTGAAGCCCTAAACAACTCCTACAGGCCGTAAATGTGTGCTGCCTGCCTCAAAATTGCTGGAAAAATATGAATTTAAAGCAGTAGTTACAATACATTACAATACTCCCAGATACTGCCATTTTTGTATCATTTGGTAACCTCACCCCCCAAAATAAGAAATAAAAAGTGATCAAAAATCTACATCTACCACAAAATGATACCACAAAAAAAGAGCTGTCACACAGCTCAGTAAAAAAAAAAAAAAAGTTATCCTTCAAGAAAATCCATGTTTTAAAACCTAAATGGTGCTCCTGGCCTTCTGACCCCTGCCATGTCCCAAAACAGCAGTTTATGACCACATATGAGGTACTATCGTACTTAACAAATTTTGGTGTGCTTTTTCTTCTTTTACCCTGTGAGAAAATGGGAGGCTAAAGCAACATACTATGGGAAAAGGTATCATTTTTCATTTTCACAGTCCAATGTTAATGAAGTTGTGAAACATCTCTGAGGTGTTAAAACCATCACTATATCCCCAGCTGAATCGCTCGCTGGGGTGTAGCTTCCAAAATAGGGACATGTTTCAGGGGGTTTCCACTGCACTGATTAGAGATGAGCGAATCAATTCTAACAAATTTAATTTGTTCAAACACAGTCTAACAGAGCACGAGGGGTTGGCTCTGCCTGACTTCTCACCTGGCCCTGTCAATCTTGCGTAGGTGCCATTGCTTTGAGTACCAGTGCAAGCACAGAGGATCTGCTGCTTCTACCTGAGCGGCAAAGATAGCGACTGCACATGTGCTGCTAACACCTGGAAGTGGAAGGTGGCAGGTTCAGACGGAAGAGCACCACCTCCATCTCCATGTGCACCCAGACATCAGTAGTGCATGCACAGTCAGTATCTGTCTATAAGTAAAATAAACCTGATGACTAAACACTGACTATTCCTCTAACTTTTGGTTTATGGATATAAGTTCTATAAGGAAATGACAATCATCCCTTTCATTATTTGGAATGTGGTATTCCAGGCTTATAAAAAAAATACAAATGTACCTATATGTGTCTGATTGCTCACCAGATGATGCCACTAAAGCTCCTAAGTCACTGGACCTTTACTTTGATGCTGCTAAGGCATTCTGTGGGGGGGATTACCAGTGTCAAGGACTACAGTTCCCATGATTCCCCTACTCATCTCACAGACATTGCCTTTATTTACCTGCATAATTACTCCCTGTCTCTTGTGTTATTCATTTGCACACTCACTGCATATGTTGCTTAGCCTGTTTCTAACTATTTGAGCCCTGGAGGGTTTTTTAGTAACATAGTAACATAGTTTATAAGACCGAAAAAAGACATCTGTCCATCCAGTTCGGCCTGTTTTCCTACAAGTTGATCCAGAGGAAGGCAAAAAACCCCTGTGAGGTAGAAGCCAGTTTTCCCCACTTTAGGGAAAAAAATTCCTTCCCGACTCCAATCAGGCAATCAGAATAACTCCCTGGATCAACGACCCATCTCTAGTAACTATAACCTGTAATATTATTACCCTCCAAAAATACATCCAGGCCCCTCTTGAACTCTTTTAGTGAACTTACCATCACCACCTCCTCAGGCAGAGAGTTCCATAGTCTCACTGCTCTTACCGTAAAGAATCCTCTTCTATGTTTGTGTACAAACCTTCTTTCCTCCAGACGCAGAGGATGGCCCCTCGTCACAGTCACAGTCCTGGGGATAAATAGATGATGGGAGAGATCTCTGTACTGACCACTGATATATTTATACATAGTTATTAGATCTTCCCTCAGTCGTCTTTTTTCTAAAGTGAATAACCCTAGCTTTGATAATCTTTCTGGGTACTGTAGTCCACCCATTCCAGTTATTACTTTAGTTGCCCTCCTCTGAACCCTCTCCAGCTCTGCTATGTCTGTTTTGTTCACAGGAGCCCAGAACTGTACACAGTACTCCATGTGTGGTCTGACTAGTGACTTTTTGTTTTTGCGTTTTAGTTTTTCACTCCCTACCTTTCTGGGGCAATAACTTTTTTTTTCCGTTTGTTTTTGTGTGTTTAAATTCACCTGTTAATAACGCATAAGATGTAGTGGAAAGCTGGAAGAAAATTCCAAATGGGGTGAAATTGGAAAAAAAAACGCAATTCCGCAACAGTTTTATGCGTTTTGTTTTTACGCCGTTTCCTGTACAGTAAAATTTACTTATTTTCATTGTCCACATCATTATGATTACAGCCATAGTTTTTTCTTGCATTTTAATACTGAAAACAAAATAAAAACATTGACCCCTATAACTTTTTTGTAATTAAGTGTACAGAGCTTTTGCGGGGCAATCTGTACTTTTCAATGATACCATTGGGGTATGTAAGACTTTTTGACCACTTTTTATTTCATTTTTTGTGGAGGGTGAAGCGTCAAAAAATGACAAATCAGCCATTTTGACTTTTTTTTTTTCTTTCATTTCACCGTTTACTATATGGGAAAAACCATGAGGAAACCATTCCTAGAGGTTACTTATTAGGAGGGGCTCCCTTCATCTCTAGATAGGAGAGGGATGTTGGTCCGACTCCCAGATTATGATGAAAATAAGTGATCCAGGGGCGCTAAACTCTTTAGGCAGTGTCATTCACAACACTCGTAAACGTCAATTAGAATATAGTTGATGATTCTTACAATTGTTCCACCAGTCCACCAGTCTGGGTCATTCCCCTGAATAGAAAATACGGACACAAAAAGCGAACCACTTAGGGCTCACGCACAGAAATGTATTTTCTTTACGTGTCTGTTCAAGACTGTATGCAGAACCATTCATTTCAATGGGTCCGCAAAAAAGGAAGTTTTGTCCATTTCCATTTGTCCGTTCTAGAAAAAAATAGAACATGTCCTATTATTGTCCGCATTACGGCCAAGGACAGGACTGTTCTATTAGGGGCAGCTGTTCTGTTCCACAAAATACGGAATACACACGGACGTTATCTGTATTTTTTGCGAACCACAAAATACATACAGTCGTGTGCATGAGCCCTTATAGACATGCCCACCGTATATATACACTGTATTACCTTTGTTATCACAGCCACAGAAACAATTGGCCAGATATTCCTGGACAGCATGAGCCCTGTCTGGGACTAGATGTTAATGGTTAAGGACTGCTGATTTCACTGCGGTAACACTGAGTGCCGTGTGATATTACATCACAGTAAGTAAGCTAAGTCTAAAGCAAACAATAAAATGGAGGCGATGGATGCAGTAAGAGTTCCCCCCTCTTGAAAGTGGGAGAAGTTCATAGGGTCACAAACAGAGATTACTACAGGCATTGTTTTAATCCCCTGATGGAGAAACACTCCTCCATTGTTGTTGCAGCCTGTTTGGGCAGCCCAGCTAAATTCTGGAATTGCTGAGGTAGCAGACAACAGAACTAGCCGCTTTCTCCAGCATAAATTTCACACAGGGCTGTTTGCTGGCGTACAGGCTTTCAATCCAAGGCTTGTAAACAAACCGCCATCTGACAGGGGGTTCTGAAGAGCCTCGCAGAAGGATAACTTGGCATCTACAGTGGAATCACACATATATTTTATAAAACAAGATCCTCTTATCATATAAAGTACAAGTTTTCTCCTGAGTAAGGATTACCATATTTCCTAAGTGCGTTAGAGGTGCGTTTTAACTATGGTGGATTTTCTGGAGAAGATGAATAAAGCCTGAATGTTGTAATACATGGATGATGGAATGTATATTTCCTTAGGTCTCATTTCAATTAGTAATATCATACGCTTATGTCAAAAACGTAACAAAGTGGCATGTTTGTACTTGTAGTCTTATGCTGTGATTGAAGACGTCTTTTTAAAAACATAGGGGGTCATTTACGATCAGAAATACGCCTATATAAGGTGTATTTCTGGCACTTATTGTGAAACATAGTGACACATAGTGGACATGGTGTGTGCGGGGAAAGGGACAGGCTGGCAGGTCCGTCTCATTCATAATTTTCTACATCTGTTTGGTCTAAGTGTAAGACAATTAGGAAGCTATCTTACATTTAGAAGAGGCGGTGAATGTGCCAAAGTTATGTAGTGGCCGGTGCCTCTTCATAACTTCAGCGGATCCACCACCAGAGCAGGGGCTTATTAAAACTGGCATCTAAAACGCCAGTCTTAATAAATGACCCCCCATAAACTGTTCCTAGTACTCTTTGGGGGCTGCCACAAGGTCAGGTTTTTAGATGCAGTTTTTGAAGCCAAAACCAGGAGTAGATTGAAAAAAACAGAAGAGAAGTTGTATCTGTCCTTAGTCCTCTCCTGTTATGATCCACAACCTGATTTTGGCTTCAAAAGCTTCATCAAAAAGCCTGAACATATTGCAGCACCCTTTGTGGGAAGACCTTAATTGATGCTGCTGCACTCAAATAATATAGTAAAGACACTTCTCCAGTAAAAGATTTCCATGGCATATCAGTAGGACATGTGCCATAATTAAAAGGCTGAGGTCCTGGATTTTGTTTAGGATCAAAGCCTCATTCACACGTTAATGTTTGGCCGGTGATTTCCATCAGAGATTGTGAGTTAAAACCAGGATTGGAGCCTCCACAGATATGAGATATAAGGGAAAGATCTACATCTGGTTTAGGCTCAAAATCACTTATGGAAATCACTGACCACAACATGGACATGTCAAAGAGGAATAAGGGAGGTAAACCAAAGGAGGGAAAATATCCTGGGTTGCTCTCCTAGTGCCATCAACAGAATACAGGAAGCAGCTACATTCTGGAATGGAGACAGAAGTGGACCTAACATGACATGCATCAGAATGGATCTTTGACCTCTCAATTGGCACAAATTGCAACATATTGATGGCAGAAAGAGAGCAGCTACAAGCCACCAGATCTCACTGCTCCTTTCTCCCACAGAGCCCTCATCTCGGCCACAGCAGTTTAACGTGTTTAACCTTTCAAAAATTACAATCACACTAAAATGAATGTGGATTTATGATGTGGATTTTGTTGTGCCCCGCCCAAATCAATCTGAACTCTACACCACGGTCGAGTTGAACACATATTGTAACATTTCTGTGCGAGGACCAACTTTATAGAGGGCTGACTGACATGTTGCTGCAAGAAAAGCAACTGGAAATACATTGATTAAAACATATAATGACATAAATGGAGGACAAGAAGCTTCTTGGGTGCTGCAAATGGGTCAACAGTTCCAAGTCTATTAGACCAGGTTCAAATCTGCGTTCCCACAAAAAAAAAAAAAAATGCCGGATCCATGAAGGACACTGATTGCACCTGATGAGCACCTCTAGCTATCAATGATTCTGTTGGGTTTCGTCATGGTGTCCGTGCAATAATTTTTCTGCCAAATTTTTACAAAATTTGGAATTGGGATACAGATGTCAACCTAGTCTTACCTTGGTAATGTTTTACCACGGAATATATTTTTATGCATTGCTTTTCTCTGAATTGGAAGTAGAAGTCATGATTTTCTGACACTCACACCAGGAGCAAGCTGTTTCAGTATCAAGAACATCTGAACACAGAAAGCGTTGAGCATGTTTTCTTCTAGTAAGGAACACCAACTCCTCTTGACCTAAGTTTAGCTTTTCACTTCTCTGTGCCAATGAGTCTGGTTTGAGCAAAAGCAAAACACATCTCAAAGTCTGCCTTGTTCTCCTCCAAGAAAAAATGCAACCCTATGCTATGTAGTGTACAGTCATGTGATGTTTTCAAGATCGCAGTGGTAATCTTCTAGGAATCTCTTCAAGAGACAATACCACTCATTTTCTTACATGCCCTGATTCTCAGAATCTGTTTTTCCAACTCATTTTAACTTTTGCACTACATTCCAATGACAAACCATCAGCATTACTGACCGGGCAGGTATAAATCCGCCATAATGCAGTAATCTCATAATAACATGTTCAGCAAGGATCGGCAATATTGTTTTCCTTGCCTCGGTGAAGGTAAAAAAACCCGTGTTATAGGTCACCCCACATTTCACGTGCACACCCCTACACAGACATATACTACTTGGTGTACCGTAGACAAGTTTACATGTGAATAATCTTTCTTTTGAGGGTCCTGAAAAGCTATTAAGCTTTATTTTTTTAATTATAAAGGTACACTTTTTTTCATAATGCAACCCAAAGTCAGACAAATACCACATCCAACAGTATTGATATATAAAGTAATATATACATATGTACAAAACATATATATACAGTGCCTTGCGAAAGTATTCGCCCCCCTGGAACTTTTTTTAAACTTTTGCCACATTTCAGGCTTCAAACAAAAAGATATAACATTTTACATTTTTGGTGAAGAATCAACAACAAGTGGGTCACAATTGTGAAGTGGAACGAAATTTATTGGATCATTTAAACTTTTTTTGTAATAATAAAACTGAAAAGTGGGGCGTGCAAAATTATTCGGCCCCATTGCATTAATACTTTGTTGCGCCACCTTTTGCTGCGATTACAGCTGCAAGTCGCTTGGGGTATGTCTCTATCAGTTTTGCACATCTAGAGACTGAAATTCTTGCCCATTCTTCCTTGCAAAACAGCTCAAGCTCTTTGAGGTTGGATAGAGAGCGTTTGTGAACAGCAGTTTTCAGCTCTTTCCACATATTCTCAATTGGATTCAGGTCTGGACTTTGACTTGGCCATTCTAAGACCTGGATACGTTTATTTTTTAACCATTCCATTGTAGATTTTGCTTTATGTTTGGGATCATTGTCTTGTTGGAAGATAAATCTCCGTCCTAGTCTCAGGTCTTTTGAAGACTCCAACAGGTTTTCATCCAGAATGGTCCTGTATTTGGCTCCATCCATCTGCCCATTAATTTTAAGCATCTTCTCTGTCCCTGCTGATGAAAAGCAGGCCCAAACCATGATGCTGCCACCACCATGTTTGACAGTGGGGATGGTGTGTTCAGGGTGATGAGCTGTGTTGCTTTTACGCCAAACATATCGTTTTGCATTGTTTCCAAATAGTTCGATTTTGGTTTCATCTGACCAGAGCACCTTCTTCCACATGTTTGGTGTGTCTCCCAGGTGGCTTGTGGCAAACTGTAAATGAGACTTTTTATGGATATCTTTGAGAAATGGCTTTCTTCTTGCACTCTTCCATAAAGGCCAGATTTGTGAAGTGTTCGACTGATTGTTGTCCTATGGACAGACTCTCCCACATCAGCTGTAGATCTCTGCAGTTCATCCAGAGTGATCATGGGCCTCTTGGCTGCATCTCTGATCAGTCTTCTCCTTGTTTGAGATGAAAGTTTAGAGGGACGGCTGGGTCTTGGTAGATTTGCAGTGGTCTGATACTCCTTGCATTTCAATATGATCTCTTGCACAGTGCTCCTTGGGATGTTTAAAGCGTGGGAAATCTTTTGGTATCCAAATTCGGCTTTAAACTTCTCCACAACAGTATCACGGACCTGCCTGGTGTGTTCCTTGGTCTTCATGATGCAGAACCCTGAGACTATCACAGAGCAGGTGCATTTATACGGAGACTTGATTACACACAGGTGGATTCTATTTATCTTCATTAGTCATTTAGGACAACATTGGATCATTCAGAGATCCTCAATGAACTTCTGGAGTGAGTTTTCTGAACTGAAAGTAAATGGGCCGAATAATTTTGCACGCCCAACTTTTCAGTTTTATTATTACAAAAAAAGTTTAAATGATCCAATAAATTTTGTTCCACTTCACAATTGTGACCCACTTGTTGTTGATTCTTCACCAAAAATGTAAAATGTTATATCTTTTTGTTTGAAGCCTGAAATGTGGCAAAAGGTTGAAAAGTTCCAGGGGGCCGAATACTTTCGCAAGGCACTGTATATAATAGTTATATTGTCTTCTATAACTTTCCCAACTATCCAAGTCTTCTCTAGTTCCAATGTACAGATCTATACTAGTATATGTGTCTTGTTATATACCATATACACCCACCTCCTATATACAATAGTTATATTGTCTTAGAATTCCCCCAACTGTCCAAGTCAATGGAGCTGAATTCTCCTGATATATGGGATCACAAAGATGGATACACCAGAAGAACTTGCCTGTCCCTGCTCCTGAGCTGTGTGCTACTCATGGCAAACACACAAGAGCAGCCACAAACATGCCTTTCTGTGTAGATAGTTGGAAGCCACACATGGTCCCCAGGCTGTAAGGTGTGCACCCCTAGTTTATAATAAAACAGGCCCCTGTTACATTTGCATACATATTTCCTACAACTGGCCCCAAACTCACTCTCTGCTATTAGATTTTAGTGATTTATCTAGGCTACCTGTGATGGCATCTTTGGAGCTTATTGCATCAGATATTCTCCCACTATCTGGTATGAGCTGGGATGCTGGTGGCCATCACTCATACAGTGCATTACTACATCTATTAATGATTCATCCTTAGATCAATTATCATGGCTAAACGCCTAAGCTTAGCTGGCAATGACACTGGGATTCTCTCTAAAGTGATCTTTGACTCTCTATGTCATACACCAGCCACCCTGGCCCTGCATGAAGCATTAAAGGGGTACTCCACTTGTTAAAAATTATTCCCTATCTACAGGATAGGGGATAACTATCAGATTGGTGGGGTGGGGATTACGAAAATGGGGCCCCATACCCACTGCAGGCCCCTTGTTGCTCCCCTGAAATGACTAAAGCTGCCGGTTGCACATGTGCGTGGCTGCTCCATTCATTTCTATGGGAGTTCTGGAGATAGACGTGCGACTGGCCGCTCTGGTCATTTCAGGGGAGCAGTAGGGGGCCTTCAGGGCGTACGATTATCTTGCTCTCATGATCGATGGGGGTCCCAGTGGTAGGACCCCCCACCGATATCATCGTTATCCCCCTTTTTTCTTTTTTTTTTGTGGGACAGACATGCAGACATACGAATGCGGACAGCACACAGTGTGCTGTCGCATTTTTGGCTGCCCCAATGAAAGGAATGGTTCCACATCCAAGCTGTAAAAAATGTGGATCAGATGCAGAAAAAAAATGTGGTTGTGTACATTAGACCCTAAAGAGGTTGTTCTATCTGCAGCCCCAACTACTGGTTTGAATGGAAAGGAGCGGCTCCTGCTTTATGTTACATGGTGGTCAATCCACTTGAATAAGTGCAAAGCCAGAAACTTTATGGGATCAGTAGGATCTGGAGAGAGAGGGTTTAACGTAAGAAGTAGTTGTCCTTATGCAGTAAAAACAAAGCTATATTAAAGGGGCTATCCCCACAATCAGCTGTTTAAGACCCCCACGATCAAATACTGATGACCTATCCTGAGGATAGATCGTCAATATTGAGCTCTTGGTGCATAGAAGATGAAAAGTTTCTACGTAAAACTGTGACAGCAGGAAAACTGCAACAAAAAAGTAAGTAAATACACAAGTGACTAAGCTAAGCAAAAGATCACCTGACAACAGACAAAAAAGATCATGAAAATATATCAGGTGTAATATATTGCACATTCGTTGAGTTCACATTAGTTGAAAATGTCTGGAGTATTACTTTTAGAAAGGTGACTAATGTGTAATAAAATGGATATTTGCATAGTACAAGTCTACAGCTGCTACACAGACACTTTTATAAAGATGGCTGAGGCTGGGGGAGGGGGGGTTGTTGTCATTTTAAGATTTGATGGATGAGCAATTAGTTTAACGTTTCTATGGTCCGCGCTATTGTTCATGGTTTGTTACTACTCTGAACGCTGGTGACCTTTATGATGTGAACGCCATCTGCTTGTGTCAATTCAAGATTATGAAATAAAAGGGCTCGCCTCTTGTTTTTGATGTGTGAGGGCAGGGTGGCTCCCTCTCACCCCAGCACGGCCAATCACGGGTCTCTAGCAATGGACTGTCCTCAGTAATCTGAACCTCACAGACCTCTATGAAAGGTTCATTATACTGATGGGAAAACAGGAAGCACAAACTGTATGTAAACTCTAAAAAGAGTACTTGTTGCTATTTTGCAGATAAATCCAGCACTATGCACAAGCTGGACCTTATCGGGCCAGTTTCACCAAGATACTGCTACACTTCTGATTTGAGGGTGCCAACTAGAACAGATACATGGTCTTCTAGGCATGAAAAACAACAGATATGGAAGAAATAACAATGATAACAGGAAAGACGCGAGCACAGACTCCCCCTCTTGCACATACGACTGCAGCTGTGACCTTATCATAGCAGATTTCTTCATGACTGATAAGCATATCACAGAAAAGTGTCTTTAAAAGGGAATGTGTCCCCACAATTCTGGACTATTCTGAATATTTTTTATTTTCCTACTGTCCCCAATGTTGCCCTGCAATACACAGTCCACACTGCTGTGCTAACAGAATACAGAGGACTCTTTATCTGCAGTAACAGATAATGGTCCAATATCCTGGTGACAGATTCCTTTTAAAGGTGCTTTATAGGGGCTAAGGAGTGGGACAATTATCCAGGATGAGCATTTGTACGAACACTCGTTCCTATTAATTGCTCTGTGTAAATGATTATTCAATCGCACTCCAAATCAGTAGCAATTGTTCACGTAGATCCAAGCAGCAGTTGCAGCACATGAGAACGGCCACTACATAGTGTATGGCGCTATAGTGTTCTGCCTCCATACACTATTGAATTCTGGAACCCCAGATGTTCATGGGGGTGCTGGGTGTAGGACCCCCATCGCTCTCATAATGATGACCTATCCTATGGACTAACATATCTGCAACACATCCTCAACCCTTTACTTTTTTATGTCAGTGGGATTTATCATGTAGAGAAAGTTAATACAAGCCACTTACTAATTTACTGTGATTGTCCATATTGCCTCCTTTGCTGGCTGTATTCATTTTTCCATCACATTATACACTGCTCGTTTCTATGGTTACAGACCACCCTGAAATCCATCAGTGGTGGTCGTGCTTGCACACTATAGGAGAAAGCGTTAGCCTCTCTAGTGGCCGGGACCATGGCACTGCACAAAGGCTAGTGCTTTTTCCTATAGTGTGCAAGCACAACCACCACTGATGGATTACAGGGTGGTCTGTAACCATGGAAACGAGCAGTGTATAATGTGATGGAAAATTTAATCCAGCCAGCAAAGGAACAAAATGGATAATAACAATACATTAGTAAGTGGCTTGTATTAACTTTCTCTACATGATAAATGTCACTTACTGAAGTGAGACAACTCCTTTAAAGGGGTTCAGCAGGTTTTAATATCTGATGATCTATCCTCTGGATAGATCATCAGTATCTGATCGGCGGCGGCCCGACACCCGGGGCCCCCGCCGATCAGCTGTTTGAGAAGGCAGCGGCGCTACAGGAGCGCCACGGCCTTCTCAGTGTTTACCCGCAGGCCAGTGACGTCACGACTAGTATCACTGGCCTGGGCGGGGCTAAGCTCCATTCATGTGAACAGAGCTAGCCCCGCCCAGGCCAGTGATACTAGTCGTGACGTCACTGGCCTGCGGGTAAACACTGAGAAGGCCGCGGCGCTCCTGTAGCGCCACTGCCTTCTCAAACAGCTGATCGGCGGGGGCCCCGGGTGTCGGGCCGCCGCCGATCAGATACTGATGATCTATCCAGAGGATAGATCATCAGATATTAAAACCTGCAGAACCCCTTTAAGGTTTCATGCACAATACTGTATCTGTCTTGCAGTCCACAGATCACAGATCTGCAAAATACAGATGCTGTCTGTGTTGCATGCACATTTTGTTGATTTCAGCGTGTCCATGGTTAGCATTTTGCAGCCAAATATAGGACATGTTTTTGCGGAAAGTGCATGGATCATCTGTTTGCCTTCCCCATCTGTATGTCCATTCTGCAAAAAGATACCACATTGAAAACAATGGAACTGCTATTAAAAGGCAGACGGCACACAAACCACATCTATATTTTGGGGATCTGCGATTTGCAGACGGCAAAACAGACATGGTTGTGTGCATGAGGCCTTAATTGTTGGGAAAATGGACCAAGTCAATGGGATCTGCTGACCAATGCTGGTGTCGTGACACAGATTTTAGGTAGCACTGTGGCCTCCATTATAGTAGAGCAGACACTATGAAGAGCCACTTATGACCTTGGGGGTCAAATCAGGACTAAAACAAATTGATATGAAACCCACACCTATCTCTAGAACAAGGTCCCCTAACTCCATCCCACCTAGTGAGGAAGCCAGTGGCTGCCACATCAAGATGGAGAATGAATGGACAGGTGACTGTGCACATCCAAGGCTCTCTCCATTCCCTTCTGTGGGAGTTACAGAAACAAGCAAACAAGCTTGTTCGACTGATTCCATGACTCCAACAGAAGTGAATGGAAAACCAGTAGACAAGCACATCCTCTGTCCCTCAATGCCTGCAAGCGGTGGCCACCTTTCAAGGAGGGATGAGGGGAAGGGAAACACCGGATTAAGGGCCCATTCATTCACACTACCGTGTGAACGGGTCCGCACCTATTCTGCAAAATTGCGTTATAGCTGCAGGCCCGTTCACTTCTATGGCTGGCTCAATAAGAAAATATGGAACATGTCCTATACTTGTCCGCTACAGCGTTTTTGCGGACCCGCAATACTACGGCCGTCTGAATGTGGCCTAAGGGACAGATGCAAGCCCCCAGGGGCAGGACCCACACCTATCAGACATTTATGACATATCCAGAAGATACGCAAACAAAACTCTTCAAAGTTTTAAGATCAGAATATTAAAGTATCTCCCAAGAAAAAGAACCATCTCAAATTTCATGTAAAGAGTGATGTCAATGTGAAGAACTTCTATGGAGCAAGCTAGCAATTAATCTGAAGCTTGTGGTTGGAAGGTAATGTTTGCTTAACTTCTCCCACAGTGTGTTTGGCTTTAGCACATCTGGAAGCCTTGACTTATGCTGATGAAACCAAATGAAAGCACAGGAAACTAGGAGTTTCTAGTCAAAGCTTTAAACCAGAGGCAAAATCTGCTGGCAGGAACAGTGAGCGAGTTCAAGCCACAAGCTGTTAAATTAGGCTGAGAGTTCCTCAAATCCATATCAGCCAATATAAATTGAAAATATGCACTGACAGAAAATATTGGAAACCTGTGGGAGTCCAGAGTAGGGGAACTACTGGAGAGAGGGTAAACGTAAAAAGAGAAAAAGCCCAGGACAATGGAGTTTTCTCAGCAGACTTAGTTTGCTTGGACTTTGGGAAGTGTTTTCTGTTCCTGGTCTTTTATTGTGATGGTGGGATGGTTGTCGTGGGCCATTTCCTTCTCCCTCCAGTTCAAGTTTACCAGGTTGTCCTCAGAAAGCTCAGGTAAGAGTGCTCTGCTCATTACAGGAGGAATAAAAGCTCAGAGTCAGAGCCAGGAATGTCATATGAAGCTGGTGTAGGAAGGCTCCAAGTACAGAGCTTGTGGAGATGCAAGTTTAGAGCTCAGTTGGTCTTTACTGTGAAGCATGCTCTCTTAATCTCCTGCCTATCAATGTTCTAGCCTTTGTGCCTACATTTCCTACCCCTTCTCAGACCACTATGTCTGTGCAAGCTGTGTAGGTTAGCAAGGGAGCAATACAAGACAGCAGGATCAGATTTTGTCTTGTCATGTTTTGACCTCCGGCTCATCCCCAATATAATGAAAGCGGACTTCCGGCGGCACACATGGGCTAGCGGTAGCACGAATCCGGCAGGCTGTTCCCCTGCCAGAACAGCCTGCCGTACCCTGCTACCGCAAGTGTGAAAGTAGCCTGTCTGTAGTCTGTTTAGGAGCTGCATGCAAAAAGAAATTACTAGAATAGTCTTAATCACAACATTTGCCTCATTTTTATTTTAGATGCATTGGGGAAAAGAAAAAGAAATTTTACAATGGTGTACACACTCTTTAGATATGTTTAGGGGAAAAAAAACCTACAATCAAGCATCTTCGTGGAATTTATATGATTTATTATTTCAAGTAGCAATCAGAAGCCACAGTGACTGGCAGAAATAAGAGATAAAGGAAGCAAAATCCATTCCAGGAGAACAGGGAACCTTTCAGGTCCTCCATCAAGATCTTCAAGATTACATTTTCTACTTCTAAATTAGGAGGCATGAGAAGTCTGTATAACAAAAGGATCAGACGTCTGGCCGTGAATGCATGGAGATTCATCAACATTGAGAAATTTTCACTTTTGGCTAAGGGCATGTTTGAAAGTTGTGGTAACTAAAGTGTACCTCCAGTTTCATAATGAAAAAGATTATAGTGCATGATATCATTCTAAATCATTGTATTAGGGAATTTTACTGGTAACCCACAGATGGTAGCCTGATAGCTAGAGCAGGATGCTGTCTAGTTAAAGGGTTTCTGTCACCAGATTTGGGCATATCAAACAGGATGACATTTGCAATGTGCAAATGTCACCTGATGCCCATTCTGGTATTCTTTTTTCTTTTGGTGCCCCCGTTTTTGTAAAAAAATGCACATTTATTTTATGCTAATTAGGCTTACTAGGTGCAAGGGGCGGTTACCCTGCACCTAGTAAGCGCCGTTTGCTTACCTCTTGTCACGCCTCCGCTCTCTTGATTGACAGGGCCAGGCAGATCAAGCGAGCTGCCTGGCCCTGTCCGCGCTTCAAATCCCGCGCCTGCGCCGTGCGGAATAAAATCGCCGCAGGCGCAGTGAGTGCCGCTGGCCGCCGGGCTCCCGGCTACCTCACTGCGCCTGCGCCGATGACGTCAGCCGACATCAGCTCGGAAGCAGGAGAGATCTCGGAGCAGCAGCGCTGCTGTATGGTAAGTATTTCCACTTATATCACCAACGATCATGGGGACATTCCATTATACCACCAACGATTATAGTGTAATTTTGCCATAATCAGAGATATATATACATACATATATATATATATATATATATATACAGTACAGACCAAAAGTTTGGACACAATTTCTAGATTCATAGTTTTGATGCCTTCAATGTGAATGTACAATTTTCATAGTCATGAAAATACAGAAAACTCTTTGAATGAGAAGGTGTGTCCAAACTTTTGGTCTGTACTGTATATACAGTGGAGGAAATACGTATTTGATCCCCCACTGACTTTTAAAGTTTTAATACTAAAAAATAAATGAAATGTCTCATAATTTTATGCCAGCTTTATTTTAACAGTGCCACATAGAATATCAAAAGAAAAACGGAGAAAATTACATGAAATGAGAAATAAAAAATAATTTTCATTTCTTTGAGGGAAATAAGTATTTGATCCCCTAGTAAAACATCATTTAATACTTGGTGGCAAAACCCTTGTTGGCAAGCACAGCAGTCAGACGTTTCTTATAGTTTTTTATAAGGTTTGCACATACTTCAGGAGTAATTTTGGCCCACTCCTCTCTGCAAATCATCTCCATATCCTTATGGCTTTTAGGCATGCATTTGGAAACGCGAAGCTTCAGCTCTCTCCATAGATTTTCGATGGGATTGAGGTCAGGAGACTGACTAGGCCATTCCATGACCTTGATATGCTTCTTATGAAGCCACTCCTTTGTTTCCTTGGCTGTATGTTTTGGGTCGTTGTCGTGCTGAAAGACCCATCCACAACCCATTTTCAGTGCCCTGGCGGAGGCAAGGAGGTTGTCACCCAGGATTTTGCGATACATGGCCCTGTTCATCTTCCCGTCAATGCGGTGAAGTTGGCCTGTGCCCTTAAAAGAAAAACACCCCCAAAACATAATACTTCCACCACCATGCTTGACGGTGGGGATGGTATTCTTAGGGTCATATTCTGTATTTTTCTTCCTCCAAACACGTCAAGTTGAGTTGAGGCCAAAGAGCTCAATTTTGGTCTCATCTGACCACAACACCTTCTCCCAGTCTCTCTCAGAGTCATTAATATGTTCATTGGCAAACTTGAGGCGGGCCTGGACGTGAGCCTTCTTGAGCAGAGGAACCTTGCGTGCACTGCAGGATTTTAAACCATTACGTCTCAGTGTATTACCAATGGTTATTTTGGAGACTGTGGTCCCAGCTGCTTTGAGATCATTACTCAGCTCCTCCCGTGTAGTTCTTGGCTGATTTTTAGCCTTTCTCATGATCAATGAGACTCCACGAGGTGATATCTTGCATGGAGCTCCAGGCCTGGGTCGATTGACAGTAATGTTGTACTTCTTCCACTTCCGAATAATTGCACCAACAGTTGTCTCCTTCTCATCCAGCTTCTTACTTATGGCTTTGTAGCCCATTCCAGCCTTGTGTAGGTCAACAATTTTGTCCCTGACATCTTTAGACAGCTCTTTAGTCTTGCCCATGGTGGAGATGTTGGAGTGTCACTGAGACTGTTGGCAGGTGGCCTTTTATACAGGTGACAATTTGGGACAGGTGTCTCACTAAGCCCACTATGCCACCAACGACTACCAACTAATTTTGCCACCATTTTAAATAAATATATATATATTTATATTCTGTGAGGGGACTGCACTGTGTTTATTATCTCTGTACTGTGACATCACTGTGTTTATTATCCCTGTACTGTGACATCACTGTGTTTATTATCCCTGTACTGTGACATCACTGTGTTTATTATCCCTGTACTGTGACATCACTGTGTTTATTATCCCTGGACTTTGACATCACTGTGTTTATTATCCCTGTACGGTAACATCACGGTGTTTATTATCCCTGTACGGTGACATCACTGTGTTTATTATCCCTGTACTGTGACATCACTGTGTGTATTATCCCTGGACTTTGACATCACTGTGTTTATTATCCCTGTATGGTGACATCACTGTGTTTATTATCCCTGTACGGTGACATCACTGTGTTTATTATCCCTGTACGGTGACATCACTGTGTTTATTATCCCTGGACTTTGACATCACTGTGTTTATTATCCCTGTACGGTGACATCACTGTGTTTATTATCCCTGGACTTTGACATCACTGTGTTTATTATCCCTGTACGGTGACATCACTGTGTTTATTATCCCTGTACTGTGACATCACTGTGTTTATTATCCCTGTACTGTGACATCACTGTGTTTATTATCCCTGTACTGTGACATCACTGTGTTTATTATCCCTGTACGGTGACATTACTGTGTTTATTATCCCTGTACTGTGACATCACTGTATTTATTATCCCTGTACGGTGACATCACTGTGTTTATTATCCCTGTACTGTGACATCACTGTTTATTATCCCTGTACGGTGACATCACTGTGTTTATTATCCCTGTACTGTGACATCACTGTTTATTATCCCTGTACTGTGACATCACTGTATTTATTATCCCTGTACGGTGACATCACTGTGTTTATTATTAGTGTTGAGCGAGCTGCTGGACGGGAGGAATCACTACAAAGAAGAAGCCTGAGGAGGTAAGTGGTTTGTGTTTGTTTGTTTGTTTTTTGTTTGTTTGTTTGTTTTCTATTTTTCAGAATCGTGAATGCAGAGGACTACGTCAGATTCGGTGGATTACGTTGGACCTGCTTTTTTATTTTTTAAATCAAATGATCAAACAGGGGTCTGGGGGAGTATTTATTTCAATAAACTATTTTATAAGTGTGTGTGGTTTTTTTTTTACAACATTGCAGTTTTAGTAATCACGGCTATCTACAGACGGCCCTGATTACTAATACTGGGCTTAGTGCTGGCCGGTATGGCCAGCACTAACCCCAACATCTATTACCCCGGTACCCACCGCCAACAGGGGTGTCGGGAAGAGCCGGGTACCCGCAGGACTGGACCTTCTAAATTGAGGGTCCGGTTCTGGGGCAGCGGCAGGCTGTTACTGTTAGGCTGGGAAGGGCCAATAACCGTGTCCCTTCCCACCCTGGTAGTGCCAGGCTGCTGCTGCTGGTTGTATCTGGCTGGAGAAGGAAAAAGGGGGGACCCCACGCCATTTTTTTAAATTATTTAAATAATTTAAATAATAAACACAGTGATGTCACCGTACAGGGATAATAAATACAGTGATGTTACAGTACAGGGATAATAAACAGTGATGTCACAGTACAGGGATATTAAACACAGTGATGTCACCATACAGGGATAATAAACACAGCGATGTCACAGTACAGGGATAATAAACATAGTGATGTCACCGTACAGGGATAATAAACAGTGATGTTACAGTACAGGGATAATAAATACAGTGATGTCACCGTACAGGGATAATAAACAGTGATGTCACCGTACAGGGATAATAAATACAGTGATGTCACAGTACAGGGATAATAAACACAGTGATGTCACCGTACAGGGATAATAAATACAGTGATGTCACAGTACAGGGATAATAAACACAGTGATGTCACCGTACAGGGATAATAAACAGTGATGTCACAGTACAGGGATAATAAACACAGTGATGTCACAGTACAGGGATAATAAACACAGTGATGTCACAGTACAGGGATAATAAATACAGTGATGTCACTGTACAGGGATAATAAACACAGTGATGTCACAGTACAGAATATAAATATATATATATATTTAAAATGGTGGCAAAAGTAGTTGGTAGTCGTTGGTGGCATAGTGGAGTTATATTGACAAATATATATATATATATATATCTGATTATGGCAAAATTACACTATAATCGTTGGTGGTATAATGGAATGTCCCCATGATCGTTGGTGATATAAGTGGAAATACTTACCATACAGATGGATCCAGCGCCGCTGCTCAGATCTCTCCTGCTTCCCAGCTGATGTCGGCTGACGTCATCGTCGCAGGCGCAGTGAGGTAGCCGGGAGCCCGCAGGCGCGGGATTTGAAGCGCGGACAGGGCCGGCAGCAGATCGAGCGAGCTGCCTGGCCCTGTCAATCAAGAGAACGGAGGCGTGTCAAGAGGTAAGCAAACGGCGCTTACTAGGTGCAGGGTAACCGCCCCTTGCACCTAGTAAGCCTAATTAGCATAAAATAAAAGTGCATTTTTCACAAAAACGGGGGCACCTTAAGAAAAAAAGAATACCAGATTGGGCATCAGGTGACATTTGCACATTGCAAATGTCATCCTGTTTGATATGCCCAAATCTGGTGACAGAAACCCTTTAAAGGGCATCTGTCAGCAGATTTGTACTTATGAAGCTTGCTGACCTGTTACATGTGCACTTGGCAGCTGAAGGCATCTGTGTTGGTTCCTATGTTCATATGTGTCCACATTGCTGAGGAAAATGAAATTTAAATATATGCAAATAGCCCCTAGGAGCAATGGGGGTGTTGTTGTTACTCCTAGAGGCTCTGCTCTCTCTGCACTTTGATTGACAGAGCCAGGTAGCGTAAATGTCATCACATATGGCCCTGACTTCTCTTAAATTCTCACCCTGCACTTCAGTATCCAGCACATACACAGTACAAGAAAGAGGCTCACAGTACAGAAGAGAACTGCCCGTGAGCCTCTTTCCTGTACTGTGCCTGTGCAGGGTACAGAAGCGCAGGGTGAGATTTTAGGGGAAGTCCAGGCCAGGTGTGATAACATTGCCTGGTCCTGGAGTGAGAGTCATAAACATAGCTAGCCATGTCCACTTTTCCACCCACTTTACAAAACTGGAGTGAGTGGTGTAAATATACAAAAATTTGCAACATTTTTGAGCAAGTGAGTGCAACAAGTTGCAAAAGCCCAATTTTGTGACTTTTTGACGCCAGAATTCTGGTGTGAAGGCATGATAAATCAGGACGACTGTGTTGTGAGGGTAGTTGCTGGCTCAAAGGAGAGACAAGCTTATATTTCAAGACATAACATGGAATTGTAGAAGGACATACAAAAAATTTTTTTCAATAAATACTCATTTATCACAACTGAACGACACAGTGGCTGCAATCTATGGGACGGTATTAATGGCGAATACTTTCACACAGTAAAGGTTACGTTCTGTGCTGAATACATTAAATGCTAGAAATGGCTGAGCAAATTATGTTTCTATATGCAGCTTGTATACAAGACAATATGACAGGGGTAAATGAGGGCAAGCGTGTGATACTGGCTGTAAGTGTAGCCCTCTATCAACCATGACTAGGACATTCGGACAAATGAATCTGACCAATCAAGACTGTCCAGCACAGAGACAGGAGATAATAATATCTAACTAAGGGCAAGCAAAGACATTTATCATACGACACCTGCAAGAATAGAAAACCTGCATCATTTACTGGATAGAACGGTAAAGCACACTCATATAGTGGCCTATGGTCATTTTAATTTTTCAAAATCTACGTTAAGAGCTTACAGAAACAAAATCACGCACTATATGAGGGTATGTTCACACAGCAGACTTTCCAATTCAATTTTAGAGCAAATTCCACATTGAAATCAACATTTTCTTCCTTCAATTGTTTCTCAATGGGAATCCACACTGTACTGTAGTTCATAGAATGGAACTAAATTGAATCCATGTGTAGGTCTACTGCATGTATAACTGCAAGGCCTCCTGCACCTGACCGTACCATTTTGTGGTCCGCAAATCATGGATCCACAAAATACAATGAGGTCCGTGTGCATCCCACACTTTTCAAGGGCCTCATTGTAGAAATGCCTATTCTTGTCCGCAAAATGGACAGTAGGACATGTTCTATAATTTGTGGCACAGCCACGCAAATGCGGAAAGTACATGGGTGATATTCGTGTGCTGTCCGCACTTCCTGCAGCCTCACAGGAATTAATGGGTCCGCATTTGATCTGCAAAAGAATGCAGATCAGAAGTGGACTGAAAATGCGGTCGTGAGAATGAGTCCTTTGGATAGGTCATCAGTATCTGATTGGTGGTGGTCCGACACCCAGGACCCCCAACAATCAGCTGTTTGAGAAGACACCAGTGTTCGCAGTAGTGCTGCAGCGGTCTCGCAGCTTAGCCTAGGCCACGTGACAATACGTTTATCAGTCACATAGCTAAGGTGCACCTCAGCCTTATTGAAGTGAATAGGGGTGGGCTGTGATACCAAACAGAGCTGCTGTACTATGTACGGGGTTGTGCTTAGTTTGCTGAGAGAAGGCTACTGTGCTACTGCCTTCTCAAACAGTTGATTGGCGGGGGTCCCGGGTGTCAGACCCCAACCGATCAGATCCAGAAGATAGGTCATCAGTATAAAACCCTCAGGAAACCCCTTTAATCCACAGCAGAAATCCGAGTGACAGCCTTAGATTTCTGCTGCAGATTCCAAAGCGGTGAGGTGTCTCTTGTGGACACGTCACCGCTGAAGTCAGTCATTGGTTGCAGGTGACCTCTCTTACGTCTGGAAGAAAGTAAACAAGCCATGGGCTGGAAGATGGACATGCGGGATTCAGTGCGCCGGACCAGAGAGGCAGGGAGCAGGTAAGTGTGATTCTTTCCATAGAAGTTGCCATCACCACCTGCCCAGATCCCTAACACATCCGTAGACTATGGCACTACCTACAGTATGTGATTCCATGCACAGCAGTGCTCCTGCCCAAATCCTGGGCAGGGACCTCATACACAGACCCACACAGACAGCATCTGACCATAAGTGCTGCTGTGAGAAGACAAAGATCTTAGGATCTTCTTTTTCCAGAGTACCAAATACCAGACCCCCACAATCAGAATATTATGGGATATCTTTTCAATATGCCATAATATTACGACAGAAATCTCCTTTCAATGGTAAGTTACACTGTGTTCCACATATGAATCTGTACATTTTGTTTCAAAGAGTCTTTCTTGCATAAAACACATAACTTTCTAGCAACAGAGTGTGCAAATGAAAGGCACATGGAAGCATCAATTGTAATGTTCTTATTGAACGAAACAGACCTTGCAAAATAGACAGCTACAGATGATGGATTGTTGCTTCAGTCATAACAGTGCACAGAACAATGCAGAATAACCTGTGCTCCATCTGCAAGGTGTGCATTGCAGCCCCTCTTACTGCTATGACAGCCGGCTGGACCCCTGGGCACTGGCAACCACAGGCAAGACCTTAGAGAGAGGCAGCAGTACCACGTCACACCGCAACAATGGAGGTCACCCCTGTGCGGTCCGCATCCATGTGGCTGTTCCAGAAATTATAGAACACGTCCTATACTTGTCCGTATTCTACTGATGGGTGTGAGAAAACTGCAGAATGCACACAGCCAATATCCGTAATTCAGGATCTGTGGTGTGCAGACTGCAAAATGCATACAGTCATGTGCATGAAGACATTGGGTGTATTCAGGTTTTTGTCCCGAGTTTAACCACATCACATTCCAAGAGCTATAACTTTTTTGTTTTTTCATCAATGTTCTTGTATGAGGTCTTATTTTTTGCAGGACAAGTTATAGTTTTTAATGCACCAGTTTGGGTACATGTAATGATTGATTAAAGCCAGCTTAAACGTATTAGTGGTCACTAATGGGTTAATGCATACATATGATGTACACATTAAACAGATGCCTCTGACAGATGTGATACCTCCCCATAGGGTTCCATTGTTAAAAAAATAAAAATAAAAATATCAATTTAAGAGATGCGAACGTGGGGAGACCCGAGATCTGCAGAGAGGGAGCAAATGGGCCCAGCGGCAGTGATCAGGTAAGTATGATTCCCTCCGCAGGTCCAGCCATGGGGGTTCTGTCCGAAAGGCCCTCTCTTTAAAGGTGCGCAGATGAAGCTGAGGTCAGTACACATAACCTCACTGCGTATGCACTAGATGCTGCTGGAGCTCACATGCATGAGTACTCCTGAGCCCATGACTATTCACAGGTTGCATGTCCTACATTATCATTTTCGTTTTTTCCTCTATGCTGAAAGTGAAAGCTTAAAAAACCTATTACAGCCCTGTACGCTATGGTGGTATTTTGTGATGACAGGTTCCCTTTAACCACTCACAGGTCTTTATGTGGTGCATTGCAGAATGCTGGAGACGACACATGGCGGCCGTGTGATCTATTTCATTCTGACTGCTAAGTACAGATATAGCTGGATTCTGAAGGGAGACATTCCAGAGGTGTGTTGCAGGGGAGCCAATAGTAGATAAACAGCAGAGCTGTGCCAAGGCTGAGAGCCCATGCCAGGCTCATGAGCGGTGTGGGCGGGTTGTTTTCCTTTTCCCTTTTCTTACCGTTGATGGATAATGAAGGCAAGGCCTCACATGTCACCCTGCAAACTGTGCAGCAACAAAAACACATGAAGAAAGAAGCCTGGAAGTGCCATGTGTTTATCCGAGCAAGTGCACCCAAACCAACACTGCAGTACTCAAAAGTACTCTGAATGAATCTGAATGGAGAAGATCTCTTCTAGATTTTCTCCAATAGGCTGCTAAATATCTACTGGTTTTCTAGTATTTCTTGCAGACAATAGGAATTATTTAAATATAATGTGGTCTCCTCAAGCTGATTAAGGAGAGGTAGTACCCCCCAAATCTTGACTTGGGCCTCTCACCCAGTTAAGCCAGTACTCTCTGCACTGATGAGGGGCAATCACCCTGAAACAGCTGTCTGCAGATGAGGTGCTGGCTTATTTATCATTTGAGTCATGTCTCAAGACTTATTTAAAGAGCTGAACATTGACTTACAGGATAGCTGCCTTAGGCTACTTTCGCACTAGCGTTAGCAGGGATCCGGCACCTAAAGGGTGCCAACGGATCCGTGCTAACGCTATACATGTGTGGAGCCGGAGCAGCGCTCCGGCCCCACACATGACACACATTGAAACAAGACACAGACATACATACATACTCACATACTCCAGGGACGCCGGCAGAACGTCTTCACGCACCTCCTGCGCGCAGTGATGACGATTCCCCACAGCGCCCTCTGCTGGGCGCAGTGGGGAAACATCATAGCTGCGCGCAGGAGGCGCGTGAAGACATGCTGCCGGCGTCCCTGGAGTATGTGAGTATGTATGTGTGTATGTATGTGTGTATGTATGTGTGTATGTATGTTTGTATGTATGTCTGTATGTATGTATCTATGTATGTAAGACGGATCCGGAATGACCCCCCATTGGAAATCAATGGAGGACAGATCCGGATTACTGGTGTGTCCACACCAAACAGATCCGTCCCCATTGACTTGCATTGGGGGTCATTCCGGATCCGTCTTGGTGCGGATGCCTGGACCGGAGAGCAAACCGCAGCATGCTGCGGTTTGTTCTCCGGTCTGAAGACGGAACGGAATGCTTTCAGGAGCATTCCGTTGTCTTCAGTTCAATGAATGGGGACAAAACTGAAGCGTTTTTTTCCGGTATTGAGCCCCTATGACGGAACTCAATACCGGAATTTAAAAACGCTAATGTGAAAGTAGCCTTACATCTGGTGGCATTAGAGGCAGAGCTTGTTAACAGCTCATTTGCATACCTTCTTCCAAGAATTCCAGAGGAGCATAAATGGCCTATAAGCCTCCTCATGCTGATTAAAGTGCTCTCCCTAAGGAGAGATAGGTACCCCCAAATCTTGAATACAATGTTTCATTATAGGCGGAAAGTACAGAGAATGTAATGAGAAAACTTAGGTGATCCCCCCTAGAGCTGGGTCCTGATCCCATGAAAAATTCTAGTAGCAAAGTGGTACAAGAGATACTCCACTTCACCGCAGGGTGGAGACCCAGAGGAGCTGCTCACTGACGGCAGCCCCTCTTTCCAGGTATTGGCCTAAATGTATCTGTGCACTGCCTGCTAAAGGCACTCATTCATCAAGGTGTCACAGAAATTTCTGCAAAGAATGTGTCCCATGTGAACTTATGCACTTAGACACACTGCGGCTTTCTTATTTGTATACTGTGCTATTCTTGCTATCATATCAAACAGAACCTATGAGAGAAAGGATATAATGCAGAGAAGCCTACTTTAGTTGGTTGCAAAACACAGAGGCCCAGATTTACTAATGTGTCTGCGCTCATAATCTGGCTCATCTGGGGTTTCCATAGTTTTTTTCTGACATGCTTGATGAGGGAGTGAGACTTAGCAGAAAGAGGTGGAGCTTCATAGGTATAGGGCAGACCTAAAATGTGTCATTTTGTGCCCAAACTGCACCATAATTTGTGTGTGAAAATCTGTCAAGAGTAAGCCAACCAATAGATGGATCCAGCCCAAATCTGGTGCAGGTCTAGAATGCCTGTCTAAGCTTACACCATCTACAGGATTAGGAAATGTCGGCCAGAATTTGGATAGTATACAGTCCACTGAATGTGTTGAAAAGAGCAGACCGGTTGTTCGAGGAGTTTAGATGTACATAGAAGATTGGGACAGGATACTGTGTAAATGGTTTTTATACATGAAGATGATCGGGGGGATCACAATTGCAAACACTTGTTCTGAATCATTGCCCTGTGTAATGGTGCCTGTAGGGGATATGCCACCAAAACAAATGGAAACAAACAGCCGCAACGACTGTTGGTTCACACAATTATCTGTGTGTAAAAGGGTCCCTACAAGGTCACCTCTCCTGACATGTCTACTGTCCACACTATAATGATTCTGGAGCATTTATTCTTATGACTATGTTTTGCCATTTCTCTATTATTGCCAGCAGTCTGTAATAAAGGTCCAGCTGGGTGGGTGTCCCTGCACAGTCTGACACTGGCAGCATTGATTGGATACCCCCTTCCCAACTGGTGACACCTAGATGGACCTTTATTACAGTCTATTCTTCAAGGGCTCATTCAAATGGCCGCAAAACACGGATACCGGCTGTGTACATTCCTCATTTTGTGGACCTGCCGGCGCTATGATAGAAATGCCTATTCTTATGCGCGATTGCAGACAAGAATAGGACAAGCTCAATCTTTTTTTTGCAGGGCTGCGGAACAGAACTATGGATGTGCTGTCCACATCTTTTGCGGCCCCATTGAAATTAAGGTGTTCGTACCTATTCCGTTTTGCGGACCCATTCATACAGTCATCTGAATGAGCCCTGAATAACAGAGGAATGTAACATAGAGTCATATGCAAAGATAAAACAAAAAGTGGAGCGCCACATGTGCAGTATCAGTGGTTCAGTGATGGTTATTAAAAGCATAAAATGTACCAGGTATGGTTGTGATAAAGCCACAACCGCTGTAAAACGCCTGGCTGGTTATTAGAATACCGACCAGCTTGCGGTGTTCCCGGGCTGCAGCCGAAGTCCTCTAGGGTCCTCGTGGTTGGACGCGGGATGAAGTCAGTAGTTTGAAGAAAAATATTTCTGGACTCTGGAAGGCGCTGCCGGGGATCTGAGAAATCACACATAAAGGGTAGTGTGAAAAGGATATTCTTTATTGTTTGACAGTCTACGCGTTTCGAGGGTTGGATTACCCTCTTCCTCAGGACTATGTATCACTGCAAACAATAAAGAATATCCTTTTCACACTACCCTGAACATAGAGTCATAAGAACAGATGCTCCAGAATTGTTATTACATGGGGAATGCAAGTAGTTTTATGTCAGGAGAGGTGGCAGGTCCTCTTTAAGGAAGCGCCGGTTTGCTATATCATTGATCGGAGCTAGTTCGAAAAGGAAATCTGCACATGTAAAAATCATGGACACTCTAATAAAGAGGACTGGAAACATTATGGAATGATATGTAGTGGATTTCATTCACTCAGGAAAAAATATTCAGATGTTGGGCAAGATATAGATAATTAAATCTGTGTCTGATTTGTTCCGGATTTTGCTGCGGACTTTACCCAAAATGGTAATGGGAGATTCTGATAAAATCTTGAAGACAGTTAAAGGTACAGTCTTGCGCTCCACTATGGGGCTCATCAAGGTTTAAACAAAAATGGTGCATGTCTCTGACAGGAAGATTTTGCCACTAGCGGAAACATTCTGTCCAATAAAACATACCATAAGAAAGGGAATGAGGGTCCTGCTTACGGTATTTCCCAAATCTGGGAAGACATGGGGGAACAGTAGGCATATAGATTTTTTTAGCATCTTTAAGGGGTTGCCAAATTACAAAAACCTACCCACTATCCATAGGATACGAGATAAGTGTCTAATCAGCAGAGGTCGGACCGCTGGGGCCTCTGCTGATGACAAGAACAGGGCTGGTGTTCCCCCTTTTGAAGGAAGCAGCAGACTGACGCTCCGTTCAGCTTTATGGCACTTGTACTTGGATATCTCTGGCAGTCCCACAGAATTGGATGGAACGGCAGACACGCATGCCTTTCTGGTGCACTATTCGAACAAGGAAACATGGATCTCTGTTCTCGTAACTGTCAGCGGTCAGACTCCCACCAATCAGACAACTCTCCCCTATGCTGTAGACAACCCCTTTAACTAAAATAGTCTTATTCTACCAGTTACCAATACTATTTTGAATATCTACCAGTTACCTTTAATTTGGGCACTGCTTTCTAATGGATTATGACACCAGCGCACTCCTCTGTCACAGAATGGATCCATGTAAACAAATGTGAAAACCGCTAAGTTACATCACTATTGCAACATGGGCACAAAACACCCAAAAAAGGGAGATAAGAGGCAGACTTTTCATAGTATGGTTAGAAAACACAGACATATGCTGGGCTTATCTGCAGCTTTCACAAATGTGTAATAAGGGTGCAGTGGCATGATAAAAATGGCTTATGTAACTGAACGTTATGTGGATACCATGTCTCATCTTACTCCAGGCTTCCTCTGTGAGGCTCCATTATTCCCACGTGCACAGTGCAGAATTCAGAGGTTTTAGAACCGATGCAGCGAGCCAGTGGTGCAGTGTATTACACTTCTAATAAGTAATAAAAAGCAAAAAATATTCTACTCACAATTACATGGGCAGACACAACTAAGCAGGAAAAAAAGTCCAAACAAGTTGGTTAAAATGAACATGAGTCACAGTGAAAACTTAGATCAGTCATAGATGAAAACATGTCATTACATGCCTCTTTATTATATACCAGTGATGGAGAACCTTTTACAGACCGAGTGCCCAAAGTGCAACCCAAAACCCACTTATTTATCGCAAAGTGCCAGCCCGACAAGCTAACCTGAATACCTGAGCTGTGGGAGCGTGGCTTAACACAGGCCCCAGTAAAATGAAGGCCCCCTTTGGTATCAATTAAAAGGCACATTCAGTATCATAAAGCACATTCAGTTCTAGTCGGCTGAACCCACCAATTTAGGCAGGTCCGGCTGACTATTGTGTAACTGCACCTATGATCAGGCGAGTTTTGAACTTCAATGTCTGATCCTTTTTGTGGTGTAAGGAGATGGTATCAGGCAGCAGCTTCCTCCTCTGCCATTGAAAACACATGTATGGAGAGTCAGGAGGGAACAGCTATGGCGGATGATAATATGCATGTAATGTGGTTGCAAACCCTAGGTTGTTATGAAAAGGCTATTTTCCTTGCTGACATGTTGCTACATGAATGCAGGGACAGGACAATCTCTCTTGGTGCTGAAAGCAGGAGTTTCAGAATAATTCCCTGCGGGGGTGTAACAAGGACCATAGCAAAACTTGGAAGGGGGCTTCACTCTTTCATGACCACCAAGCAAAGTTCAAAACATGAGGAGCACATGATGTTGTTTTTCTTAATGCACAATGTGCATATTGCACAAAGTAATGTCACAAAAGTGGGCATAATGGGCATAGTGATGTCAAAGTACCGCGTATAAGGCTCACAGTGATGTCACACTAGTATGATTAAAAAGCATGGTAATGTACAAAAATAAAGCAGTGATGTCACAGCACAGAGATAATGCAAAAGAAATTTACTCTGTCCCCTCCTTGCTATTGGTTCCTGAAGTTTAGCATGATACCTGTCAAAAGGAAAAATATGATTTTATGATTATGAATTTAATAGCTTTATGTCACTTCTTTGCCAACTGTCTCTTGCAAGTCTATTCGTTCCCCTCCACACAAGTGCAGAGCCAAGCCCACCCTACCACTTAGTAGCATCTGGGGCTATCTGCAGCTTGTCCTTTAATATGCCATCCTTTCCGCCCTAAACTGACAGCAATTTATGCCCGTGCAGGAGGCACCATCTGCACTACAAGCAGTCCACAATAAAATGGTAGGTGCTCTGCTCAGGGGAGATCTCTTCTAGATTGCTTTCTCAAATTGCTATGGCCTCATGCAAATTGTATGTGGTTTGCCATGGAGGCAACAACTACTGGACTTCTTCAGTGGTGGAGCTAAGTTCCTTGCCCAGACCCTGTCCAATCAGCGTGGACAGCATCCCTGCTTGCCACTGCAGGGATCCTGCCAAGGGCGGACTGGGAACTTAAAGTGGCCCTGTAAAAAATATTAAACGTGGCCCTGTTTTGTAGTTGGGTCCAAATTGATGGAAGGCAGGGCCGGCAATACCATATTGTGGCACATTATACAGAGCCAAATACCACAGTCCATCACAAAATACTGCCAGCAGTACAACATACATCCTCAAAAACTTCCGCTGGCTGGCCGTGAGGAGGGCCCAGATGGCTCCCTGGTCATCGGCCCACCAGGAAATTTCCTTGTAAGGTCTATGGCCAATCCGGCCCTGGATGCAGCCTAACACTGAAGCTTTGCTAGAGGCTCTTTGGTGGTGGTGGTCTACCTGCTGGCTGGGCAGCAGGTTCTTGTGGTCTGTGGCTTTGTGTCCCTCCACTCTGAGAGAGTAAAATGTCCACTCCTGTAAACTATAAAGATGCACAGGAGCAGCACATATCACAGACACTCTGCTCCAATGTTTGGTGTGTCTATGAATGTTTCTGGGCTGATTCATCAGAGTTTTGTCTTCATGAGTTGTGTGTGTATGCTATATGTACTGCTGGGGTGACTTGCCAGTGTATTATTTTACACACCGTGTGAGTGTGACTGGTGAACTAAACCAGTGTGAATCTATTAAATTCCCTGTGTGTGCAAGGCAGGGTACAGGGAACCGCTCATCTCTATAGTCATCTGTATCGCTGTCCTCAGGACAGCGATACAGATGCCTGTGCTGTGGGGCAGGGGAGGGAGAGGCTGCAGGCCGTCATCGCGCCACCTGAGCCGTACAGCGCAGGACACAGGCCAGAAGAGGCCTGCATCGCATCGCTGCCAGCTCCATGGAGGTAAGTATAAGTGTTTATTGATTTATTTATTTTTTGTACATTACAGGAGAGGAGCACTGGGGGGCACTTCTTATATTATTGGGGGGCATTTCTTATTGGCATATTATTGGGGGGCACTGTGGGGGCATTTCTTATTGGTATATTATTGGGGGGCATCTATGGGGCACTTCTTACTGGCACATTATTGGGGGGCACTGTGGGGGCACTTCTTACTGGTACATTATTGGGGGGCACTTCTTACTGGCACATTATTGGGGGCATTTTGGGGGCATCTAGTGAGGCCACAAAGAAGGGGTATTTTATAACAGTGGGCATATTATGTTATATTTATATATTTTAATATGCACCTTGCGTGAATCAGTCAGTGCCGACAGCACTTGCTAAGAAAAGGCCTTTCCTAAATTTGAGGGAGATTCACAAGGAGAGGACTTGGCACCTGTCCGCACTGCCAAAAGTACCAATACCTGGTTTAATAACCATAGTATCACTGTGCTTGATTGGCCAGCAAACTCGCCTGACCTTAACCCCATCTATGGTGTATTGTCTAGAGACACCAGACCCAACAATGCAGACAAGCTGAAGGCTGCTATCAAAGCAACCTGGGCTTCCATAACACCTCTGCAATGCCACAGGCTGATCGCCTCCATGCCACGCCGCATTGATGCAGTCATTCATGCAAAAGGAGCCCCAACCAGGTATTGAGGGCATTTACTGTACATACTTTTCATTTGGACAACATTTCTGTGTTTACATTTTTTTTTTACATTTGGTCTAATATAATATTCTAATTTTCTGAGATAATGACTTTTGGGTTTTCCTTGGCTGTAAGCCATAATCATCAACATTAACAGAAATAAACACTTGAAAAAGTTCACTCTGTTTGTAATGACTCTATATAATATATGTGTTTCACTTTTTGAAGTGAATTACTGAAAAAAAAACTTTTTGATGATATTCTTATTTATTGAGATGTACTTGTATATTTGTATGTGAATATTGTAAATGTCGCTGTAGTGATTCGCCAGCTTATTTTTCCTACTCTCTACATTTTATATAGAGATGCATATACTGTGCATTTGGATGGTGGTCAACCAGCAGTTTCAACGTTGTCTGAGGACAGATACACTCCTCACCAAGAAGGAAAAGTCATGGAAATATGGAAATCACAGGATGGATAGACATGTCAATGATATGCAAATGGTAAAAAAATGAAAACAAAATATTCAAAACATCTTGACTTATTTAGTGTTGAGTATGAGTGATATGCGAAGAAATACACTCATTTACACACCTCGGCAGGAATGTTCTACCACAATGAATGCACTTCAGCATGCAAATCATCAAGATCTGCTGCTGGCAGCTCGCTTTACAAATGTCGACCAATGACTTCCCAGATATGCTTGATGGGAGACAAGTCAAGGGACACTACAGGCCATGGCAGCACATTTAGGCCACGGAAGCTGCTTGCAGTAGCACAAGCAACATACGGTCTGGTGTTGTCCTGTTGAAAAATGCCTCCTGGGACGGTTGGATAAATGGCCGTAATTGCACGACCAAATCAATGTAACAGGCAGCTGTTAGTCTACCTGAAATGAAGACTAGGCTACTGTAGATATTGACACTAATCTCCAGCTACCTTTGCAACCGATCCAAAAGCAGGACTCATCGCTGAAAAGACCTCCATCCCAGCCTCCATTTCCATGTTTCTGTGAACCATGATAGCCTTTGAGAGTGGTTGTGTGAGGTCACTGGAACACTTGTAACTGGAAGTCTGGCTCGTAGCCCAGTGTCATGCAAATGCCTTCTGATGGTTTGTGTAGTCATTGTTTGTCTCCCTAGGTTGGCATGTAATATCCAATTTCACCTGCAGTACAGAATCGATCACTATGTGCCATTCTTAAGAGGGTCCATACTTGCAGACAGGGGCGTAACTAACGTAGCAGCAGACCATGCAACTGCTATGGGGCCCAGGTCACGAAGGGGCCCAGTCTTAGTTGGGATTATCTCCTCTTCTACTGGGGGTGAAAACTTGGTCTCTAACTTACCCTCTAAAGTAGGGGTGCACAACCTGCGGCCCGGGGGCCACATGCGGCCCTTGATAGCATTCTATGCGGCCCCCAACCATCTGGAGGCAGACATGCATGTCTATGTCTTGTGGCTGTTCACATGTATTTTTCATGTATTCTCCCATTAGATGGGAGTCCTGGAACTGTAACTAGACATTAAAGGGGTATTCCCATCTCACAAATGTAGTTTGTATAGTTAGATATAACCATACCAGTATTATTACTAATAGAATGTATTTATATAAAATGTACCGTTTAGAAGATTTGCCTATTTGTATATCCATTGTCCCACACACATCAGTCAGGCCGTTGCCCCTGGTTACGACCACCGTGGCCATGTAGTAGTGGTGACCGGCTCAAACCCGCACTGAGGAAACTGCTGTATTGTGAACGCACATTGCAGGAGCATACAGAGTGACATCTTGGGGTACTTTCACATCTGCGTTTTGGACCCTACCAGTCCAAAACGCAGTGTTCAGTATCCGTCCAAAATGCAGACTTTATAAACGGATCCTGCTCCATAGAGATGAATTGATCTTGGAACAGGATCCGTTTCTCTGCGTTTTGGAAATGCAGACAAAAATGCTACAACCCTAAGATGTGTCCCTGCATGCTCATGTAATGTGTGTTCACAATTCAGCAGTTACCTCAGAGCGGGTTTGAACAGGAGCAAGCCGATCCACCAATACTACATGGCCCGGTGGTCGTAACTAGGGGCAACGGCCTGACTGATGTGTGTGGACAATGGATATACAAATAGATAAATCTTCTAAACGGTACATTTTATATAAATACATTCTATTAGTAATAATATTGGTATGGCTATATTGGTATGGTATATAACTATACAAACTACATTTGTGAGATGGGAATACCCCTTTAATGGTATATACTGTATGTTCAATATGCCATAAATACAGTATTTTAGTTCTTAATACCCGTTTAAATTTTATTTTCCGCCCTCGTCATTGTTTCAGTCTGGCAATGTGGCCCCCAATCAGAAAACGTTGTGCACCCCTGCTCTAAAGGAACAACTTTTAGCAAATGAAGTAGTGGAAAAATGTCCCAAGGGCCATTGAAAAGGGTTTAGGCAGAAACCCTTCTGTCCTGTGTGGGGGCCTGGTTTGATCCTTGCTATGGGGCCCTCACTTTTCTATGTACGCCACTGCTTGCAGAGGTTCGTCTGTTCTCCCAACCACTGGACACATAGCACTGAATAGTGCTGACATATTGGCCTAGGCACTTAGCAATCTGCTGGAATGATAAACCAAGGTCTCTCAGTTTAAGGATTTTGTTCCTCTTAGTTTGTGACATGCGATGATAACCGACACGTCGACAAACAGGCGGTATCACACAATCATCCCACAGGACCTGATCCAATTTTTGAGGTTTCATGTGGCTAAAAATCTTTGCTTTCAATCAATATGCCCCTCCCACATGCCACAGATTAGAGCTAGGTGCTTGAAAATTTGATCATTTGCAGATCTTAAAGGGTCTTTCCGGGATTTCAGTGTCTGATCGGTGGGGATCCGACACCCAGGGCTTCCGCAGATCAGCTGTTTGAGAAGGTATCAGCGCTCCTGTGAGCGCCACGGCCTTCTCCATGCTCACCAAGCACAGTGCCGTACATTGTATAGCGGTTGTGCTTGCTATCGCGCTCAGCCCCATTCACTTCTATGGGGCTGAGCGCGATACTAAGCACAGCTGCTATACAATGTACGGCGCTGTGCTTGGTGAGCATGGAGAAGGCCGTGGCGCTCACAGGAGCGCCAGTGCCTTCTCAAACAGCTGATCGATTGGGGTCCTCAGTGTCGGACCCCCGCGATCAGACACTGATGACCTATCTTGTGGATATGTCATCAGTAGTAAAATCCTGGAAAACCCCTTCTACTTCCTCGATTTGCATAACCTTACAGCTTTTCCTTCTTGGTGTTGCAATTTCAATGTTGAGGAGTGTATAAAGATATCTTGGGAGACCTTGCTGACTTAATAGTTCTGCTAATTAGAGTCCCTAATGTTGGAGAAAGTATTAATTAGACTGGCGAGTTAACCAGCGTTTTGTACATAAATGAATCGTACAATCATACATACAATAACAGGTTTGGGCATCTCCATTTTAATCATGTTAATATCTCCACCTACTTTTAAAGGATATTAATAAAGGGTATGTTTTAGATTAGTGGTTAACTAGGAATGGATACAGGATTATTATAAGGTTTTTTTTGTCTATGGGTATTTGTATTGCATTGTTTTGTTCCTCTCCTGTTTAACCAGGACCATACGATATTTTCATTAATCTCACAAGACCACACTATCCATAAGAAAAGAAGGACACATAAAAGAAAGACACGGCACTGCAGACAGAAGAGGCCTGCAGCCCAGCCAGCAGGAAGATCACAAAATCTCAGTGCAGCTTCCCCATAGCATTGAGCCAAAGGCCACTCTGATGCTGTGCACGATGACTGGACTGCGAAGGAAACATATACTGTAGCTGAACGTCTGGAGAAGTGCACAGTTCTCACCTTAAAGGGGTTGTCCGAGTTATTTTTTTGTTCTTTATATGTTTCTAACTTGTCAGGTATAACAACTTTCCCATATACTTTGTGTTTCTAAAGCTGCTGGTTTCTCAGAGTTGACTGAAGGTCACATGACCTGTGATGTCACCTTATCTCCCTGGTCTGTGATGTTTCGTGTACAAGCCTCAGAGTTCAGATAACAGTCTGTACATGAGACGTCACTGGCCACGCCCACTTTCTTTGCCGGGCTCCTGCTATCTGCTCTCTCCCTGGATTTCTTCAGATAAAACATTAACCCCTTCAGCCAGAACACACTGAGGGTTCAAGGCTTTACAACAAATAGTAGCTGCAGCAGTGAGAGGAGACAAATGCTGGGCAAGGAGCTATAGAGGAATTGTATTGTACAAGAACAGGTAGGGAGAGTTTCCTGTGTGTATCAGCAGTGTCATTGTACAGCTGGGACTTGTAGTCCTACACAAACAACATGCTGCTGAGTATCCCAGCAGGCAGGCATGTACTCACAGCACTTATATTCACTGCCTTTGCAGAGAAGGGGGGAGGGGGAGGGGCAGAGATTGTTATTACTGCAGGTAAACAAAGGCCAGAAGAGAACCAGGGAAATGAGGAAATATATATTTTTTTTGCCTAAAACTTGCTGTCCATTGCTACCCATCAGATTTACAGTGCTATATTTTTTTTCCATAACTTGGACAACCCCTTTAACAGCAAACCACATTTACGATCCATTTACACGAACGTAAGCTGTCTGTGCCCGTGTTGCATCCCTCAAATCGCGGTCCTCAATTCTGTGTGAATCCCATTCACTTGAATGGGTTCGCGATCCCCGATATGCGGCAAACGTTAGGACATGTCCTATCTTTTGCGGTGCATAGCCCGCGGAAACGCTTCCGAGGACGTCTGATCCATGCCTCCGCTCTGTGCCATATCTTGAGGATTGCAGACCCATTCAAGTCAACGGTTTTGCCATCCGCAATACGGGCACGGACAGCCTACGATTGTGTGAATGGACTCTAAGTGTGGGTTATATTTAAGAAGCCATAACTTAAGAAGGGAGTGGAGTGGGGCCTAGATGCAGGACATACTTAGGGGAAAGCAGAACTTTAGATATATATAAATGTGTTACCTTTTTCAAGGCAGTGACAGATTATCTTTAAATGTTTGGCCACTTGAAACCTCTGGTGGCCCACACTGATGTGTACTACCTGGCATGGAAGTCCCTATCTCCTAGATTCTCATCACAGCTGGCCAGTTCCAGGCTCCCTGCTGCCCAAGGTGTCGAGGTATAAACAATGGAGGCCAGCAGACGCCAAATCCAAAGCTCCCAAGATGGCGGCAGTCACCTACCTGACATTCTCCTCACCTGCATCCTCTTCTAAACTAGCACGGAAAGAATTCACTGCATGGAAGTAGGCAGCTGCAGTAAGGAATGAGGAGATTATGGTCTTTCATTCTACTAGGACATTTTAAAGTTTTCATCACAAAGTGGTCAACCACTTTACTTATTTTGGGTAAACATTTTAGGGTCTTCTGCACCGATACTATTTTTCCAGAAATGTATGGTCTCAATTTACAATATCGTCCCATAACCAATTAATATTTTAACTTGAGGTAACACTGTGTGCCATTTATCTATAGACTTACAGGGCATACACAGAGGGTTGCAAATAGACCCAGCTTCAGTTATCCTTACAACAGGGGGTTGATCCAGAGACAGGCACAAACCATCTTTGTATGCTGTAGGCATCACTGGTACTATATGAAAAAGTTTCACTTTTATTTGTTTTATCTTTAAAGGAAATGTGTAATCAGAATTTTTTTATGTTTATGTTTAACATATTTTTAATTTGAGATGACGTTTTTAATTTTCCATGTATTCCATATATTTAAACAAAAAAGAAAAAATCCTGAAGTTTTTGCACTGGGCACTATGTCTAATAATTGGCACCACTTCTTGGTTTATACAGATCCCTTTATTGCAGTTAACTCATTCTAACCCTGCCTGTAATGATATCACCTCTGTGTATAGATAAGACAGGATCCACCATTCACAATAGGTGATTGTCAGATCTTATCTACTCCTTCCTTGTACAATGACCTCTGCACAGGTCACAGAACATGCCTAGAAGACTCTGCCATAGACATCAAGGAGGTCCCTTCTGATCACTGTGTCTATGGCCCATGTGGCTGCTGTAAAGCAATTCTCTAAGTGCTGTTAAGAACAGCTCAGACAAGATGGCCGCCCCCATAATCATGTTCAGGAAATAGAATTAAAAATAATCTACAATCAGAAAATAAAACCAGATTAGATAAAAAGAATATGTGCCGCTATCTGATTTTAAGTGGCAGATAATATTTTTGGTGACGCATTTCCTTTAACAACTGTCTATTATCATAAAATAAGGTGAAAAACAATTTGCTAGTCAAACAAATATGGATGCAGTCGTTTGAAAATTGCTCAGGCGGGGTATACCTAAGGCATTACAAGGTTTAATAATTCAGAACTGTTTTCTTCAATCACATGGTAGAAAGTATGACAGCTTGGCACAATGATCCGAAAATGTATTTGCTCTTGTAAATGATGAGAGCTAAGGACCATAGATACTCCAATAAAAAACAAGGCAGTGTCTCCTTGAGGTGCTTTACCCACATCTACTCCGCCTCCCCTACAACTTGTTTTTCAGTTGCTAGATGTTCCATGTATATAAGTGCTTCACTGTCTTGCAAAACATTCTGTACTTGGCCTGCACTTTGTGTCCTACCCAGACTTTCCTTAAAAAAGACAAAGAAAAATGAAACCTAGAAACCTAAATTTGTTTATTTTCTGCCTTTTTTTCTCTTATACTAACAGAAACAGGTCTGAACTGGTGTAAAAGAGATAGAATAACTGAAGAAGCCCTATATAACTCTGTGGCCACAGAGCGCACAACAGGAAAAAACACATTTGTGTGGGGCCTGAGCACACCAGTGGCTTTATAGAATAAGCAGAGGAGAAATAACTTTCCGGGGAACAGAGAGGAAAGGTTTAATGACCAGGTTGTCAGATAGGAGAGCTGACAATATTACATAATGGGGGAATTTAGCATGTTGGGAATATTTGAAGAAAGTTTTTCTTGAGTCAGCATTGGCGTACTTTTAACCAATGTCGCACACTTAGCTAAGGGTGCATTCACACAACTGTATGTATTTTGCGGTCTGCAAAATGTGGATCCACAAAATCGTCAGTGCTGCATCCATTTTTTTGTTATAATGGCTATCCTTAGGACATTGTCCATCTTTTTTGCGGGGCTGCAGAACGGACATGCGGATGCAAACAGAATACAGTGTGCTGGCCACATTTTTTGAAAGGGAAATTTAAAGAGAATCTGTCAGCAGTTTTATGCTACTAGGCTCTAATAGATCCAGCGCATGCCAATGAGTCCTGATAGTCATTAGCTTCTGGCTTTCTCCACCCCTGCCTCGGATTGACAGTTTTTTCCCAACTGAATTAGCAGCAGGGGGTGGAGAAAATCAGGAGCTCATGAATATTCAGGACTCATCATTATGCATCGTTATTCAATACTTAAGCAAAACGGCTGAGACAATTAAAGAAAGTGCCCTAGCATTTTATTAAGGGATCTGTCACTAGTTCATGTTGCACTTAGTTAAGACACCATAAAACTGGTGATTGCAGCTTTTTAAAAAATGTTGCAGTGATAAATCTGGTATGCGCCTCATTGAAGGGGTTTCCGTGAATAAAATACTGATGACCTATCCTCAGGATAGGTCATCAGTATCTGATCAGTGGGGGTTAGATTCCCAGCACCCCCACCGATCAGCTATCTGAAGAAGCTGCGGCAGTCACCTCCTCCTAGGCCAGTGATGTCACGTTCTTTGGTCATGTGGCCTAGACGCAGCTCAATCCCATTCAAGTGAATGTACCTGGGCTACAATACCAGTCACAGCCGCAATACCATGTACAGCGCTGTGCTTGCTTTGAAGAGGCCATGGGCTGATTGACAGTAGTGCTGGGAGTTGGACCCCATCGATCAGATGTTGATAACCTATCCTGAGGACAACCCTTTTAACATAGTTAACCACATTTACTTTCAGAACCACTTTTCAAACTTTGAAAAATCACTGCATTGTGTAAAGTCACCCTAGCACGTGTATAAAAACTACTGACAAAGTGAGATTTACATCGACTTAGAATTGGAAAATTTTGTCAACTAAATTTTTCATTTCAACCAAATGTAAGTTCAAGATGAGGGTTATTGCCACGGTTATATTATGCTTAGTTGCAATACAGCAGTGCCAATAACCTAGATCTGGACTGTATCATACAGTCACCCCTGAGGTGCTGTTTCAGGTCTTCTTCCTCTTAGAGAAGCAATAGCAACTATAAAGCCATTCAAGGAAGTATATCCACATAAAAAAGCCCATACATTAGAACAATTAACAATTTTAACCAAAATGAATGTATATCGGGTGAAACAAATGATCATTTTAGCCAATCAGTGCCACACTGTCGTCATCTAAAAAGACATCGTTCACATTTACTGCAGTCAAGTTGGACATTTTCACCCAATAATTGGTTGAAAAATCTTTTGTCCACAAAAAAACACTTCTTTTTAAAGGGAGTCTTTCACCCGTTTTTCACCAATATAACTAACAGCACTGCCCCACAGAAGATTACATACACATCCCAGACATACCTGTCTGTACTTTGTGTCTGTATTACATGTCCAGGAAAAGCACTTTTATTCTGCAGGAAAACAGCTCCCAAGTGCCCGGCTCTGCTGCTGCTGCAAACCAGACTGGAGGGGGGAGGGCTGCTTTAGCTGCTCATATCTTGGGATTGGTAGCAGATAGACAAATGGTTCTGACCTTCTTTGAAAGATGTCATTCCAAGCTTTCAAATGATACCAAAATCATAGTATATCAGAAGATATAGCTGTTAGAAATCGAGTCAGGGGAGAAAGCTGTTTTTACTTTCACTTTCAGCTGGGCACTGGGAGCTGTTTTCCAGCAGAATAAAAGTGCTTTTTCTGGACATGGAATACAGAAACACAGTGCACACAGGTATGTCTGGGATGTGTCTACAATCTTCTGTGGGGCACTACAGTTAGTTATGTAGGTGAAAAAGAGGTGAAAGACTCCCTTTAAAGAACTTTCCCAAAAAGATTGTCCATGATTCACCCGATGTCACTGAACATGTATAGCCAGTCTGAATGACTGTACGGCCAACTAGTCTATTACTTTTTTTTTTGGATGATAGCGGTCAATATTCTATAATACTGTAGTACTATGGTACTTTTGATGGTATGGATAATGAAGCCTGGAATATAGGATATTTTTTGTTTAGAAATCAATGTGAGATCTGAACATATGACATTTGTTCATTCAGTACACGTTTGGATCCATCTGGAAAAAAAAAGGAAATAATTCCCTTCCTCATAAAAACCCCCATAAATACACTGCACGTAAACTATGATCACTAGGAGATTAAAAACATTTCATGAGAGTCAAGGCTTTAAAAGCCAGCACATGATGTCAGTACTCAGTGGTCAGCTACTGCTGGGAATGCCAGGTCAGGAAGGACGTCAGGAGTAAAATGAAGTTCAAGGTAAGTGGACATAATGAGCACATCAACAGGTATCAGCCTGAAAACAGTCACTGCCAACAGGAAGGTAGTCAGATAAGATGGGAACAGCATCTGCTGCGTTTTAGACCTGTGGGTGGAGAAGTCATCATTGTAAGGATGAAGAATGACTTCATGTGAAGAGTCTCCCCCATGTGGTGGCTGCAAATGTAGTCACTGACTGTACAAAATGTGAACAGCAAGAATTTCACCTGGCTATATGGCGTACAGTAAATGCTGTCAATTTCACACAGTGCAGTTTTATTGCATCACCCCCCACCGCCAAAAAAAAACAAAAACACAGGAGCAGATCCTAAAAGAACAGATAGGCCCACATGTATTATCTGCTCTTACACCAGTTTAACAAAAGGAGGTGTTTGGAGAGATTTGCATCACATTTATTAAACGTTTAGGCCTTGGAACGAACAGTCAGAAAGTCACACTGATACCTGGTCAAGTGTAGGAATAGATTTGCATAAATAATGTGAGGCTTCTTGACTAAATGTGACAGTAACTACATCTCCTTGGACACCACGGCCACTTTTTTCATTGCTGATTGATTGGAAAAATTGTAAATTTTGCCACGTCATCATTTGCAACTTTTATTGACAAATGTGTAAATGCCGCCTTAAAGGGAACCTGTCATCTCTGAAACACCCCCTGAACTAGAGTAAGCGTTGTATAGTGTAGGTGATGCTGAATCCGAATATGTAAGTTTTATCTTCATACTCACTTCCATTCTGACGCTGTGCTCTCACAAACCTGCAGTAAAATTCACTCACTGGACTCCAGTGCTCACTCACATAATGGAGAGGACTCAAAGAAGAGTCCTCTCAGTGCATTTTACTGCTGGTTTGTGGGAGCACAGCGTCAGAATGGAAGTGAGTATGAAGATAAAACTTACATAATCGGATTCAGCATCACTTACACTATACAACACTTACTCAAGTTCAGGGGGTGTTTCGGAGATGACAGGTTACTAATGTGTCTAAAAAGTGTTGCAGAAAATGGTGCAATTTGGTGCATCTAGATTTTCTACACTTTTTTCCCAACATGTTTGAAAAGGGGGCGGGCTTAGTGGAAAGCAGTGGGGTTACACAGGAAAGGGCGGAGTCTATGATGTGCCACAATTCCGGGGCAAAAATCTGTCTGACAGTAAGCCAACCAATAGTTGGTCTAGAGTCAGAGAAGAGCGTCTATCCCTGCACCAGCCTGAGCCCCCGGTGATAAATCTGGTGCAGGTCTAGACAACCTTTCTAAGCTCACACCATCTTTAGAAATAGGAAATCTGGGCCAATAGGTGCTGTAACTACCCGGGTACAGGTACACCAACCTAAATTTTAGGGCTCATGCACACGACCGTATTTTCTTTGTGTCTGTTCGTTTAGTCTTTTTTGCGGATCGTATCTGGAACCATTCATTTCAATGGGTCGCCAAAAAAACAGAAGTGATGTCATCCGTTTTTTTTTGTGGATCCATGTTTTGCAGACCCCAAAATGCATATGGTCGTGTGCATGTAGCCTCACTTGAATTTTTTTCCTATAGAGTAATACTATGGGAAATCATTTGAACAAATGCCACACCCAGAGAATGATGTGATTTAAAAAGCCAGCAAAGGGCCAACAAATGCTACGAGACCACCTTATAAACGCCACTATGCGGTGTTTGTAGGGTCTTTTACAATTTCCTATTGGCTAACATGTAGCACTTGGAGAGTCTGTGATTGGCTGCAGTGGTCACACGTTCTCTCCTCGATAGCTGAAGTTTTCAGCACTGCAGAGAGAGCAAGAGCCGGCCCAGGAGCGACACACAACAAGCCCATTGATGGGGACCACAGGTCGGGAGGTCTGTATTAGTCTTGGAGAACCCCTTTAACATTTTCAGCAAACTTTAAGTCAACCAATGTTGTTGTAGTGTATGAAAGATGCCCCATCATCCAGCATCAGCTGCTATGATACATTTAACACATTTTCAGACTGTCTAGTCAAATTTCCATTGTCTACATATTAGACACGACCAGTAAATCTGGTATAAAGGGACATCTGACTGGTCACAGTAATGGCAAATCACTAGAATAGAACAGCCTTAGACATGCTTGTGGTGACAATAAAGACAGCAGAGGTGCTACATTTTCTCTAGAATGACGAAACGGATTGATAAGTGAAAGGTATTCTTACTAGTGTTGAGGTAAGCCATTCAGACTGCTCTGTCCGAACCCGATCCATTCCTACAATTCGTACATAATATGCGCTCAGTACAGCCTTATAATGTATTGAGACAATCTTCTTATCGACACCAGTAGCGTGAGACGTGTTTAGTCTCGTGCCTGGGCCATTACAGTTGGTTTCTGCGCATACATTAATGTTTCAAAATCGGAATCCGAACTTTGGTACGTTCATGACCGTGGCGCAAGCCACAAACCCAAGTTCGGATATGGATTTTGCAAAATGACTAACTGTAACGGCCCAGGCATGAGAGTAAACAAGTCTCGTGTTACTGGTGGCGATAAGAAGATTGCCTCAACTGAGCCAATTATATTTTATGATATATTATTGTGAACCAAGTTTAGAGCAGTCCAAACTCACTTTGCTCAACACTATTCCTTACATTTTGGTGAGCTAGCCCGACAAGGCACTGAACTAGATTTAGTAAATTTGTAGATGGCGTAAACTTGCACCAGATTTAACACAGGGGCTCAGGCTGGAAGATAAATGTGGTGCACTGAGAGACACTTTAGTCTAAAAGTAGCAATAGATGTGCTGAATTGCGCCACGATGTGCTACATTTGTGGCAGTTTAGTGTCTAGAAAGATGCACGGATATTAGTAAATCTAGGCCGTTTAACAGTGAATTTGCTGGTGACAGACTCCCTTTTAAGTGGCTACACAGGATGATGCTGTATTGTAACTGTAATGTCAGAATAGCATAAAGCCTCATGGTCAGTAAAGTTAGAGTGCATATTGATTTGACTTTAGGAATAAATACACGTCCCAATGTAACAGCTGAATGTCAGGAAGGAAGCGTTCCTTCCCAACAGCCGGCTGTTCATTCAGTGGGGTTAAGGCTCTGCATGCAGCACATGCATAGCACATGCAGCAATCGCCTCCACAGTATGAGGGTGAGGGATGGCTATTGTGATCGCTCGTCCTCATATAGAACCATTGTTTCTGGGCAGCAGATCACTGTTTACATAGCACAATCTGCTGCCAGAAAGGATAACTGGTGTGCCCTCAAACAGGATCACCCGAATATCGGACTGTGTAAACCCACCTTAAAGGGGTTGTTCAGGTTATTTTTATTGATGACCTATCCTTGTTCCTATTCAAGTGTATAGGAACGAGCCATCCCATAGAAGTAAATGGGACGGCTTCTTGTAGTTACACCTGCTCACTGTTGCTGTTGCGACGGGGAGCTGGCACGGCGCGCGCCTTCTCTTCAACGAGCTAATCAAGGATAGGTCATCAATAAAAATAACTTGGGAAACCCCTTTAAGAATCACCTGCTCCTTTCATCAGATGTCCCAATGCAGAAATTGGCCTTGACCAGTCACAATGTGATTAGCTGCTGTGGACAGGGTGTATCTGCGGCTTCTCAGATCACTAGTTTTTCCTTATCTTGTCACAATGCGGTGATAATGCTGCAGCCTCCACACGGCTGTTTTCAGAGCACATTAACATGTGGTCATACGGAATGCCTGCTTACATTATAGGCATGTTTTCTGTGATTGTCCTAAGGTCGAATTCCCATGAAAGGAGAATACAGACAAGACATCAGAGGTCACAGGAATCATAGAGTACTGATATTGCGTCACATGGTAATGAACCCCTACCTTAGATAGAAAGGTAGATTAGTAGATAGATAGATAGATAGATAGATAGATAGATTGATTTTGCTTAGCATAAGTCTAATGTACAGAGTTGAGAAAGGAAGTAATCATAATGCAAAGTGGTTATATAACCCATGTCCAGTGATCGCAAAGACCATGCCATCAATATTGTATGTTCATGATGCCTTTCACAATAATAATAAGCCAGAAGCTTCCTTCTCCTTATACCACCTCATAGCTGATCTCAGGATAAGGCCACATTCACACTACCGTATCCATTTTGGAAACCGTGGATCCGCAGAAGAGGGCTCTGTGCATCCTGCATCGCGGTGCAGGTCCATTGACTTAAAGGGGTATTCCTATCTCACAAATGTGGTTTGTATAATTAGATATAGCCATACCAATATTATTACTAATAGAATGTATTTATATAAAATGTACCGTTTAGAAGATTTTCCTATTTGTATAGGCATTGGTCCCACACACATCAGTCAGGCTGTTGCCCCTGGTTACGACCACCGCGGCCATGTAGTAGTGGTGGCCGGCTTGCTCTTGTTCAAACCTGCTCTGAGGTAACTGCTGTATTGTGAACGCACATTGCATGAGCATGCGGCGACACATCTTAGGTTGTAGCTCGCGCGCCGCACTGCGGTAGTACATCCGCGCACGAAGGAGCGGGACCCGGGCGGCCGCCGGCTCTCAACGCGCGTGCGCGGATGTCTACCGCAGTGCGCAGGCGCGGGATTTCGGCATCGTACAGGGCCGGGAGCCGAAAGAGCTGGCTGCCCGGCCCTGTCAATCAGCGCTACGGAGGCGTGGTAAGAGGCGTTATTACGGCCTCTCCTAGGTGCAGGTTCACGCCTACTGCACCTAGGGGAGGTCATTTGCATATTATAAAAACCTATTTTTAAGCTAAACTGCTGGACAGAGAAATATGAGACTAACATTACTGTCATCAAGTGTCATTTGCTCATTGCAAATGACACTTGGTTTAATAGGGTGATTTCTGGTGACAGAAACCCTTTAAGGTTGTAGTATTTTTGTCTGCGCTTCCAAAACGCAGAGAAACGGATCGTGTCCCAAGATCAATTCATCTCTATGGAGCAGGATCCGTTTATACAGTCTGCGTTTTGGACTGATCCTGACCATTGTGTTTTGGACTGGTAGCGTCAGCAGATGTGAAAGTACCCTAAGATGTGTCTCCTCATGCTCATGTCATGTGTTCACAATACAGCAGTTACCTCAGAGCGGGTTTGAAAAGGAGCAAGCCGGCCACCACTACTACAAGGCTGCAGTGGTTGTAACCAGGGGCAACGGCCTGACTGATGTGTGTGGGACAATGTCCATACAAATAGGCAAATCTTCTAAATGGTACATTTTATATAAATACATTCTATTAGTAATAATATTGGTATGGCTATTTCTAACTATACAAACAACATTTGTGAGATGGGAATACCCCTTTAAATGAGGCCATGATCCTCAAGATGCGGCCAAAGATAGGACATGTCCTATCTTTTGCAGCACGGACCTGGAAGTATACACTTGATAGGTCATCAGTATCTTATTGGTGGGGGTCCAACCCCCGCCGATCAGCTGTTTGAGAAGGCACCGGCACTCATGGTAGCGCTGCAGCCTTCTCCCTGTTGACAGCCCAGCCCCATTCACTTCAATAGGGCTGAGCTGCGCCTAGGCCATGTGACTGACGAATGTGACGTCACATTGTCTAGACAAAGTTACTGCAAGAGCTGGTGCCTTCTCAAACTGCTGATCGGTTAGGGTCTCGGGTGTCAGACCCCCACCGATCAGATACTGATGACCTATCCAGAGAATCAGTTAAAAAATTCCGTAAACCCCTTTAAAGGGGTATTCCAGTTATAGAAAGTTATCGCCATAGGGGATACCTATGAGAATAGGGACCTCCTAACCCTGACAAGAAAGAAACGGCAGGTCAACCATGCCCACTGCCCCACCATTCATGTCTATGGGACTGAGCGCTGTACTGGGCTATCTCTGGCAGTCCCATAGGGATTAATGGCACAGCAGTGCAAATGCTAGACCTGCCACCCCATTCATTTTGGGGGGGGGGGGGACTCACAGTATAGACGGTTTCTGTTCTCAGGTTAGCTAACTCTTATCCTGTGGATAGGAGAAAACTTGATATAACTGGAATACCCCTTTAATTAAACTCCAGACGCTGAATCAATATTATTTTGCACGTGTCAGGTAACATCCCATTTCATATGAATCCAATGCAAACGGCAAGTGGTTCAAGAATAGTACCCAGCTCGTAAAATACCAGTGGCTTTGGCCTTGCCTCTATTTTATTGGCGTCCAAACCACTGGAATAGTTTGAAGTTTGCCAAGGAAGCGTACTTCTTGGAGACAACAGCTTTTAGCGTCGGCAGTTTTTTTTTTTCTAGGAACGGCTGGGGTTTTGTTACTGTCACAGATGTAAACAAATTCTGCTGGTGATGACGCTCTGATGTGCAGGACATTTTGTATCCTCCGGAGAGGGAAAAAGAAAAAAGGAGGCCGTCTTTCTAGGAGTTTATGCAATCGCTCCTCACAGGGCTCAAGTAACAAGAAGCAGCAGGATTTTTCCATGAAGTTCTCCTGTAAGGAATGGAAACAGACGATGCAAGACACAAGACCTAAAAATATGTGCACCTCGTGCACATCTCAACAACTGGGATTCAGGAAGCACTGCTATTCCATCCTACTACATGCCAGCTGACATATTGGGTTACCCTAAGTCCCCAGCAGAAACCAGACCCGCCAATACAAGAAATCAGATGACAGGCTGCTAGAGGTACACACACAGAAAAGAGTGACACAGAGTAGTCAACCACACTATCCTGCCTGGCAAACAAGTCGGAAGTGAGCAGAATAAGGTCAAATGTAGTCCAAAGATGAAGCCTCCGTGGTCTAATTGAAGCGAATGGACCCATCGCAGTATACATTGGATACATTTCTAAGTATTTAAACATAATATCGCTCCAGCATTGTAAACCCAGTCTAAAACTTCCATAAGAGGCGCAAAGAAGTAAGAGGCACCAAATGTATTAGGCTACTTTCACATTTGCGGCAGGGGATTCCGGCAGGCTGTTCACGGATCTGGCTGCAGCACAGCAAACTTGCCGAGAGGCGGCCAGACCAAAATTACATGTCGTAGTTTTGGTCCGTCCGCCTCTCGGCAGGGGTTGCCGTGCTGCAGCCGTATCCGCGGTCTGCCCCCATTATAGTGTTGTTCCGGCCCCACACGTGCACCTGCGGTAGCACGGATCCGGCAGGCTGTTCACCCCTGAGCTGCCAGCTTGATATAAATCTATTAGAGCAATTGGCATAATGGATGGGGAGATCTCTGGATCCATGTGTGGTACAGGGCTGGTTCTAGCTTTGTTAGAAAGGTATAAAAATGCACTATATGATGTTTGATTTTCATTTTTTGACATTATTCATGGGATAACTCCAGGGTTTTTAATAAATCTGCTGCATCAAATCTGTGGAATATATGAGTTAGATGTAGATTTGAAAAGTTTACAGATAAATTCTGGTAAATCTGGTAATTCTGGAAGCCTCTCCCATCAATCACTACCCATTTTATTTTATATAGTGCTGTAAATTAAAAACTCACAATTTTTGCACGAATGATACTGAAGATAAAAGCATTTTGATGCCAGTTTCCTGGCCATTTGGTCCTGATACATGCCCTGGCGTTGAACATGTTCCCAGTTCAAGATCCTGTCAGGATTTAGGTGCAGATTCCTTACCTAAATCACTCAGAATCTGCTACGGGATGTTTTATACCCTATTCACATGCAGCGGAAAGCAATCCATGTGGAATAAATGTTTGTAATTGCATATAATTAAAATTTAGAATAGCCACTGAGTTATTCAATAAAATGTATCTGTATAGCGCCACCTGATGTTTGATTTTTCTTATTTCTTTGTCCTGCTGACTGAGAAGGCCGCACATGCTCAGTTTCATCTCTCACCTGCTGTGATAGGGAGAGAGCTACAGAAAGAAAGACATGCCCCCTGGGAAAAGACACTCTCCTTCAGCCGCCAGCTTGACATAAATCTAGCAGAGCAATTTGAGCAATTAACGTAATGCTAGAATTACAGTTTTATTGTATACCCGGCAAAAAAAAAAAAAAAAATCTTTTGTACCCTAAAAGGATACCAATGAGGCAATGCAAAATCCCTTTTTTTAAAGGGGGGTTTTATTGTGCAAAAGTAATAATAAAAAAAGAAAACTACATCTATTCGGTATCTCTATAACCGTATTTACTTATAAATATAGGGACTACTGCTGGGCTTGCGCTGGAGCTGTTCAATAGTGACTTTAAGAATATAACTGGGCCAATACAAGTAAGTGACCTGGCGTTTTGCTCAGGGTCCTTGTCACCAGTTTATGCTGTCATCAGACCATTATGAGGGCTTTATAATCATGCCAAACAACATGATCAAGCTTCTCGTCCTTCATGCATACTGAACCCAGATGCTTCCATAGTCAAATGCAAAGAGCATGCCTGTGAATGACAGCATCCAGGCCCATCTTCCACCAGCGAGGTCATCACTGACCACTTCTGCACGGCAAAGAGGGCACTAAGCACCAGTCAGATGACAGCACTATGGATGAATCTCAGGGATGGCTACTGCCAGGAGTAAGCTGCATGCAGCTACTGACCAGAAGAGGGCGCACTGCAGGAGAACGTGGGGAGGTCAGCATTAGGCAAAATGGGAAAGGGGACTGCTGTGACTACTGAGAGAAGAGGGGCTCTGCTGTAGCCACAGGAGAAAGGAAAAAGTACTTCTTTTAGAACTGGGGGGAGTCAGGGGCCCTTCTGTAAACATAAAAATGACCAAAATGGTCACCAATGTGACAAAAAAATTATGGTAATTTTGCTCCTAAAAGTTTTTTTTAATCCTTTTTTGAATGGATTTTAAGTAAACAATTTATCATTTCCAAATCACCAGTGCAGTTCTACTTGAATGGCTCCTTAGATATTTCATAGGCTGAGTAAACCTGCCAGACTGCGTCTTCAGAAAGTGTAATTTGATCTGTCCAGGTCTGATTTAGACTATAAACTAGAGCCTGTGGTTATGCACTTCTCTAACACACCTTGGGAACATGCTGCATGTACATGGAAACAGGCAGACAATTATTTAGCATGTATTTATAGAAAGCAATCACCAGAGGGCGCTGTGTCCCTGCAGTGATTGCCTTCATTTACACGTCCTTACTGATGAAGTGCACTCAGCAGCTCATGTCTGTTTTGGAGAAAATTCCTAGAAGATATTGAATTCTCATTATGTGTGAATAATGTCACGATCACTGATACCACCACCGTTATTTTCCTTATTAGATTAAAATGCAGCCAGGCCAAGAAAAATACTCTGGGCAGTATGAAAACCACTTCTTGAAAATAAAGGAGGCGAGCTACTGTACTTCACCGCCACATCCTATTTTCTAGTCACACAGGGACAGATTTACTAATACAGTCTAATGATCCACTAAAAGTTATCAGAGTGGCTGATGATGGATGATAGGGCATCTTTAGACACTTTGGTGTAACTTTATACCACTGGCTGGCACATTGGGGGTCATTTATTAAGTCCTCCATTTTAAACGCCGGTCTTAATAAGCCCTATAGCTGGCGGTGGATTCGCCGGCCTCTCCATAATTTCGGCACATCCAGCTTCCTAGCTGGCTTAGATTTAGACCATATTCTAAGCCCTTATCCCTTGGCCACAGGATAGAGTTTAAGTGTCTGATTGGCAGGGGCCCCAGCATTCACAAAAACAGGGGCCTATACTCCCAGTTTGAATGGAGGGGCAGACAAGCATGTGTGTCCATTGCTGCATTCAACTCTATGGGACTGCTGGAGACAGCCGAATACAAGCTCTCAGGTATCTCCGGGGCCCCCATCTAACCTTTAGATCGGTTGTCCTAACATTAAAACACCTTTAATTATGTATGTACGGCAGAATTTGTGTACATTTTGTTTAGTCAATCTGTCCCACTATTTCTTAGTTCATACTTATGTCTCTCTTAGACCCATGAAGGACAAAACGCTACAAAAATACCTAAAAATAACATGAATAAGGTATAGTGTAGGTAAAAGAATTCCAAGAAAAGCAAAATGTGAATAAGTTGGCAACAAAAAATAAAAACATTTTGAAACCTACACACCATTACGTGGTGATTTCTTTAAAAAATCATTGTATGCACCAATTGACATGAAGCCATAGAGGTTTGGCCTAATGTCATGGCACATGAGTTTTCCAGTAGCCAGTGATGCAAGTAGTAAATCATTTTCTTCTCCTGTTCAGCCAAAAAATTACAGGCTCATTTTTACACCATGTCTACAGATTGCGGTATTTACTGTTCAGATTGCACATAAAAAATGTGACAACCCAAATTCCAATAATTCAAAAAACATATAATTATGAATGTTCCCTAAAAAAGAAATTCAGAACAGGGGTCAATGTGAAGTAGTCCGAGACATTGTACTTGTACTAAACCAAACTTTGTGGCACTGAAACAAAACTGTTGTATGTATTAATAGTTTAAATTAAGTCATTCTGTCCTCAAAAAGTGGCAAAATAGGGTTTTTGACACTTTTTGACTTGTGCAAATTTTTTGGGCTTTTTCCTTTTTTTCACACCACTCATTCCAGTAGATAGCAACATGGCATGGTTAGCTATGGTAATGAGTTTGACTCCAGATTTATGACTGGAGCTTTTTTTAAAAAAAGTCCAACAAACAGTCCCAAAGGCATTCCAGTACAGGGTGGTGCAGAACTAGAGGCGCATTTCTGGACAAAAGTATTAGGTTTAAAGGGAACCTGTCAGCTCCAAAACACCCCCTGAACTAGAGTGTTGTATAGTGTAAGTGATGCTGAATCCGAATATGTAAGTTTTATCTTCAGACTCACTTCCATTCTGACGCTGTGCTCCCACAAACCAGCAGTAAAATGTACTGACAGGACTCTTGTGGAGCACCGGAGTCCAGTGAGTGCATTTTACTGCAGGTTTGTGGGAGCACAGCGTCAGAATGCAAGTGAGTCTGAAGATAAAACTTACATATTCGGATTCAGCATCACTTACACTATACACCGCTTACTCTAGTTCAGGGGGTGTTTCGGAGATGACAGGTTCCCTTTAAGGATGAGTCTCCTACACTCTTGTAGAGATGAATGGTGCAGCAGTGTGCACGCTCGACCTGGCACTCAGTTCATTTTTGGGGGCTCTGAGGGGTATGGGGTTCTCGTGATTTGCAGGGGTCCCAGCAGTCTAATAGCCCTGTGGATAGGGGATAAATTAACAACCAAAATACCTGTTTAAGAAATTTTCTAATAAAAATTTTTTATAAAAGTAAAGTAAAGTAAACAATTAAAAAAAAACAATAAAAAACAAACATAATAATTGGTATTGCTGTGTCAAAAATGTCAAAACTAATGAATATTAGTTGATTCACTCATCCCTAGTGAACACTATAATGGGAAAAAAGGAAAATTCATGAATCATCACATCTTTCGACACCTTGTCTCCTATAAAAAATGAATAGAAAAGACAATAAAAAAGTTGTATATAACCAATGAAAACTCCATCTCACTCCGCAAAACATAAGCTATCACACAGCTCTGCAGATGGAAATATAAAAATGTTAGGAGTGTCAGTATATCGCAACACAAAGAAATTTTTTTTACCTTTATTTTTTTTTTTAAAGTAGTAAAAGAAAAACTGTATGAATTTGGTATTGCTGTGATTGTACTGATCTGCAGAACAAAGGTATGCTTCATTCATTAGCACACAATGAGTGCTGTAAAAAACACACCAAAAAGCATGGTAGAACGGCATTTGGTTTTTTAAATACCAAAGACTTTTTCCTTATTTTTCAGTACATGATATGGTAAATGTAAAAATCAAACCAAGGACAACATCTGCATGGAGTTTGTATGTTCTCCCCATGTTTGTGTAGGCTTCCTCCGGGTGCTCCGGTTTTCTCCCACACTCCAAAGATATACTGATAGGGAACTTAGATTGTGAGCTTCATAGGGACAGCAAGTAATGCTATTATGTAATGTATTATGTAAGGAGCTCAGGATTATGGCTGTGAAGTTGAAGCTAGTTTTGGGTGGAGTCAGTAGAAATGTCCTGTCTCCATACCATATTTTTCGTCCTATAAGACACACCTGTCTATAAGATACACCTAGGTTTTAGGGGAAGAAAATAAGAAAAATATATTATTTATCAGTCCTCAGCTCCGAGTCCCATTCAGACCTCCAATGTTCATAACACCCCCAATCAGACCTCAGATCACAGCACTGATGTGAATAAGAACCCCCCCCCATGTAAATGACCCCCAAGCAGACCTCAGATCAGAGCCCGATGTAAATGAACCCCAAAGCAGACCTCAGATGAGACCACCAGTCTCAGAGCAGGCATTAAAAAACAATCAACAATTAAAGAAGAACTCCTGACAAAAATTTTATTCCATGTCCTGCTAGAAATGTACATGATATAATCTGTAGTGAATGTCATTTTCTTACCAGTGTCTGAATTTTTGACTTATATCATCCTGAAGTTTCTTATCTGTGTCATGTGACCAGCAATTAGCCCCACCAACTCACACATAGACCTTATGTGTGGACAGGAAGTCTAATTCTCTATGTATTCCTATGAGACTGAAAGTGAGGCTCCCATAGGAATGAATAGAGACGTGACTGGCTTTCTGTCCTGGGTCAGTTGGAGGTCAGGGAGTTGGTCACATGACCCAGCTACAATAAGAAGAGAAATTTTTACTCACAGAAACAGTCACTGATAAGAAAATGACATTCACTACAGATTATATCATGCACCTTTCTAACAGGTCAGAGAATAAAAAATTTTGCGGGAGTTCTTCTTTAACTTACCTCTCCAGCTCCGGTCACTGCCACCGCTCCTCACATCCACACTATTCTAGTTCAGCCTGCAGCAGTCTCGGCACAGCGAGCGGCAGAGGACCCAGAAGCACTGAGTACAGAGTCTGAGGAGCGCTGCATTCACCAATTCTTGGTCCTCCTATACTAATGAGTGCTTCAATAATGGAAGCGCACATTAGTTTTTGCCCCATAAGATGCACTGACATTTCCCCCTCACTTTTGGAGGAAAAAAGTGTGTCTTATAGGGCGAAAAATACGGTAGGAAGGGAGGGACACCCTCCTTTCTTCTCCAATGTGTGGCTGCTGATGAGAACATGGCGTGCACTGTGCTGTATCAGTATCAAAAAACAGGTCATCCCAGTATCAAACCGGGTGTTGAAAAAATAATGAGACTTCGCTACCCGGTGCAACCCTAATACTCAGAGGAGACCAGAGGAGGAAGTTTACCCCTGGGCACGGCTGCAGTCATCTCAGAACTGCTAGACAGAACAGGAAGACAACATTAAAGGGGTTGTCCGGGAATAAGTAACTTCACAGGTGCCCACAGCCTGCCTCTGCTATGAAAAGAAACATACTTACCTGCTTCCCACCGCTCTGGTCCTGAGGCTGGCTCCCATGCAGAGTCGGAGCAGATGACCATGTCCATGACAGAGAGGAAGTAAAACCCTGGTAGACAGGGGCAGAGCTGCGGACAGCAGGTAAGTATGAATCTTCACATGGCGGAGACCGGCTACAGGCACCTGTCAAACGTTATTTATTCCCAGATAACCCTTTTATGACAAGCACTGAATATAGCAGCTATATCTTTTCTTCCATTTAGACCTCTTTCACACTACAGTTTTTTTTGTGGGCTTCGATCCGCATTTTTTGCTGATAAAATGCGGACCCATTAATTTCTATGGGTCCGCAAAAAATACTGACAGCACACTGTGTGCTATCCGCATCCGTATGTCCGTTCCGTAGCCCGCAAAAAAAAAAAAAATAGAACATGTCCTATTCTTGTCCGTTTTGCGGACAAGGAAAGGCATTGTTACAGTGGATCCGCAAAAAAAAAAAAGGATGCCATACGGACGACATCCGTTTTTTTGCGGATCTGCAATTTGCGGACCGCAAAACACAACGTTCATGTGAAAATTCCTAGATTTCCTACAATCTTAAGTGTATTAGGCCTCATGCACACGAACGTGTGCCGGCCGTGCCCGTACTGCGGGCCGCAAACTGCGGTCCGCAATGTACGGGCACTGACCATGAGGCCACCTCATGTGGATGGGAGACCCATTTACTTGAATGGGGTCCGCGATCCGCATCCAAGGGTCCGCACCGCAAAAAAGTAGTGCTTCCGTGGTGTTCCGCTCCGTGCCTCCGCTCCGCATCTCCCGGATCGCGGAACCATTGAAGTGAATGGGTCCGCAATCAGTGATGCAGCCTGCCCATGGCCGGTGCCCGTTTATTGCGGACCCGCCGGATGCGGCCCGCAGCACGAGCACGGCCGGCACACGTTCGTGTGCATGAGGCCTAACAGTGTTTCCCAGTTATTTAATACACAGTGCATTGTCTATAGACTTACAGAAAACGTCAGGAATTTCAATAAATTTGGTTTAAAGGGTTTCTGTCACCTCCTTTTTTCCTATTAAACAGGATGACATTCTCAATGTGCCAATTTCACCTGAGTCTAAGTCTGCTATTTATTTTCTTTAGTGTCCCCGTTTTTCTTTAATTTAACCTTTTCTCATATGCTAATTAGCCTCCTAGGAGCAGGGGGGCATTGCCCCTGCTCCTAGAGGCTCCGTTTGCCCACCTTAGTCCACGCCCTTTTCTTTCTGAGTGACAGGGCAGCGTTCGTGTCCTCAGGCTGGCTCCGTCTGCCGTCTTGCGCCGTCCCACTCAGTATTCAGCGCAGGCGCAGTGAATGAGGGTAGCTCGCCGGCTCCCTCACTGTGCCTGCACGAGACGGCGCAGGCATAAGACAGCAGACAGGGCCAGCCTGAGGACACAAACGCTGGCTTGGCCCTGTCACTCAGGAAGAAAAGGGAGTGGACTAAAGTGGGCAAACGGAGCCTCTAGGAGGCAGGGGCAAGGCCCCCCTGCTCCTAGGAGGCTAATTTGCATATGAGAAAAGGTTAAAATAAAGAAAAACGGGGACACTGTAAAGAAAATAAATAGCAGGCTTAGACTCAGGTGACATTGGCATATTGAGAATGTTATCCTGTTTAATAGTAAAAAAGGAGGTGACAGAAACCCTTTAAATTCCATCTAAGTGTCCTCATGATAGTAGGAAAAAGCCCAATCTCACCATTTTACTACAGGAACTTTATTACTGAATTATTAGCCGTTTATGAAGGAGTCAGAGTTTGGTGTACGACTCCCCAGCCCCGGGTACTTTACTAACAGATCTACTGTATGTAGGGCCTCCTTCACACATCTGTGTTCTCCGTGGACAGCACACAGATCCTCTGATTTATAAAGTGTTCGTTCGCACATCAGTGGTTAAGTGAGGAAAGAATGGAGGCATGCACGACTTTGGTCTGTGATACAGTCCTTTGAAGTGTAACACGGATGGCAACCATCTTCCATCAGTGATGTTCACTGACCACTGGTGGTAGGAGATGCTCTAGAAATCCCTTTTCAGTCTAGCAGTGTACGTGGAATAGGAATGACACACAAAAGACTAAAACCGGCAGTTATGGACCAAACATGGATCCTTTATGGACATCTTCATGGATGAACCACTGACTTTCTTGTCATGGACACGGACCTGACTTTCTGCCGCAGAACTGCGTGTGGAATACCCGCAGTGTATTACAGTACCAGTAAGGTGGGAGATATCACACACCTGTGGTGTGGATTATAAGTCTGCAAAATATTAATATAGGTCTCATGTACACGACCGTGTCAGCACTGCACTCCACAAACCACAGATCCGCAAAATATGGTCACCTTCCCTATGCAATACGCATTTTTCTCACTCCCTTTACTACCACAAAACGGACAAGGATAGGACATGTTCTATAATTTGCCAAACGGACACAGATGACATCTGTCTGACGTCCATTAATGGGTCTGTGTGCGATCCGCAAAAAATGTGATGCCAAATACAATTGCGTGCATGAGGCCTCTTTCACACTTGTGCTGTCCGCTTTTTCCACAGGTAGCACACGAACCCATTAATTTTAATGTGCTTGTTCACACGTCAGTATTTTATTTACTGACCGTGGGTCCGTGATGCAGACCAAACACAGCCATTGGTCTATGGGTCAGTGAAAAAACACTGACACAACATTGGGTGGTATCCGTGTTTGGTCCGTTTTTTACTGACCACTGGTAGGAGATGGTTTGGAAATTAATTCCCAGAGGAGCAGTGTCCATGGAAAGCGAATGACACACGGAGGGCAAAAAAACTAACACACGGACCAAACACAGATCCTTCACATGTGGACAAGGCCTTATGCTGCAAATTTCACCCTTTACAATGCGGAGGGTGAAATCTGCCACACAGTCTGCTACACATCCATATGTAAGATATGATCACATATGGCCAGGTTTTGCCAGAATACACAACATGAGCATGCACACCACTGTAAGTGTTCTATGGTCCACAAACCGCAGATCCGCAAAATACAGATAATGGTCGTGTGAACACCACATTACGCTGCTGACCCACTGACTTCAATGGGTCCGTACGTTCCGGCAAAGTATGGGACATGTCCTATCTTTTGCGGTGTGGCTGCACGGATGCAGGAGCACACTGAAGGGCTTCTACATCTTTGTGGCCGCTCTGCAAAAGATAGGACACGTTGCAACATATAGACCATGGACACACTGAAGTCAATAGGTCACACCGTGATGTGGCGTTTACACGGCCAGTATCCTTGTTTTGTGGTTCACAGAACACTTAGGGCCGTGTACATGAGGCCATCAGTTAGACATGAGCAGGATGGGTAACTTATCAAAACTGGTGTAAAGTAGAACTGCCTTAGTTGCCCATAGCAACCAATCAGATTCTACCTTTCATTTTTCAGGACGCCTTTGGAAAAAGACAGTTTTCCCTTACACCATTTTCATAAATCTTTACATGATAAGTATGAAATAAAAATGAAAGTGTTTCTGTTTGTTTTAATATACTTTGCTTTTCAGTTCTGTATTCGGTATCTCTGCTTGCTGCCAGTGAACGTGAGGCAATGATCATTAAAGGGGTTGTCTCACTTCAGTCAGAGGCATTTATCATGTAGAGAAAGTTAACACAAGGCACTTACTAATGAATTGTTATTATCCATATTGCTTCCTTGGATTCATTTTTCCATCACATTATACACTGCTCATTTCCATGGTTACAGACCACCCTGTAATCCATCAGTGGTGGTCGTGCTTGCACAATATAGGAAAAAGCACTAGCCTATGTGCGCTCCCATGTTCCCGGCCACCAGAAAGGCTGATGCTTTTTCCTATAGTGTACAAGCACGCAAGCACAAGCACAAACATTTTCATTTTTATTTCATACTTGTCATGTAAAGATTTATGAAAATGGTGTAAGGGAAAACTGTCTTTTTCCAAAGGCGTCCTGAAAAATGAAAGGTAGAATCTGATTGGTTGCTATGGGCAACTAAGGCAGTTCTACTTTACACCAGTTTTGATAAATTACCCCCTAGATGTTTCCTCAGACACAAGAAAGGCTTCTCAAATACCAGATTTTCCAGAAAACATGGTTAGTCCAGGAAAATGAAGACATAAGCACTCACCTGCACCTTGTTCAGGATCTCCAGACTCTTAGCCCTAACATCTGGAAAAGGGCACCTTTTGGAGAGCATTAGCAGCCTGGCCAGCATCTTGTTCAGCTCAGAAGGTCCAGGAGTGTCCATCTCATTCACCATGGCTCCATTGATGGTCATACTGGACTGCAGCATCTCTTCAATGTTCTTCATGGCCAGTTCCCTCGTCTGAAAGTCTCTACTACAGAGACCCTCCCATGTCAACTTCTCCTCACTCTCTGCCATGGTCTTGTGCCAACTTGCTAATCCAGACAAGCAGGAGTTAATCAGACATGCCAGTCACTTCTGACTGGCTCCATGTGGCACAGGATCGCCTCAGTCTCTTCTTTTCTTTCTCCACGAATGTAGAAGTTCTCCAAAGTTCTAAAATCCCACCACTTCCACGATCAGCCTCGGGGATGCCCAGAGCCCGTTATTCAATCTGACCAGGTCACCTCACTGTGCCCACAAACAATAGCGCCCAGCTGAAAGCACACACCCACTAGTGCCAATCCACTCCACATGGCAAGACCCCTGTGGAGAAGAGGCGCCCGCTGTAGTATAAGGACCACGCCTTCTTTCTCCTCACGTTTGTTTATATCCCGCGCCTACTTCCCATGAGTCCCGCAGTCTTATGGAAGGCACTTTTCCGTTCACCTCCTTCTTCCAGATCCTTCCTTCTGTCTCCTCCTCGCTCCCATAAGAGGGCGGGCTCACACCCCACCGCCGTCTGGCTGAGTCACTTAGCAGTCACCTTGTCCTGGAGACCTCCATGTTCCGTCTTCTCGGGTCACCAACTCACTGTCCTACACTTCACTTGTAGAACTTGTGTCATTTGAGGACATTTGAGAAGACCCAGGTTCACAAACACTGGAGCACAGCCTGCACATGCCATTGTGGTGACACCTCTGTATGTCATCTTATACATGTTCTGAAGATCACCATACACATAGATATCACCACCTTCCCAACTGCGTTTTTTTTCATTGTGATAAAACAGCAGTTCAGTACAATTACAGCCATACCACATTTATATAGTTTTTATTGTGTTTTAATAAATATAAAAAAAATTGGAAAAAAAAAGATTTTTGCTTTGCATCGCCATATTCTGCTCCTCATAACTTTATTATATTTACGCCTACTGAGCTGTTTGAGGGCTAATGTTTGTTGATACCATTTTTGCAGTGTGTATGCTTTTTATTACATTTTTGGAGGGGAAGTGAAGCCCTATAAAAAACGGCAAATTGGCCATTACGATTTTTTTTTTCTTTTACGTTGTTCACCATACAGGATATGTATGTACGGCCATTTTGGGAAGTAATGGTACTTATTATCTTTATTTTTTATTGTTTATTTTTATTACAGATAAAGAGAGGTATTTGAATTTTTATATTTTAAAAAAAAGCCTTTAGGGGACTTGAACATGTGGTCATGAGATTGCTTGTCCCATAGACTGCAATGAATTACCATACTAGCCTATGGAAAATTCAATGTGAACTATCAATGTGGTCGCCTTGGATCCTTCAGAGGGACTGTGGCTACCATAGCAAATGAACGGCTTCCCCAATCTCGGTGCAGGGAAGCTCTTCAGGCCCCATTGTCCAACTTCCAGACACCCCTATATTATACCTGTATTTGCCCGGACCATTTCTAAACGCTTAAAAGAAGGAAATTTGGTCTCATGGCGCCTTCATTTACAGTGATGTCGTGAACGAGAAACCTGGACTACTATTGGCTTGAACTATATCACCTTTAGCAATGAATCCAGGTTTTGCTTGTGATCCATTGACTATCCGGTTTGAGTATGGAAACCTGGTGGTGAGTGCTTCAAATCTTTGCTGTGGAGTATCACACTGCCCCAATTGTTGTATGTTCATTGAGGAGCCACTGAATATGATAGTTGATTACCCCTTGTAATGATAGAGGGACACTAACAGCTCAGTGATATGTGCAGGACATCCTGTGGCCACACATTACCTCTCATGGCAGGGCTTCCAACTGGTATTTTTCACCAGAATAATGCTCGTCCACTCACAGCAACTGTACGTCCATGACCTGCCGGGCACCAGATTTATCACCAATCCAGCATTTATGGCACCAGCTGGGACACCAGCTTCAACAACTTACTAATGTGCAGGATCTACAGGCCCAGCTGCAACATCTGTGGGCAAATGTGCCACAGGATACCAGACGCAACTTGTATGCTTCCATGTCTAACTGTATCTCATCTTGTATCCAGGCTACTAGAGTCTCCTTTCAATTGTATAATTTTCCCCAATAAACTTATCCTTTCACTTTAATATTATAATCACCAACATATTGTCATGGTTGGGATTGTGGAGCCCTGAACTCACCCGCACCACTGTCCCTACCTAATGGCACAATCCGTCTTAAGTGACAGCCCACAACTGGATGACAGTTCCTTCAGGCCAGAATTTCCAAACCAGAGAGACACATCAGAACCAAGACAAAATACAAGCACGGAGTCAAATACCAGATAGGGTCAGAGCAAGGAGATCATAGTCACAAGCAAAGTCAGAGGCAATCCAAAACTCAGAGTATGGCCTCATGCACACGAACGTGTGCCGGCCGTGCCCGTGCTGCAGGCCGCAAACTGCGGTCCGCAATGCATGGACACTGACCGTGAGGCCACCGCATGTGGATCGCGGACCCATTCACTTGAATGGGGTCCGCAATCCGCATCCAAGGGTCCGCACCGCAAAAAAGTAGTGCTTGCGCTACTTTTTTGCGGTGCGGAGGCACGGCCAGAAACACCATGGAAGCACACCGTAGTGAATGGGCACGGGCACGGCTGGCACACGTTCGTGTGCATGAGGCCTATAAGAGATCCAAACAAAGTAGAACACACACTAGTGGGGCTTAGAAAACCAATCACAGGCACATGACGCCTGTTTAACTCTCCCCTGGAAAAGAGCATGTGACTCTGGAGCCACACCCGATTGGTCTGATGCCTCTGCTTCCTAATAGGGCCGAGCATCTTCAATGTAAGTGGGGCTTGCCGCCATGGAGTGACAGGATCTGCCACAGGAGCACCACCAGTTGAGTTCCTGACAAGTATGCCATCGTTAATAAAACATACAGTACAGATGCCAGATGTAGTCCGGTTTGCCCCACCATATAAGTTTGTACAGTCTGAAACTACAGCTTCTAGAATGTCCTCAACACATGTATGGGTGGGAGTTGTTTCACAAAGCAGAATGCCACCACCCATCATTATCCTGTAGATCATACCAGTGCTACAATGCAAATCAGACACAGTCAGTGGCAGAATAACAGTTATTCGCCATCCAGTTCAGACCACCATGACGACTTCCCCTTGGCATCTCTGCAGAGATTGCTGCCCGGAGGTTTTCAGCTTCCCTCTTTACCAAAGCATCAGCACCCACTGTATTACTACAAACTGTTCTTAGTGACACACATGGTACCCTGACTATAATAGCAGCATACAGTATGCCACTGAATACAGTAATGTCACATCCTTTTCATGTCCATCCTTTGAAAAGGCACCACAAACACAGAGCACCTAATAGCAGTGCCACACAATCTTTGCACTCATATAGGACAACATGCTTGGTAGACCCTGTGTATAGTGCCTCCTGCCCTCTGCCCCCTTTATATATAGTGCCTTTCCTTGTACCTCTTGCCTATGCCCCACATTTTGTGGGTGTGCAATGATAGCTAGATGTATCAATACGCAAATTACAGTCAATTGGCTTGAAATATGTCCTAGTTTTCAAAACATCTTTGCCAACATAAATCTCGACATCTAAAAAAACAGACAGAAATTTGACTAAGCCCTATCCTCAGGATATCAATATCAGATCGGCAGGGGTCTAACTCCCAGGACCTCTGCAGATCAGCTGTTAGAAGAGGCCAGGCACTCAGTGAGTTCTGCAGCCTCTGCCAAGGCCAGTGATGTCAATGTGCATCAGTCATGTGGCCTAATTGCAGCTCAGCCCTATTCAAGTCAATGGTGCTGAGCTGCAATACCAAGCACAACCACTATACAATGTAGGGCGCTGTGCTTGGTAAGCCTCTGGGAGGCTGCGTTGCTAACCAGAGTTCCAGTAAGCATTGCGGATCCCTGAAACAGCTGATCAGTGGGGCTGACTCAGCACCCCGCCAATGTGATAATGCTATCCCTGTGGATAGGTCATCATGATCGTTTTCCCGGATAATCCTTTTAAAATCCCAATGATTAAAGGGGTTATCCAACCCCTAAAATGAGGAGCCTCCCTAGAATCACCCGCGATGCTAGGGAGGTTCGTTCCCGTCGCAGCCTGCTACTGGAGCTCCTGAGCACGCTCCATCCATTCTCTTATCAATAATATATATATGCATGTCATTGTTCATTAAGGAGTTAAAGGGAATGTGTGATCAGAAAATGATCTATTATATAAATCAAATTTTTATGTTAAACATATTATTAAGAACATTTGGTGGAAATCTTTATTTTACCATGTCACTATATTTGAGAAAAATTATAAAATTCCTAAAATCCTGTGGTTTTCACACTGGCCACTAAGCCTAACAGTTTACATACCTACTCCCCCTCTGCACAGGTCATAGAGCACGTTCCCATAGAAATCAATGTATATCTCATGTTCATTGTGTGCCTGCTATAAAGAATCTCTCTAAATGTTAAGGCTTGTTTCACACTTCCGTCAGGCTGTACCGGCCGGACAAAAACCGCTAATTGAAGCAGTATTTTTATGATCAATTCTCACCATATTTCCCGGCTTACTGCCAGATCTAATTATAGGTAATGGGGCCGGCAGGCTGGCATTTAGGCAGCATCCGGCAAATCCAGAATCTGCCGGATCTGTGAATGTTAGTGTGAACCTAGCCTAAGAGCAGCTCATACAAGATGGAAGTCCTCATAATCATGTACAGAAAAAATACACAAAATTAGAAAATAAAATAAAGAGTAACTAAACCTCTGACTAAAATGTTAATAAGATGTTCCTAATAAAGCTTTCTAATATACTTTATTAATTAATTTTGTATTTTTATTACACTTTTTCCCTACCTAATGTGCACCATTCACTCTGACAGCTCAGAGGTGTACAGAGTACGGGCATGACATTTTATGAATGGGGCTGCAGTGCAGTGAGTACAGGCAGGAGCACATATTGCTTCTCCTGCCCATGTTCCCCCCAGAGGTTTACTAACTCCTGGCATAGCACATGGGTATTCTGTACCCATGTACTATGCCAGGATTAGCAGAGCGGGCTGACATGCAGGACTCTTAGCAGGAGCCCACTCCGCTAATCCTGGTATAGTACATGGGTACAGGATAGCCATGTGCTATGCTAGGAGTTAGTGAACCTCCGGGGGGTACTCACTGCGCTGTGGCCCCATTCCTAAAAGGTCATGTCCCGTACAGACGGATCCTTCTGGTTTCCGTTATGCAGGACGGAAAACAAAGTTCTGTCGACAGGACCTTGTTTTCCGTCCAGCATAATGTAAACCAGGCGGATCCGTTATGCTTGCCCATAGGCTTCTATTATGACGGATCAAAACGGAATGTCTCTAAGGGTTATGGATTCCATCATAACGGTGATGTGAACAAGCCAAAACAAAAACCAGTCACAATTGTCACTTTTTGGTCATCTCGCATCCCCCCAAAAAATTAAGAAATTATCAAAAGGTCGCGTGTATCACAAGTTGTTTTTATTTTTTTTATAGTAAAGCATAAGAAAAGCCATATACAAGGGGATGCCGAGAAGTTCATGGCTTTGCCCCCCCCTCCCCTTCCAATCAGAATTGAAAAATGAATTTGGTACCATATGAAAGCTTCTATCTGTTACTAACTTGAAGAAACACCGGAAGGGTCATCGTTTTTACGACATTGCTGACGTCCAACATGCTGCTGAGAGCTGGTTTAATGACCTATCACATTATATTTTTTAAAAATACTAGAAAAGCTGCAACAACGATGTAAAAGTGCATCAGTCTAGGGGGGGGAGATACGTTGAATAAATGTGTTTAACTCTTAGGGGCTATTCAGACAGCCATGGTATTGCGGATCCACAATATCACGGATGCTAACCGGCGCATGTTCCACAATTTGCGGAACATACGGCCACGCACCCCATTGAAAATGCCTATTCTTGTCCGCTATTATTATATTTTCTTATGGAGCCACGGCTCGGCAAGGCCTGCACTTATTGTTCACTTAAAGTGAACAGGCCCACACTTATTCCACAATTCTGTAGAATAGGAGCAGACCCGTTCACACGGTCATGTGAACGGGCCCTTACTATTCTTTCTGTGCAAAGCCAGGAACTTTTCAGAATCCCCTTGTACATACTACCAATCCACTAAATAAACCTACCATGGCATTTTTACTGCACAGTAAACACCGTAAATACAAATCCTTAAAAGCAACGGTGGAATTGTGGTTTTCGACCCTTTTTTTTCAAAGTAGCAAAAATGGTACTATTGAAACAAAATACATAAAACAGGCTCTCATACAGATATGTCAACTTAAAGAATAAAAAAGTTATGGCATTTTAAGTGGGGGGGGGGGGTCAAAACCTGAGGACGTAGACAGTTGGACATGAGATGTAGTGTTGAAGTCGCTTTGTTCAAAACGTCGGAATAATACTTCTGGAGATCCAACTAGTACCTAGGATCAGAAGCAGAGTTTGGTTTCAAGTTTTAAAGTGGTTTTCCACTTTAAAAAAAATCAACTACCGAAGTTATTCAACAAAGTCATGGACGATTTTGTGATTAACTTACTTCCGCTCATCAGAGCCCATACATTCTATTACTGTACAGAGATGGATCTCCGTACATTATTCCAAAGTTTTGAAAGAAGCAACTTCAAATTAAGCATCTGAAGTTGCGTCGATCAACACTAGTGAGACGTACCAAAGACTCCCTCCCCCGGCCAGCAGACAAAATCCAGGACTGTCCCACCCGATCTGGGATGGTTGCTCCTGGGTCCAACAACCTGAAGGGACCCAATAAGGTCTCCGATCTCTAAACGAAGAGACCGATACCATCAATGAAGCATGATAAATGGGCAGGAGGGAATTGGGAACTTAAAAAAAAAAATTAAAAAATACAAAAAGTGGCCCTGTTTTGTGATTGGGTCCAAATTGATGGAAGGCAGGGCCAACAATACCATATTGTGGCACATTATACCACCTGAACAGAGCCAAATACCACAGTCCATCACAAAATACTGACAGCAGCACAAAATACATCCCCAAAAACTTCCACTGGCCGGCCGTGAGGAGGGCTCAGGCAGCCCCCTGGGCATCAGCCCACCAAGAAATTGTAATGTAAGGTCTATGGTTAGTCCGCCAGGCCTGCCGATAGGGCAGTACAACTGGTACTGCCCTATGGGGCCCGGACTCTAGGACACATGGGAGGAGCCCGCCGGCCCGCCTGTAACGGGCCCGCCGGCCGCCGCGGGCCGGGGGTTAGAGGCCAGGTGCTGTTGTGTGTCGGGACTAGTTGGCAGGGCCAGGGCGCACGCTCACCTGTAAATTGAGGCGGCGCCATCTAGATGCGAGTCCCGGAGTCCGGCTCTGGTGGGCGGCGCCATGTTGTGACATGGGCGGCGCGATGACGTAATCGCGCCGCCTGCGCCGTTCCTCAGGAGACCGCCCGGAGGGGAGACCACGCCAGCTAGGACAACTCTTGGACACCAGGGACAACTTGGACAAGTGAGTGTAAATTGAGGAGTTATGTTATGTGTGGTTTTATCTTTTTTTTGTTTTTAGGTGTAGAGCTGTGTCTGTGTGCTTCATGAGCCTGAGAAGTACACATCTGGATCTGGTCAGCGTCTTTTGCCCCCCTCAGACCAGCATCTTGTGCCCCCCCTCAGATCAGCCCACCCAGCCACTTTAAAAAAGCATACTTACCTGTTCTGCGCTGGCGCTGCCATCAGGTTCCGGCGCTCCACTGTCTTCCCTGCCGGCGCGCACTATGACCTGACGCAGCGTCAGGTCATAGTGTGCGCTTGCAGGGAAGACAGTGGAGCGGGGAGCCTGATGGCAGCGCCAGCGCAGAACAGGTCGGGGGCACAAGACGCTTTAATAAAATGGTCAAACAGGGGTCTGGGGGAGTGTTTATTTCAATAAAATGTTTTATACTTGTGTGTGTGTATTTTTTTTACAATACTACAGTTTTAGTAATTATGGCTATCTACAGGCGGCCCTGATTACTAATACTGGGCTTAGTGCTTGCCGGTATGGCAGGCCAGCACTAACCCCAACATCTATTACCTCGGCACCCACCGCCACCAGGGGTGCCGGGAAGAGCCGGGTACCCGCAGGACCGGACCTTCTAAATTGAGGGTCTGGCTCTGGGGCGACTGTAGGCTGGTACCATTAGGCTGGGAAGGGCCAATAACCGTGTCCCTTCCCACCCTGGTAGTGCCAGGCTGCCGCTGCTGGTTGTATCTGGCTGGCGAAGAAAAAAAGGGGGGAACCCCACGCCATTTTTTTTTTTTAATTATTTAATTATTTTTGTAAAAAAATGGCATGGGGTGTCCCCCTTTTTTCCTTCACCAGCCAGCTACAGCCAGCTACAACCAGCAGCAGCAGCCTGGCACTAGCAGGGTGGGAAGAGACATGGTTATTGGCCCTTCCCAGCCTAATGGTACCAGCCTGCAGCCGCCCCAGAGCCAGACCCTCAATTTAGAAGGTCTGGTCCTGCGGGTACCTGGCTCTTCCCGGCACCCCTGGTGGCGGTGAGTGCCGAGGTAATAGATGTTGGGGTTAGTGCTGACCTGCCATACCGGCAAGCACTAAGCCCAGTATTAGTAATCAGGGCCGTCTGTAGATAGCCATAATTACTAAAACTGTAGTATTGTAAAAAAAAAAAAAAATACACACAAGTATAAAACATTTTATTGAAATAAACACTCCCCCAGACCCTTGTTTGACCATTTTATTAAATAAAAAAAAAAAAGTTGGTCCGACGTAGTCCTCTGCATTCACAACCCTGAAAAATAGAAAACAAACACAGACCACTTACCTCTTCCTGCACTGGGATAATACAGACAGCAATGTCACAGTACAGAGATAATAAACACAGCGATGTCACAGTACAGATAATAAACACAGTGATATCACAGTACAGGGATAATAAACACAGCGATGTCACAGTACAGGATAATAAACACAGCGATGTCACAGTACAGAGATAATAAACACAGCGATGTCACAGTACAGAGATAATAAACACAGCGATGTCACAGTACAGATAATAAACACAGTGATGTCACAGTACAGGGATAATAAACACAGCGATGTCACAGTACAGAGATAATAAACACAGCGATGTCACTGTACAGAGATAATAAACACAGTGATGTCACAGTACAGATAATAAACACAGTGATGTCACAGTACAGGGATAATAAACACAGTGATGTCACAGTACAGGGATAATAAACACAGCGATGTCACAGTACAGGGATAATAAACATAGTGATGTCACCGTACAGGGATAATAAACACAATGATGCCACTTGTTAAGAAAAAAAAGTTAGCCATTTTGCAATCTGTAAAGTTTACCCGAAAGGGGGGGGGGGCGCGAAATTTGCCTGTAGGGGGGCCCGAAATTCCTGATGGCAGCCCTGCAGTCCGCCCCTGTAAGTGGGGGCCCTGCCAATGACTTTGCATTGGGGCCCACTTCCAGGCTTCTATAGAGCTCATATTGCAAGTCCGAGAACACCCTGTTAGGAAGTTGAAGCGGCTGAAGCCCACTGTGCTGCCTAACACGGCTTATCAGCATGGCGGAAACTGCCCTACAACGTTTTCCGTCCAGCACAACGCCCCCTGTACACCAGAGCGCTGCTTGCTGGCGACTGCTATTTAACCTTCGCTCTCTTCCCATCCCACCAATGAAATCACTGACGCTAAACGGCCATGTGTCCTCTTAACCAATCAACGTATGTCTATCGTACACACAGATAAGAATATATCAGAAGTGCAATTCATTTGTCAACGTTCTAACCGCTGTCAAATGACTAAGAAGATGGGCGGGATGGTGTTTGCTGGGTTACGACAAGCCCCGCCCCCAGCGTTCTGTATACTCTGTACAGAGCCGTTGCAGACCGCAGCACCCGGGACTCAGGTACGATCCTCCGTTACATGTATTGGATAGTGATGCTCGCTGTGTGCGGTAAGGTGTAGGGAAAGCAGAGGAGTGTGCCGCTTTGCATTGTGTGACGAGCATAGCAATAGAATGTGAAGCGTGACGATGATGACTAGTGCGGTGCAGGAGATGACTGGTGCATCAGCCGCTACAAGTAACATTTCTGCATTGAGGGATTCAAACACTAGATTCACGGGCACAAAACCAGGTAGAATATTGGAGGAGGCATACAATATCGACCATGGTGTGGCACCGATGTGATGCATGGCTGTGTGCCATATCCCCCTTCCAAGGTGGAGCAGCCATTGGCCCTGTTCACACACAGCAGACATTAGACTGCAGCTGTAATCGCCTATTTATAGCCTCTGACAACTCTCTAGGACACTTCAGCATTGCACCAGTACTGTCACTAGAAATATATCTGGGACATATGGCTGGTGTCCCTTGGAGATGAATGAAGCAGTGGCGCACATTCTTGACTGCCACTCCATTCATATGGGGAGACACAGGGCTCCCAGTGATCAATCCATAAAATAGACAAGTGCATGTTTCCTCCTGAATATACCTACTGGATTCAATGGATCCATGAGCTGTCTGAGGAGAATATCTTTCTGACGTGTGGCTCACACCCAGCAGATTTTTTTGCCAAAATTTGTAAAATCCTTTCAACATGAATGGGATTGTTTCTGTAGCAAGTGCATCATGCCACCCAGATGCGTAAGACAGTTGCCCTGCCTAAGGGGCTTTCTGGGAATACAATATTGATGGCCATCCTCAGGATAGGTCATCAGTGTCTGATCGGTGGAGATCCCACTCCTGGCACCACCACTGATCAGCTGTTTGAAGCCGCTGCAGAGCTGTGGCATCCTCGCAGCTTACCAAGTACAATGCTGTATATTATATAGCGGCTGTGCTTGGAATCAGAGCTTAGCCCCATTCAGTGATTGGGACTGAGCTGTGCCTAGGCCATCTGGCCAATGAACATGATGTCACAGCACAGCTGATTCCTCAAACACTGATTAGTGGGGGTGCTGGGAGTCAGACCCCCACCAATCAGATACTGATGATCTATCTTGAGGATAAGACATCAATATTGTGCTCCCAAATAACCTATTTGTTGTCTGGGTTTAGAGCTGAACCCAAACATAACCTCTTCTTCACCCATTCAGCCCCTATTAGTGGAGCATCATAGTTTTTCATGCTTCCCCTTGTCCCGCACTGTATAGTGCAGGGCAGGGGCTTTTTCTTCAGATTCGGTGATGTACCGGGCTTCTGATGGGCATCCTAGGCAGAGGTTTCATCTTTGCAGGTGACGTCACCAGCACTAATGTAAAACAGCCTAGGACGTCGCTAATGACCTCCCATTAGTGCCGGTGACGTCACCAGCAACACTGCTAGGCGGAAACCTCTGCCTAGCAGTGTGTTAATCTAAACAAAACAGGGCAAGGGGGAGCATCTGTTCCACTCATAGTGGCTGAATATGTGAAGAAAGGGTTATGTCCCGATTCAGCTCTGAACTTGGACAGCTCCTTTAACTGCAGAATCTACCTTCAAAATGATGTAATTAAAATGTAACTCCCGGCAAAGACTAAAAATAAAGCTTTCGGCCAAAGTACCTTTATATGTGGTGTTTTAAACCCCCGTCTGTTCTCTTCAGGGCTGTATTTGAAGCAACAATGTGGGTTGCTTGCCCTGGAATTCCTCCACTTGACTCCCAAGTAGCTAATGCTTCTCAGTAGTCATGTCATCATGGCTTCAGCTTGCGGCCTGGTAGAGGACTGAAGGAAACTCTGGTAATCTAAGGCAGGAATTACCCAACCCTAATGCTGCATGCGGCTGGAACTCTGCCCAACCACGGTAACCAATAGCCACACGATTTTGAGGGTATAGCGAAGCTCATGCGGCCATTGGCTACCATGGGTTGGTGGTGTTTTGTCTGTACGTGGCTGCCAGAGTTTGTAAACTTGGCCTAAATCGGTCTAAACTTTTAGGGGGAGATTTATCAAAACTGGTGCAAAAGTGGCTTAGTCGCCCCTAGCAACCAGTCAGATTTCACCTTTCATTTTTCAGTGCTCTTATGGAAATTGAAAGGATCAATGTGATTGGTTGCTATGGACAACTAAGCCAGACTTGATAAATCTGGCCCTGGTGTCACTTGAGACAATAATGGGATTGAACAATAGTGGGAATATGTATATTTGACCATGGATCCATGTACTGAAATCATCCACATTCATCATTTACCATATAGAGTACTAGAGTTATGTTCGTTTGCCTTTACGCCATTGGTCATGGTAATCTGTGGCTTAGATGTGCCAAGGAATTAATGTTGAAGGGGGGAGCTTCTTCACTGTTGGGGTCATTTATCAAACTGGCGTAAAGTGGAACTGGCTTAATTGCCCATAACAACCAGTCAGATTCCTCCTTTCATTTTATTTCCTCCTTTGGAAAATAAAAGTTGGAATCTGATTGGTTGCTATGGGCAATGAAGCCAGTTCTACTTTACACCAGTTTGATAAAAGACCCCATAGATTTTTAAAAAATGTTTGTCAGCATATATGGCGGCATTCCTCAGGGCTGACATTGCTCTGTGCACTAGATAGAATGGTGGGAGAGTCCTCATGCCATGGAGCGTAGTTTCACCGTCAGTCTTTTAATACAGTGCATTCTGGTTACGCCTGATTGACGTGTTAAGAGATTCTGTTGTGGGGATACCTCTTTAAATCTTCTGCTCCATTAGAGCTTCTCCAGTCTAGGGCTGCGATGCTGCGGAAAGCACTCCTACAAGAACTGGCACTGGCAAGCTCTGCAGATTGACTGGGAAACTATCCAGTTCTTCCTGAATCTAACAGAACAAACAGGCCTGTTGGCTTTAATAACACAGTATAGTAAATTAAAGGGGTTTTCCGACTTTTAAACTGATGACCTACCCACAACCGGGACCCCCACCGACCAGCTGTTTGAGGAAGCCGCTGCACTCACTTGCAACTTACCAAACACAGCGCCATACATTGGATAGTGGCAGTGCTTGGTATACCCAATTCAGCCCCATTCACTTGAACGTGACGTCACTAGCCTAGGCTAAGCTGCAAGAAGGTTGCGTCGCTTCTGTCAGCACCGGTGCCTTCTCAATCAGCTGATTGTCAGCAGTCCCTGGTGTCAGACCCCCCCACAGATCAGATACTGTTGACCTATCCAGAGGATAGTTCATTAGTTAAAAAAAAGTTGGAAAACCCCTTTAAAGGGAGGCTTTCACCTGTTTTTCACCAATATAACTAAGAGCACTGCCCCACAGAAGATTACATACACATCCCAGACATACCTGTGTGCACTTTGTGTCTGTATTCCATGTCCAGATAAAGCACTTTTATTCTGCAGGAAAACAGCTCCGAAGTGCCCGGCTCTGCTGCTGCAAGTGCCCAAAGCAAACCAGACTGAAGAGGGGAGGGCTGCTTTAGCTGCTCATATCTTGGGATTGGCAGCAGAAAATGGTTCTGGCCTACTTTTAAAGCTGGCATTCCAAGCTTTCAAATGATACCAAAATCACAGCATTATATCCAGTATATCAGAAGATATAGCTGTTAGAAATCGAGTTGGGAGTGAAAGCAGTTTTTACTTTGATTTTCAGCTGGGCACTTGGGAGCCGTTTTCCTGCAGAATAAAAGTGCTTTTCCTGGACATGTAATACAGACACAAAGTGCACACAGGTATGTCTGGGATGTGTCTGCAATTTTCTGTGGGGCACTGCTGTTGGTTATATAGGTGAAAATGAGGTGACATACTCCCTTTAACCTTGGGAAATAGCCAATTAGCAGTGGAGCACTGATAAGAAATAGTGGCACTACTGTATGTCCATCTTATCTTCTTTCAGATTAGGTATAGAATTAAGGCTTAGGCCTCTTTCACACTAGCGTTAGTACGGATCCGGCGGGTCCCTTCACCCGCCGGATCCGTACTGAGTAATACAACCTTGTGGATCCGTAATTCCGGATCCGGTTGTATTAGCGTTTAAACGGATCCGGAATAACCTCTATTGAAAGTCAATGGAGGACGGATCCGTTTACAAGTGTGTCCACACCTAACGGATCCGTCCCCATTGACTTGCATTGGGGGTCATTCCGGATCCGTTTAGGTGCGGATAACTAGTACGGAGAGCAAACCGCAACATGTTGCGGTTTGCTCTCCGGTCTGAAGACTGAACGGAATGCTTTCAGGAGCATTCCGTTGTCTTCAGTTCAGTTTTGTCCCCATTGACAATGAATGGGGACAAAACGGAAGCGTTTTATTCCGGTATTGAGCCCCTATGACGGAGCTCAATACCGGAATTCCATAACGCTAGTGTGAAAGTAGCCTTAGGCTACTTTCACACTAGCGGCAGTCCGGATCCGGCAGGTGAAGGGTGTCACACAGTACCATATACATACACACAAACACATAAATACTCCAGGCAGGCAGGCCGCACGTCTTCACGCCCAGCAGAGGGCGCTGTGGGGAATCGTCATAGCTGCGCGCCTCCTGGGCGTGAAGACGTGCGGCCTGCCTGCCTGGAGTATGTAAGTATGTACACTCACCGGCCACTTTATTAGGTACACCATGCTAGTAACGGGTTGGACCCCCTTTTGCCTTCAGAACTGCCTCAATTCTTCGTGGCATAGATTCAACAAGGTGCTGGAAGCATTCCTCAGAGATTTTGGTCCATATTGACATGATGGCATCACACAGTTGCCGCAGATTTGTCGGCTGCACATCCATGATGCGAATCTCCCGTTCCACCACATCCCAAAGATGCTCTATTGGATTGAGATCTGGTGACTGTGGAGGCCATTTGAGTACAGTGAACTCATTGTCATGTTCAAGAAACCAGTCTGAGATGATTCCAGCTTTATGACATGGCGCATTATCCTGATGAAAGTAGCCATCAGATGTTGGGTACATTGTGGTCATAAAGGGATGGACATGGTCAGCAACAATACTCAGGTAGGCTGTGGCGTTGCAACGATGCTCAATTGGTACCAAGGGGCCCAAAGAGTGCCAAGAAAATATTCCCCACACCATGACACCACCACCACCAGCTTGAACCGTTGATACAAGGCAGGATGGATCCATGCTTTCATGTTGTTGACGCCAAATTCTGACCCTACCATCCGAATGTCGCAGCAGAAATCGAGACTCATCAGACCAGGCAACGTTTTTCCAATCTTCTACTGTCCAATTTCGATGAGCTTGTGCAAATTGTAGCCTCAGTTTCCTGTTCTTAGCTGAAAGGAGTGGCACCCGGTGTGGTCTTCTGCTGCTGTAGCCCATCTGCCTCAAAGTTCGACGTACTGTGCGTTCAGAGATGCTCTTCTGCCTACCTTGGTTGTAACGGGTGGCAATTTGAGTCACTGTTGCCTTTCTATCAGCTCGAACCAGTCTGCCCATTCTCCTCTGACCTCTGGCATCAACAAGGCATTTCCGCCCACAGAACTGCCGCTCACTGGATGTTTTTTCTTTTTCGGACCATTCTCTGTAAACCCTAGAGATGGTTGTGCGTGAAAATCCCAGTAGATCAGCAGTTTCTGAAATACTCAGACCAGCCCTTCTGGCACCAACAACCATGCCACGTTCAAATGCACTCAAATCACCTTTCTTCACCATACTGATGCTCGGTTTGAACTGCAGGAGATTGTCTTGACCATGTCTACATGCCTAAATGCACTGAGTTGCTGCCATGTGATTGGCTGATTAGAAATTAAGTGTTAACGAGCAGTTGGACAGGTGTACCTAATAAAGTGGCCGGTGAGTGTATGTGTTTGTGTGTATGTGTATGTATGTCTGTATGTGTAGGTGACTGATCCGTCCTGAACTCCATTGAAAGTCAATGGAGGGCGGATCCGTTTACCATTGTGGTCACAGCAGATGGATCCATCCCCATTGACTTGCATTGGGGGTCATTCCGGATCCGTCTTGGTGCGGATGCCTGGACCGGCTTGTTCTCCGGTCTGAAGACGGAACGGAATGCTTTTAGGAGCATTCAGTTGTCTTCAGTTCAGTTTTGTCCCCATTGACAATGAATGGGGACAAAACGGAAGCGTTTTATTCCGGTATTGAGCCCCTATGACGGAACTCAATACCGGAATTTAAAAACGCTAGTGTGAAAGTAGCCTTATGCTCACAAATATGTGATGCCCATATTGTGGCCCGCAAACAGGATGGTTCTGCAATCCAGAAAATTCGGAATGGATACCCATGGGAGCACGACAGAGCACCTCTGTGGCAGTTCAGTTTGTGCCTCGGCACAGCAAAAAAAATAGAACATGAATGAGTCTGCATCCATCAGCGCAGGTCACACAAACGGTGCCTGTACATTGAGGACCGCAAATTGCATGGCATGGGCAGCACACGCTCATGTGCATGAGCCATTAATCTGTAGAATAGTTCAGTGAGGGTGAGTCACCGCATTTTATTAGCTCCAGAATTTCAGCTGCAGAATCCACAATGACATTCAACAACAAAGAACCGTACATTGCTGTTGAATAAGGTTTGCTTAATTTGGCATTTTGGAAGCAAATAAATAGTAATAAAAATATCGGTGCAAAGATGCTCATAGTCGTAAAAACATAGAAAACACACAAACATACAGTATGCAAAGGTTTTAGACATGTCTGGAAAAATTCTATAAAATGAGAATGCTTTAAAAAAATAGAAGTGTTAAAGGGGTTTTCCAAGACTTTAATATCTGATTGGTGGGTTCCGACACCCAGGACACTCACCATTCAGCTGTTTGAGAAGGCACCATCAATCCTGTGAGTGCTATGTATGGTTGCCACACGGCCGGTATCTCACTAGCAAGACCAGTATTTTAGTGGCCCTGTTGGTGCCGGTAATTTTTTTTTCTAGGTATTTTCCTACTATTACTACAACTACTACTAATGAGCACTTCCATTGTGGAGCGCTTATTAGTGCAGCCTTTATTACCCCCCCCCCCCGTGTTAATTAAAAAAATAAATAAATAAATCACTCAGCTCCTCTATGTGCTTGCACTGCTGACTGGAGGACAGGACCTGCGAAACATCACGCTGTAGCGCAGGTCATGTCCCAAGTTTCCCATCAGCAGTGAGTGTTCATAGCGGCGCAAGCAAATCGAGGAGGTGAATGTTTTTTGTCGTTTTTTTTTTTTTTGCAGAAACAGAGAACGGGCACTAATGGGGGGAATTATTCTAAGTGGGGGCACTAATGGGAGCATTATTCTAACTGGGGGCACTAATGGGAGCATTATTCTAATGGGGGCATTATTCTAACTGGGGGCACTAATGGGAGGCATTATTTTAACTAGGGGCGGTCATGGGGGCATTATTCTAAGTGGGGGCACTAATGGGGGGGCATTATTCTTGCAAGGAAATTAATATTACTGGGAAGCACTAATGGGGGCATTAATATTACTGGGGGGCACTAAGGTGGATAGTATTAATTCTGGGGGGCGCTAATGGGGGCATTATTAATTCTGGGCGGCACTAATGGGGGGCATTAATATTATTGGGAGTCACAGTATCATAGCGACTTAACCCCTGTGTTAAGCCATGCCCACAGCCACACCCCTTTGGGGTGTGGCTTAACTTGGCCAGTATTTTTTGTTGGGAAAGGTGGCAACCCTCGTGCCGCGGACTTCTCTCAGCTCACCAAGTGCCGTACATAGTATAGAGGCTGTGCTTGGTATTGTATCTCTGCCCCATTTACTTCAGTCGGGCTGAGCTGCGCCTAGGACATGTGACCGATGAACATGACATGACCTAGGAAAACCTGGAGAAGGCCTTGGAGTTACCTAGAGTGCCGCTGCCTTCTCATACATCCCCGGTGTGGGCCCCCACTGATCAGGAACTGATAGGTCATCAGTATTAAAGTCTCAGAAAAGCACCTTTAATACTTTAAATTTATCAGTCAACAAAACGCAAAGTGAATGAACAAAAGAGAAATCGAAAGCAAATCCCTATTTGGGATGACCACCCTTTCCATTCAAAACAGCATAAATTATTCTAGGTACACATGGTTCATTTATCAAACTGGTGTTAAAGGGAACCTGTCATCAACTTTATGCTGCCCATACTAACGGCAGCATAAACTAGAGACAATTGAGTTGATTTCAGCAGTCATTTATAAGTAAAATGTAAGTGGTTGCCGCGAACCAACATCACAATCACAATCATTACAGACTGGACCTGGAAAAGAGTCCCGACCACCTGAGAAGAGTCATGCTTATTCATAAATTCTTGCTCTCCCTGCCCTCCTGCTGATGATTGACAGTCTTCTCCCTTTCTCTCTAGGAGAGAACTGCCAGTCATCAGTGGATGGGCAAGGAGAGCAATAGATTATGAATAACCATGACTCTTCTCAGGAAGATTTTCAAGGCCTGTACTGCAATGATTATGATGCTGGTTCTCAGCAACCACTTACTTTTAGCTCATGAGTGACACACCGCTGAAATCAGCATTTCTGTCACTATTTTATTCTGCCCTCAGTGAGGTCAGCAAAAAATTCATGACAGGTTCCCTTTAAGTAGAACTGGCTTAGTAGCCCCTAGCAACCAATCAGATTCCACCTTTCATTTTTGAGAAGCTCCTTTGGAAAATGAAAGGTCGAATCTGATTAGTTGCTATGGGCATCTAAGCCAGTTCTGCTTTTCACTAGAGCTGCAGCATGTACTCGACCACAACTCTTCTATGGTCCCGCGCTTCACTGTGTTCCTGATGTACACACTGCATCAGGGCTATGACACAGTGTGACCTCGGGTCAAAGTGCAGAGCGGGACCATGGAAGAGTTGTGGTGTGTCCAGAGGCGCTTCTGCAGGACAAGTAAGTATTAGATCTTAACTGGTGTGGTGAAGAACTCATAGCAATGGGCAGAGGGGGGAACTGATGGCAATGGCAGCATGGTGGTGGTGGGGGACTGTTGTGGGGGGAGAGCTGAATGCATGCCACTGAGGTGGGGAAAACTGATGGCAATAGTGGGTGGGAACTGATGGCAATGGCGGAGGGGGGGCACTGGGGGTGGGGGAGAGCAGATGGCACTGGGGTGGGGGAGAGCAGATGGCACTGGGGGTGGGGGAGAGCAGATGGCACTGGGGGTGGGGGAGAGCAGATGGCACTGGGGGTGGGGGAGAGCAGATGGCACTGGGGGTGGGGGAGAGCAGATGGCACTGGGGTGGGGAGAGCAGATGGCACTGGGGGTGGGGGAGAGCTGATGGCACTGGGGGTGGGGGAGAGCTGATGGCACTTGGGGTGGGGGGAGAGCTGATGGCACTGGGGGTGGGGGAGAGCTGATGGCACTGGGGGTGGGGGAGAGCTGATGGCACCGGGGGTGGGGGAGAGCTGATGGCACCGGGGGTGGGGAGAGCTGATGGCACCAGGATAGGGGAGAGCTGATAATACTGGGGGATAGCGGAGCTGATGGTACTGGGGGGAACTGATGCACTTGGGCTGATCGCACAGAGGGGAACGAAGGGTGTTGGGGAATGATTACAGGACTGATGAGTTTCTATAAAGGAAAACTATCTATTAATTCATTGTTTTCTTATTATAGTACTCGATTAATCGTAAAAATAATCGGTAGAATACTCGATTGCTAAAATAATTGTTAGCTGCAGCCCTGCTTTACACCAGTTTGATAAATCTCCCCCACAGTTTTTGAAAGAACTCGGAGGTTGTTCCAGACCTCTTGGAGAACAAACCACAGACCTTCTGTCAATGTAGGCTTGCTCAGATCCTCATGTCTCTTCATGTAATCCCAGACACAGTGATTTTGAGATCAGGGCTCTTTGAGGGCCATATTATTACAACTTGGGGTGGGAGATGCTCAGGACTAGTGATGAGTGAAGTATTAAAAAATTTGATTCAGCTGCTTCACCAAATTTTACAAAAAAATCCGCTTTGTGACGAATTACTTACTAGTCACGAAGCGCATTTCTTTGTAAGTAGTGGGTGCTATGACAGAGAGCAACGATTGTGCCACTCCCTGTCATTGTACAACTCAGATGCTGCGTTCATAAATGATTTCGGCATCTGATATAAATAAGGGAGTGCAAATAAAAAAAATAATAATACTTACCTGAACCATTTGCTCGTGACAGGCCAGCCACCACCATCTTGCTTGAAGGTCTGGCACAAATTCTTGCGCGGCCTGAGATGACATGGTGATGTTATACGTCACAGCACACGGGATTTTGGCCGAGATCTTCAAGCAAGATGGCGGTGGCCGGCCCGTCATGAGCAAATAATTCAGGTAAATATTATTTTTTTTGTTTTTTACACTGTTTCAGTTTATATTGCCTCATTACCACAAAGCTCAAGGAAATTCGGCTTTGTGGCAAATCGAATTTATCCTGAAATTCGGATCGAAGTCCACTTCATGAACTTTGATTCGCTCATCACTACTCGGGACTAACGAGCGAAAAGAAGACATGTGGTTAGTTCTCCAAAATGTTTGAAATAACCTCCCTGCCATGTTCCTTCAAAAACTGTGTGCAAGTGTACCTAGAGGAACTGATGCTGTTTTGAAGGCCAAGGGTGGTCACACCAAATATTGATTTGATTTAGCTTTATCTTTTGTTTATTTACTTTGCATTTTGTTAAATGATAAAATACACTATTAACACTTCTATTTCTGAAAGAATTCTTACTTTATAAATATCTGCACTTATTGCCAAAAAAATATACACCCAAGTAGAAATATTGGATTGCTGCAAAACTGACATGTTTTAGACAGATATGTAAATGATTACAGGTGGGGACTGATTAGACACTGGGTCTTGCCACAAAAGGGCATAAAATTGCTTGCCCTATTACCCTCTAAAAAGACACTCAGAGGCTACTTTTGGGTAGTGCACCTCTTGGTAAGAGAACTGTGACTACTAGGTATGGCTGTGTGATGCACTTGAAGACAGTTTGCCCAGTTAACTTTGAGAGGGGGGCACATCTTTGAACCGAAAGACGCAGGATGGTCTTTTTGACAAGCTGCCCATCATCTAGGCAGTTCTGACCTAGCTGTTAGGAGGTGTTGGGAGCAGTGGCTACATGAGGGCACACATGCACAGCAAATAGGCTTAGGAGAGCCTAGACAGACTACCAGTTATGTCATGAACAAGAAATCTGGACTGCTAGGGAATAGAAGACAGTATAGTCTTTAACGACAAATCCAGATTCTGTGTGGTATCCACGCTTCAGTCCTGCCTTTGCTGTGGAAATGACACCCAGCCCCAGATACTGGTGTGATAATCTGGGGAGCCATCGCATATGTCATTTCTAGTAGTGATACAGGGGACACTTAGGGTGCCTTCACACAACCATATGTGTTTTGCAGTTCGCAAATGCAGATCTGTATAAAATATGGATGACGGCTGTGCGACCTTTGTGTTGCATCCGTTTTTCTTGTGGACCCATTGTAACAATGTCTATTCTTGTCTGCAAAAAGGACAAGAATAGGACATGTTCTATCTTTTTTGCGCGGCTGCGGAACGGACATACGATGTGGACAGCACATGGTGGGCTGTCCACATTTTTTGCAGCTATGTTGAAATAAATGGGTCCACATCCAATCCTCAAAAAATGTGGATCGGATGTAGAACAAAAATACAATTGTGTGAATGGGGCCTAACAGCTCAGCGTTATATGCATGACATATAATGAGCAACATGGGTTGTTTTTGTTTTTGTTTTTTTTTGTCTTGGTATCAAAAGCAAATCAAAATTTTGGTATCGTGACAACTATACTTCCTTGGCCTGCATGGTTGCCAGATTTATCGCCAATCCAGCATTTATGGGACCAGCTGAGACGCCAGTTTTGGCAACCTACCACTTTTGGCAATACAGAACCTGTATGCCTCTATACCCAACCGTATCTTATCTTGTATCCAGGCTAGAAGTGGCCCAACGGGGTAGCAGGGTTCAGCAACCTTCAGCACTCCAACTACTATTTGTGAAACTGTAACTCCCATCATACACATGTACTTGGCTGTGACTCCCATAGAAGTGAAAGGAGGATTCTGGGGGTTGCAGTTTTAGAACAGCTGGAGTGATGGACGTTGATGATCCCTGTATTAGAGCCTCCAGTTGTATAATTTGGACAATTTTCACATTTTTGACAAACACAAAACCTGAATTGTAAACTAAAATTATGTATTATCTCACAATACCATATATTTTCTGGATAAAGACACCTGGCCCATCGTGGAAATGCCCCCTGTAGTTTACAGTCATGAGCATTTGAAAGCATTTTAGCATATAAATGTAACATATGAAAGCTCTGTGCACCACCGTACTATGCCCACACATATGTGGCATCTGAGCATGATCTACAGCAGTAGCCCCATGCTACTCTATAGGTGCCCTATTATTGCTCCATACTAAACAAACCCATAATATGGTTGTGTGCGTGGTGCTGGAGTTACAAGAAGAGTAGCTTACTTTCTGACCTGACATCAGCTATTCTGATGTACGACTATTAATAAAGTCCCTTTTTCTTATCAAGGTCTGTGTCTAAGGGAGTTTTTTTATAAAATACTGAGAAATGTGCCTATTCACTTTCACATGGGCAACATATGACGTAACCTTGTTTTGAAGGATATCCTTGTGCCATCTGTCGTAGGCTAGTTTTCATTACTGACTGTGTTCTGTGGCAGAATATGCTAATTTCTGCAAGCTTTAGATCATTTAAACAGATGGCATGGCTGTTGAATTTCATGATAAAGGCGAACTAAAATACTGCAAAAAAAAAAAAAAAAAACCTGAAACCTTTAAAAATAGAATCAATGACACAATTTAAAATTGTTCCCTTCTCCTGGAAATGTGAAGTCACCCTTCATTAAGTGATGATGTGAAATTCAAATGAGTCACAGCATGAGGAATGAAAACAGGGAGCAGATATGTTCTTATATTTTCACTGGTGGGTTCATGGATTTGTTGATATATCATTTAAAGAGGTTTTTCAGGAGTACATTATTGATTACCTATCCCCGCCACCCTCTGCCAATCTTCTTCTTCTTTAGGCCTCATGCACACGACCGTATGTATTTTGTGGTCTGCAAAAAATACGAATGACGTCCATGTGCATTCCATATTTTGCGGGAGGGAACAACTAGCCCCTAATAGAACAGTCCTATTCGGGGTTTTTTACGGACTCATTGAAATGAATGGTTCCCTATACAATCCGCAAAAACAAAACGGAACAGACAGCAAATACGTCCGTGTGCATGAGGCCTTAGCCAGTGACATCACATTCCTTAGCTACACATAACCTATGTGCAGAGTTCCATTTAAAGGGGTTGTCCAAGTTATTTTTTGTCCTCCTTTGAAGGTTTCTAGCTAGGCAAATGTAATGTTTTTTCAATGCACTTAATTTAACTTCAGTTGCTGCTTTCTTAGAGTTCACTCAGGGTCACATGACCTGTGATGTCAGCTTCTCTCCCTGCTATGCTGATGTTTCGTGCACAAGCAGATAGCAGTCTGTACACGAAACGTCACTGTGCTGGCCACGCCCCCTGCACTGCCGGCTGCTGCTGCTCTCTTCCTGGATTCTTTCAGATAAGATTTTAACCCTTCAGCCAGCACAGACTCAGGGCTGATGGCAGTGAGGAAACAAATGCTGGGCACTGGAGGTGACAGACTAGTGAAGATCTGAGTAAAGTATTGCACAACAACAAGTAGGTGGAAGATCCCATGTGTATCAGCAGTGTCATTGTACATCTGGGACTTGTAGTCCTACACATACAACATGCTGCTGAATATCCTTGCAGACATGTCACTCAGGGTAGCTCTTGTATTCTCTGTCTTTGCAGAGCAGGCGCGGAGATTGTTGTTATTGCATGCAAACAAAGGCCAGAAGAGAACCAGGGAAATGAGGAAATATATATATATATATATATATATATATATATATATAGCGAAAAACAGACAGCACACGGGTCTTGAAGTGGATAGTGGATCTTTATTTCACCCATATATATATATATATATATATTTTATTTATTTATTTTTTGTGCCTAAAACGTACTTTAACTTAGTTATGTATTGCCGCCCATCAGATTTACAGGGCTATATATATTTTTTTTTTCATAACTCAGACAACCCCTTTTAGTGAATGGGCCTAGGCTGCAATACCAAGCGCAGCCACTATGCAGTTATTGGCACTGTGCAATTTTCTGTGAGGAGACCTCAGCACTCCTCTGGTTTGATACAGCTTATTGGGGAAGGGGGTCCCAAAGTCCTGAGAATAAGTCATCGGTATTGTACTCTATTCTAATTCCATATCAGTATTCCAAAATGTGAATGGGGATTAATGCTTTGGACATATTTATGCAAAAAAATCAACCGTGCAGTTTGTTTCAGAGTTCACCTTTATTCAGAACCATTTCTACTGAGATCTTCTTTTTTTATTCTAGCAGTGTTACGGTGGACATACACATTATATTAATGTTAGCCACACCAGCCGACCATGTGAGGTTGGAGTATGTATGTTTCTGGCACTAATAGCCTTACGCAGAATATTAGTAATTATGTGGATTTGATTTTAAGACCTTTTGTTTTGGCTTTGCCTTCATATCTGAGGGACACTATGGAACTGGTAAACAAACTAGATGGCCTGTACGTCGAGGAAAACACTCTCCTTGCGAGTCTTGACGTAGAGGCTCTATACAGTTCCATCCCTCATGACAAGGGTTTAGAAGCCACACAATACTTTCTGCAGACACAGGGAAATGATTTTACGTCCCACAATGATTTTGTGATCAAGCTGTTGGACTTCATCTTACATCACAATGTGTTCCTCTTTGACCGTCACTTCTACCACCAGCTCAGGGGCGTTGCCATGGGTAGTCCATGCGCACCGTTGTACGCAAACCTATACCTGGGCTGGTGGGAGAAGGACACGGTGTTCGGGGAAGAAATGGCAGAGTGGTCCGGATACATCTCGATGTGGCTTCGGTACATCGATGATGTTCTGATTTTTTGGACTGGTTCAGAGGATGCTTTCAGTGATTTTGTGAAGACCCTTAATATAAATAACTATGGGCTCTTCTTTACCTCTGAGATCAGTTTCATTCAAATGACATTCCTGGATTTGACCATTACAAAGGCGACTGATGGCAAGATTCATACTAGCCTTTTCCGCAAAAGTACCGCAACCAATTGCCTATTACATTGGGGTAGCTGTCATCCTCTGCCATTAAAAAGAGGTATCCCCAAAGGCCAATACCTTCGGGTCCGCCGCAACTGCTCTTCCTTTTCAGATTTTCAGAGGAATCTGGAAGACAGATTTTTGCGGCGTGGTTACCCCCGTAAGGTGTTGGCCTCCGCTTACCAACACTCTCTGTGTAGAACTCGTGAATCTTTATTGAATCCATGGCAGAGGGACTCTAGTCCTGATTTGGTTCGCTTAATAGCAGCATTTCATACTGCCAACACACACGTTAGGAGTGTTCTAGCGAAGCATTGGAACATCTTACTCATGGACCCTGATATTGGACATTTCGTAGGACAGTCCCCGACGGTGACATACCGTAGAGGTCGTAACCTCAAGGACCGCCTTGTCCATAGTTTTTTCCAATCCACACAGTCTGAAACATGGTTGGAACGGAGTCCGAAGGGAACTTTCAGGTGTGGGGGATGTGTGGCATGTGTTGCCATACAGACTGGACGCACGTTCAGATGCACCACCACTGAGAGGACGTATGAGATTAGGTGCTTTGCTAATTGTAAATCTATCGGGTTGGTCTATCTTGCTACCTGGGTTTACAATACGTCGGTAAAACTATCCGCCAGTTCCGCCGACGTATTGGTGAACATCTGAACGATATAAAAAACGAGGCGGACACGTCTATTGCTCGTCATGTCATGAATCACCACCCAGGTGAAGTCCGCTGCATGAAATTTCAATGTATAGAAATCGTGCGTCCATCACCTAGAGGTGGTGATTTTGATCAGCTTCTTTTACGCAAGGAAGCCCAATGGACATTCAGACTTGGTACTGTTCGTCCTCAGGGTTTAAATGAGCATATTTCGTTTGCCTGTTTTATTGATTAAGGCCAGGTAGTTGTTGTGTATTCTTCAAAGCATCACCTTTACAAGAAGCAGGTTGTTTATTGTTGCGAAGATACTCTTTGTATGTTGCTATGATCAATGGTTAAATATGGATATAATGTGTAGCAACAACTTTCTCCTTACACAATACATCGGGGGGGTAGGTTCTATCTCCTCCTTAAGATCCTTGTTATTACAATCAACATCATGATTGCACTGGCCTCCTGCCTTCCTGTCCAGGTTTTCCTGTGGCTAATTGTCCCATATTTGCGATATCCTGCCCAGTGTATTCCTTTTACGTTCATTATGGGGTTTTTTTGACACTTACCTGTCACAGCTCCGTGCACGGGGGTGGGGAAGAAGTCAAGTAATTTGCCTCCTCCCCCGGCGCGGTGATTGGCTGTTCAGTGCCTCCCCCTTTTTGAATGGGGGTGTGGTCTCCATTTAAATCAGCACTGGCGGCCGCCGCGCTACGGCCGTCATAGTGCCGGAGGCGCCGTCACACACCATCAGCGTGGCTTAGGCTAACATTGATACTTACACTGTTCAGATGCTCCTGATGAGTACGTTGTACGAAACGCGTCGAGCCTAGACGCAGTGTTAGATAGCCTTAAGCCTACTTGGTCAGAGCTAGCAGTAGTTGAGTGTATTTGGAAGGTCATTCACAGCACCGCCGTGATTGCTTAACACGAGGCTTCCATGGATGTGTTGGCCTACGTGTATGCTGTTAGACGAAGCTGTGTCTCTATTGATCCAACACTGAGCACTACAGGCTCCAATATATAGTGTTGGGCTCCATTCCTATACAGCTCTTCTTTTATGTGAGGCATTATTGGATACGTGGGTGATGGATGGGGGAAATACTCTCCTCCACCATTACTGATGAGACGTATGCAGAAAATAGTGATTAAGTTCCGCATTCTCCTCACTATTGTGGTACAATAGCACTTGGGCATTTTGCTGGTTCACACAGACCTCCAGTGAGCCATTGCTCTTACGCCCTTTAGTGCTTTTTACACTTCTTTATTCCATGCAGTAACAAGACCCGTTGCTGCTGGGACTGTGGAGTGTATTTTTATTTCACATACATCCACTCACTAGACCCTTTCCCCATGTTTGTATTACATGTTGTGAGTATATATGCAATAAGTTGCGAATAAAATAAGTTTTAGTGTTCACTAGTTTAGTGATTTCATGTTTCAACTCTCCTTCGACATTAGATGTCGGGAGAAAGAAGGATCAGGCAGTTGGATTTCAATATGCCTGATCTTTTTATTCGAACAAGCCTTCAGTCAATAGCTATCTGATACCTATGGCCAGGCTTAGCTTTGGCAACATCTGTATATAGTTTAAAGTGATGTCTACTTCAGTGTCACTCCAACCACCTTATTGACAAATTGCAGATTTGGACAGTATTTGGCATCAATATTTCAAAGCCAAAATTGGGAATGGGTGCAAAAAAGAAAAAAAGTATAAATCAGAATTAGAAATTAATTTCAAAAGCCACAGAATGGTGCAAAATATTGAAACTACCACCATGATCCCCTGCTGCTGTCGTTCCGATGTTTCTCCAGCTTCCACTGGTCTATGCATCCTGGTCCCTGGCAACATGTAAATGCCCATTGGAATGAAAGAATGACTGGTTGGGCAAGCATTTTCTGCATGTCAAGAGGCTCTGGGAAATAGAGACCAGAGAGGCATCAAAAACAGCAGGGGTGGGAGACTGGTAAGGTGCGCATGATTTTTAAAATGAAAAAAAAAAATCCATCAATTTGTGGGTTTTTGAAAATAATTATTACCACCCAGGCAACACTTTTTTTATTTGAACTTTTGATATGTAATAGAGACATAGCAAAAGTTTATATCAGTGGGGTCTGAGTGCTGAGACCCCCAACGATCACTAGAATGAGGGGAGAGAAATGCTTGCATATTATGTTATCTCTCCTGGCTGCTGAGGCCAGAATCGAGACAAGCCCATAGACTTTTATTTATCACCTCTCCTGCATCGAGCAGAGAGAGCGCACTATGTGCATTCTTCTCTCCCCTTGTACTGGGGATCGGTGGGGGTCTCAGCACTCAGACCCCCACCGATGTAAACTTTTGTCTCCATGAGATATCAAAAATGTTTTAAATGTTAGTGACTCTTCAAGGACCCTGTCACAGTTTTGGCTTACAAATAAAGGTGCAAAATGCAGACACTTGTCACTGGTCAGTTGTCATGCAATCTGATGTCATAGGGCCTCATGTCCCAGTCTTGTTATGATGGATTAAATGGGTTCTCCAGGCTTTTAATATTGATGACCTATACTCAGGATAGGTCATCAACATCAGATTGGCGGGGGTCTGACACCCTTACCCCCGCCGATCAGCTGTATGAAGGGAAGGCGTGCACAGTGCTGTCTTCTTTCTCTCTTCCTGCTCTCCGCTGTATGTCTATGGGACAGCAGCAGTGTACAGGAAGAGAGATGGGAGACGGCACATTCACACTGGGTGTTGGACCTCGCCGATATGATGTTGATGACCTATCCTGAGGATAGGTCATCAGCATTAAAAGCCTGGAGAACCGTTTTAAGAATATTGTGGCAAGATAGGAAGACTCTGTACAAAGCACACATTCAGACTAATCACGTGTTGATCTTTATAACCTATTGTTGCCATTTAAATGGGTTGTCCCACACTAGAATGCTTTTTAAATAACCCCACCCGCCGGGCTGGTGAAAGTTAACATAGTTACCGTACCTGCCTCTTGTTTCTGACTCCCTGGGCCACTGTCTTCACTGTGCTTCGGTCCCTTGCATGTACAGTACAGACCAAAAGTTTGGACCACCTTCTCATTCAAAGAGTTTTCTGTATTTTCATGACTATGAAAATTGTAGATTCACACTGAAGGCATCCAAACTATGAATTAACACATGTGGAATTATATACTTAACAAAAAAGTGTGAAACAACTGAAAATATGTCTTATATTCTAGGTTCTTCAAAGTAGCCACCTTTTGCTTTGATTACTGCTTTGCACACTCTTGGAATTCTCTTGATGAGCTTCAAGAGCTAGTCACCTGAAATGGTTTTCACTTCACCGGTGTGCCCTGTCGGGTTTAATAAGTGGGATTTCTTGCCTTATAAATGGGATTGGGACCATGAGTTGTGTTGGGCAGAAGTCAGGTGGATACACAGCTGATAGTCCTACTGAATAGACTGTTAGAATTTGTATTATGGCAAGAAAAAAGCAGCTAAGTAAAGAAGAACGAGTGGCCATCATTACTTTAAGAAGGTCAGTCAGTCCAAAAAATTGGGATAACTTTGAAAGTGTCCCCAAGTGCAGTCGCAAAAACCATCAAGCGCTACAAAGAAACTGGCTCACATGAGGACTGCCCCAGGAAAGGAAGACCAAGAGTCAGCTCTGATCAACAGGACAATGACCCCAAACACACCTCCAGGCTGTGTAAGGGCTATTTGATCAATAAGGAGAGTGATGGGGTGCTACGCCAGATGACCTGGCCTCCAAAGTCACCAGACCTGAACCCAATCGAGATGGTTTGGGGTGAGCTGGACCGCAGAGTGAAGGCAAAAGGGCCAACAAGTGCTAAGCATCTCTGGGAACTCCTTCAAGACTGTTGGAATACCATTTCAGGTGACTGCCTCTTGAAGCTCATCAAGAGAATGCCAAGAGTGTGCAAAGCAGTAATCAAAGCAAAAGGTGGCTACTTTGAAGAACCTAGAATATAAGACATAGTTTCACACTTTTTTGTTAAGTATATAATTCCACATGTGTTAATTCATAGTTTTGATGCCTTCAGTGTGAATCTACAATTTTCATAGTCATGAAAATACAGAAAACTCTTTGAATGAGAAGGTGTGTCCAAACTTTTGGTCTGTAACGTATACTTCCAATGACAGAGGAAGCCGGGACCAAGCAACAAGGAGCAGGTAAGTATAGGGGGAGCCGTTTAAACAGAAGGCAATCCTAGAATACCCTGTAATGTTTATATGTATGTTCTAATATTTCTTGTAGCCAAACATGGACTCTGTGCTGAAGGACAGTTACTTGGCCAGCTTTTGCTACCCTCCTGAGTCCATTCCCATTGCAGACCTTCTTGAGTCCAAGTCTTCATCTTCAAGAAAGCTACTATCATCTGCTTTTAAGCACCACAGTCCTCATTCATATGATATTCTAGAAGCTCCAAATAGCACAGGTAAAATAAGAATTCACAGCCATAACTCTTGTACATTGCTAACGTTCAAGATGAAAAAAGAGCAGTCTATATCTTTAGTCCTTCAACTTGTTGTTTTTCATGGGTTCTACTTTTTATGATGAGACGTTTAACTGTTTGACATTTTAACACACAGCTCTTGTGTCTGCACTGAAGACTCTTCAAGAGAAGATTTCACGGCTAGAACTAGAGAAATCTAAAGCCCAGAACCACTTAACAAGCTTACCTATGGAGACAGCGGAATATAAGAAGGTTTGGTTCAGCAGTGAGAAGACTGACTGTGCTCAGCATGAAACCGTAAGGCCAAAAAATGGTAAGCTTTGCATTTAGTAATTGAGATGTTTTGTAAGAATAAAATGTATTCGTTTTTATGCCACAATTAGTTTGAGTTGCCTTTAAAGGGTTTCTGTCATCAGGTTTCACCATATTAAACCGGATGACATTTTCAATGTGCAAATGTCACCTGAGGTCTAATATGGTAATATTTTCAAGATCTGTGTCCCCGTTTTGTTAAAAAGAAACTTTTGTAATATGCAAATCAACCTTACTAGGTGCAGGGGGCGGTAACCCTGCACCTAGTGGCGCCGTTTTTCCCCACCTCCAGGAACGCGTCATCGCCAATGATTGACAGGGCCAGGCAGCTCCCTCTATCTGCTGCTGGCCCTGTCAGCGCTGCAAATCCCGCACCTGCGCCATGTGTCCTTCATTCGGCGCATTGAGTGCAGCTGGCTGCCAGGCTCCCGGCTTCCTCACTGCGCCTGCGCCGATGACGTCACACTACACCCGGAAGAGAAGGCGGCGCAAATGTCATCCGGTTTAATATGGTGAAACTTGATGACAGAAACCCTTTAATAAAAGAGTGCAAGAAGGTCAACAAGGCTGGTGTGCTATCCCAAGCTTCTCAGGCAGGATTGTACTCAGGATAGCCGTCTTGAAAAAAATAGGACATTCTTATCTAATGATTGATGGATTCTGAGGACAGGCCATCAATATTAGAAACCTGGATAACCGTTTTAATGCCCCTACACAGTAATAGTGTCAATTTAGTGCCTGTGAAAAAGTAATGGTGCCCCCTTACTGCTTTTACACAGCAAAAAATGAATAGTCATCTAACCCCATTTCGGAGCAGAGCAGCTTGGGGAACAGGCCTCTTGTGTCAGCAGCACAGGCAGGTGCAGTGACATTACATCAAGTTTATGATGCCTTGTAGGCCGCAGACCTGAAGTGACCTGCACCCTATAAGAGGTTCCGAGTAGGGAGCAATGGCTTTTGACATGGATAAAGTTAAGAGGGGTGCAAGGGGGTGGTTTGAAGCATATAACCAGCTCTTTGAGCACATGATAGGTGTGTGGGCCCTGTTGCAGATTTGTCATTGGGGCCTAGAAGCTTAAATTTACGCTTGGAGCACTAAGGTAAAATATTCAGTAGAATGTAGCTAGATGGCATGCATTTAGACTTCTTGTGGATTTATTTTCACATGACACAGAAAATGTTCCAAATTGGCATATAATCGGAGTATACCTTTACATAATGAGGTATGGATATTGGAATAGCTGTAAGGGTGCAGAGGGTGCATATAAGGGAGTGAGTGGGGCAACCTACCACATTTGAGGACTCAACTCCTGAAAATGGTAAGATACTGTTGGGGGTTGTTTGTACAGATTGGGCACTCGTACCCGGCAGCTCGTAAAGAATACATTCAGTCATGAAATGTGTTGTATGCTCTATACTTTGAGTCTTCCTAAATATTTGCTAATGTTTCTTCCCACAATATTAGATGTAATTACCCAGCTAAATGCGGCTGAGGAACGTTGCTTACTTCTCGAGAAGCAGCTATGCTACATGAGGAAAATGGTTCTGCATGCAGAAGTGGATAAGAACACCATTTTGGATCAACAGGTACTTTTGCATGTTCCATCAATTATAGATCATACATCTAAATATTTAGAAAATGGTCAGTACAGAGGGAATGGGGGGGGTTAAGAAACGTGTGTGGCTCCTAGGATGTCTTCTGTACTGAGTGTGCAGGTACTTTTACTAACTTAGACATATTTGCTCTGCAGAGATGACAACAATTAAATTTAAATGGTCTTCCTCAATGTATCCATAGACTTTTCTAAAACGAGATAATATACAGGACAAGCTGGAAAAGCTTGAGTTATTAGAGAAAGAATGTCTCCGACTCACGGCCACTCAGCAGCTTGCAGAGGTAAGACATAACATCGGAAAATATCCTACTATTGTATGTTACATTATTTGTGATTGAGGGATAGACATCAGAATGTGGCTTAAAATCCACAACTTGTAGTAATCTACACACCTCATTCATACAGATAGGAAGTTTGTGCAGGGAGCATTTTACCTGGTATTTGTTTAAAGGGGTAGGACCCTCACTGACCTGTGGATAATTGATAACTTAAAGGTGTTGTGTCACTTAAACAAATGGCATTTATTATGCAGAGAAAGTTAATACAAGCCAATATTAATGTATTGTTATCCATATTGCCTCCTTTGCTGTCTTCATTTATTTTTCCATCACATTATACACTGATAGTTTCTATGGTTACGACCACCCTGCAATCCATCAGTGGTGGTCGTGCTTGCACACAGTAGGAAAAAGCGCCAACCTCTCTGGTGGCCGGGACTGTGGGAGTGCACATAGGCTGGTGCTTTTTCTTATAGTATGTAAGCATGACCACCGCTGCTGGGTTGCAGGGTGGGCGTAACCATGGAAATGAGCAGTGTATAATGTGATGGAAAAAGGATTATTTCCCTCTCCCTGAAGGCTGGAATGGGTTGGGGGGATTGTATTTGTGTACTGATTATTTATTCTGTGTTATTGTGATATTATGAGATAAAGAAATACATTTAAACAAGGACCAACCTTTTAAAGTGCTAGTTTTTAGTAAATGTAGCCTTAGATACTAGTAACTAATATATGGATGTACTATAAAATTTGGTGTAGTGCTCCACACACATCAGCAGGATCGGTGAACTTTGATCTTATATGTATGTCCAGTAAGAACCTAACCTAGCTATAAGAACCTATGCTAGGTATAGAAGACTTGTCCTTCACCAAATGCTGAGTTTTCAGTGGTGCATTGTCTCACTAGCGGAAATAACATTTTAACACTTTAAAAGATTAAAAAGATTTAATGTGTTGCTTTGTATAGAGTGTGATGCATGAAACTACTGGTATTTTATCCCATCAGGGCAAAATTCATGAACTAGAAGAAAAATTGCATGCTGAGGAACAGCATCGGAAACTTATGCAGGACAAAGTATTCCAGGTTAGTTTCCAGTGTCGGACACCAAAAATAGTTTCTCTTCATGCCAGCAGTAAAGAGAAAAACATCAAACACTTTTGTCAGTGTCGGTAGTTACATATTGAACTCTGAGTACCGTATTCTGCAAAAGTGCAAGGAAACTGGAGAATCTACTAAGGCTGGGGTTATATAGCAGTACCTGGGATTTTGTGATCCATATGGTCCCTGACAGTGCAGCTAACCTTCCCTCTGTGTAAAACCACTTGGAAGGGATTTTCAGGGAGTTGTTATTGATGATCTATCCTCAGGATAGGTTATCAATATCTGATCGGGGGAGGGGGGCTCCGACTCCTGTTAACCCCAGCTATCAGCTGTTTGAAGAGGCCGCGGCACTCAACAACCCTCCTCATAGCCCTGTGACACTGCGTTCATTGATCACATGACCTAGGCACTTCTCAGTTCTTTTCAAGTGAATGGGGCTGATCTGCAATACCAAGCAAAGCCACTGTCCAATGGATGACACTGTGCTTGTTAAGCTACTAGATGGCCATTGTAAGCTTACAAAAGCGCTGCAACCTTATCAGACAGCTGATTGGCAGGTTGCCAGAGTCAGACCCCACTGATCTGATATTGATGACCTATACTAAGGATAGGTCATCAATATCTAACTCCCAGAAAACCCCTTTAAGGAGTTAATCAGCAGAGATTGGGTTTTCCAGGCTACAGATAGTTGATGACCATCCCTCATATTGGTGAGGGTCCATCACCTGCCATCCCCATCTATCAACTGCGGTGCCCAAATCAGGAAGCTGCATACACTGTGTAGTTTCTGGCGCCGGCATACTGCAATAATGGAAAGCTGAGCTGCAGTACCCCAATACAACCACTACACCATGTACAGAGATGTGTACCATACACCGCGTTGGGTGTTGGACCCCCTTTGATCTGATGTTGATGACTTGTCCTGGGGATAAGTCATCCATTTCTGTAGCTCGAACAACCACTTTAGAGACAACATACTCGGCAAGTAAACAGTTGCAGTCGAGGTAACAGTGGTTGTATTGGCTGGGTTATGATCCCGAGAGACCACTTCTTGTCACATTTCACAAGACTCTGATTAAGGCTACTTTCACACTAGAGGCAGCCCGGATCCGGCAGGTGAAGGGTGCCACCGGATCTGTGCTGCAGCAGGGACATGTGTGGGGCCGGAAACGCGCTCCAGCCCCAAGCATGTCACACAGTACACACACACATATACACATACATACTTACATGCTCCCGGCAGTTCTCCACAGTGCAGGAGGAGCAGGACGGCGCGCACATAGGACGATTCCCCACAGCGCCCTCTGCGGGGCGCCGGGTGGAATCGTCCTATGTGTGCGCCGTCCTGCTCCTCCGTCTCTATGGTGACCTTTCAGGAGCATGTAAGTATGTATGGGTATATGTCTGTGTATGTTTATGTGTATGTCTGTATATGTGTGTGTATGTGACGGATCCGTCATGAACTCCATTGAAAGTCAATGGAGGACGGTTCCGTTCACCATTGTATCACACCAAACGGATCCGTCCCCATTGACTTTAATTGGGGGTCATTCCGGATCTGTCTTGGTGCAGATGCCTGGACCGGAGAGCAAACCGCAGCATGCGGAACGGAATGCATTTAGGAGCATTCCGTTGTCTTCGGTTCAGTTTTGCCCCCATTGACAATGAATGGGGATAAAACTGAAGCGTTTTATTCCAGTATTGAGCCCCTATGACGGAACTCAATACCGGAATTATAAAATGCTAGTGTGAAAGTAGCCTAATATATTTTACAGAAGGGAATATACAAGTTGACTAAATGGGCCTGGGCACGTGTATCGGGTGCATAATGCACTCTGAAGGAATTTGTACTGGATCAGGAAATCTCTAGCACTGATTGCTGTAGAGGAAAATGAGTCAACCTTCCTCCCATTTATCAGACAAGAGATCGGGTACTGTAGATTAGTAGTCCATTTGCAAAAGGCTATATGAAACACTGGGTGTCAGTAGAGTGTATACACTTGCAAGAGCCTTGGCGAAATGAGTAGTTCCCAAGAAGACCTCTAATTTGGACCAAACTGAGCCTGAAGGACATGATGCAGTTGGAGATAGGTAAATTAGACAATTGCTTGCGATTTGCAAAAGACAAAGTGATTAGAGGACATATTTAATCCAATTAAATGTATGGAACGGACCTCACTGGTTATGTAGACATCAGGCAGTGGTTTTCAGAAGTGGAATTTGTTGAGGATTCTGGTATTTGGTGCAGCCACCCCTATAAAGGAAATGTATTCCTGGCACAGTTACAGTCATTAACCGCATCCATCTAGAGATGAGCGAACGTGCTCGTAACGAGAACTGTAGCGCTCGGCTCCCCTGCGCTCGCATGGGCGCAGGCATCCGGATCCGTCGGATGAGGAGGACGGATCCGGATGCCTGCGCCCATGCGAGCACAGGGGAGCTGAGCGCTACAGTGCTCGTTACGAGCACTTTCTCTCATCTCTACATCCATCCCTTAAGAGCAGTGGAAGGCAGATTCCATGTGGCCATCCAGCAATTTTTTTGGGCGGTATCCACACCAGCTTGTCTGCGAAACCTGTCTTATGAACGGCCCCAGATGTAGATCGAGCCAGGAGTGAACAACCACTCTAAGTAGGAGTAGGGTGATCACCTCTGGCAGATTTATTATGTAGAGATAAATTGGAGAGACCTTCATATTATCCACACATTGTGGTGTAGTTGCATTGCTTGGATCAATATCCAGCCACCAATCGGTATACACCAGCTAGGAGGCTGTATAATAGGAGAAGCAATTTGGTTCTTTGAATCCATCACTGTCTGTGGGAGCTTGGAATGTAGCTACACAAAACTGAGGGGACTCTACTTGCCAATGAAAGCTTTCTAGATAGAACACCATCAAACTTCTTAAAAAGAGATTACAGGGAATAGCATAGGGCAATTATAAACCTTATTTTTGTTTTACTTGTATCTCCTACTCTTAGCTTTAGGTGTGATGCAGACAACTGTTATCTGTCTGTGTGTTATCTGGACTGCACCTGCATAGCACATGGAACTATTAAAGAAAATGGTGCAGATTACACACATTTTTTCACACAGACCTACATATACTCACACCATCCACCATTTTGGTCTGTTTTCTGTCCGAGACTCATTAAAGTGAGTCATCATACAGACATCCACATGTTTTGCAGATGGAAATTAGATTACCTTCTTAATTCAGTTTTAGATGCAGCATCTATACATTATACAGGTCTAGAAACTTAGGGCCAGGGTGGAAATTTCCATGGATAATTTTTGTATGTTTGTGTTCTTCCATGTTCTATTGATATAAAGTAACAGGAAGGAATTAGCATTTATGACCCGGAACCTTCAAAATAGTAGAGACACCATGCTGTTCTCTCTAGTGAATATTTGTCTGCTTCCATGAAAATAAAATGGTATCCAGAATTTCTCTAGGACTGGTTTTATAAACAATTTGTGCCTGGTGGAACAGTCAAGTCTATGAGAACAGATGAAATTGTTTAATTTCTGTAAGGTAGACCAAAAGTGCAGTGTTCAGGTGATGCTGTAGCAAGGAATTGCAAGCTATGGGCAAGAATCCATGTCTAGTATGAATTGTGGGAATTGTATTTTTAAAAATTTTTTATTTTTTTTTTAATGATTGATGTTATCTTTTCATGGCATAACAAGAATGTCCTATTTTATAGCTGGAGACTGGCTCTGAAGTAAGCACACTACCTCTATCAGCATCTGCTGAAAATACTTCCCAAAGGAATGTGAAAAAAAAGAAACCATTGCAGGTAAGTTTTCAGCATGCTTAATATTAGGAAGCGCTGCCAAATCTTTACATCAGTTATGCACAACCTTTTCTGGTCCCAGGTTTACGTTGTCCGACTCTATCAAATCAAGGGGAACGATAAAATTTAAAACAGTATTACCATGTAAGACATTCATGGCTTATCAAAAGTATATGCTGTAAGTGAAAGGTTCTGTTTCTGCCTCCAGAACTCCCATCTGTTGGGTCCCCTTTTCACACTCCAGAATTCACATGAACGAGTGTCTTCATCAGGCCATAATCTTAATGACCTTAATGGCCCTCATGAAGGCACTGGTTGAGTGCCAAAATACATAGGCCTAAGAAAGCTTCCAATCTGGGTGAACTTCATTTGAAGACCACTCCGTACCAGTGGAGTGGTTGTGTCCCCACTTACTTCTTCTTGTTCATGTGAATCTTTATCCAGAGGGTTACACAGCAGCTGGGATTCTGATTGTTTGTTAGCACAACCATGGAAGGTGAGCATCTAGTCGCTTACATTTGCGCCATCCCACACCCTAGGCAGATGATATGCCCAAGGTGAGCTGTGTTTAATTTTCTTTTGCACACTCCAGAATGGAGTAGGCCACGCATAACCATGGCTTTCTTCATAGTGGTTTACTGAAACATAAACTACAATGAAGATAGGCACATTCATGGTCAGCTCATGTCCTCATTTTTGGAGTGACACACAGGAGTCACGAGACCCCTACTCTGGCAATATATGGGGTTCGCAGAGATGGCCACGCAGTACACAATAAGTAAATATATGTCCCTCATGATGGGGGAAAAAACCATGTGAGCTATCTGTTACCAGGTAATTGGGGGCTACACTAAATGGTATTGCAGACAGTCTCATTGCATGTGGCCCCTGGGACGTAGACTGTGCGCTCCTGCTTATATGGTGCAGCATCTTTCCTTAGAGCTCTCTGTGGTGCCATTCCTTTGTTATTACTCCTGGAAGTTTGTGAATAAATTGACAGTTGTCAAAGGGACATGTCCTTACAGAGTCTGACACTGTCAGCACTGATTGGTCTATCTCAGACTGTGTAGGGACACACTGGCAACTAGAAATGACAGTTATGAATTTATTTGTTAATTTCTAGGAGGAAAAACAGAGGAACAGAACAACATTGAGTTCTAAGAAAAGATGTTACTGTTAGTATGGGCATTGCAAACCTTTGCTAAAAGAGACATGTCCGGAGAACTGACTGGTCCTCTTTAAAGGGGTTTTCCGGGAGTTAACTACTGATGACCTATGCTCAGGATAGGTCATCAGTGTCCGATGGGGATCTGACACCTGGGACCCCCGCCGATCAGTTGTTTGAGAAGGCACCGCCACTCCTGTGAGCGCCGAGGCCTTCTTTTAGCTTTTTCTAGGCCAGTGACGTCACATTTATCAGTCACGGGGCCTAGGAGTCGCTCAGCCATATTCACAATGTATGGCGCTGTGCTTGGTAAGCTGCGAGAAGGTAGCGGCGCTCACAGGAGCGCAGGTACCTTCTCAAACAGCTGATCGACGGGGGTCCCGGAAAACCCCTTTAATGTAGCATTAATCCACTGTTACATATGAATTTCTTATTTTGTGTTAAAGAAACCTGCTGCAAGTCAAAATGGTACTTCTGAATCGAAGATTTCTGTGAAGGCAGGAGCTTTACCATTTGTAGCTGGAAAAGTGAGTGTATGAACTTGTGTTTTTTTGTTTTACCAAGCTAATTTTTTTTATTCCTATTTATAACCTATAACTCGTTCTCTTTTAAAGTCTACCAGTACAAGCCATTCTCTCAGTGCAAATGTTCAGAGTGTTCTTCATATGATGAAGCATCGAAGTGAGAGCCCAGCAGTTGCCCATCAACGTTCAAGGTCTGTAGGACGCAAGCCATGTTCTAGAAGTCTAGGAGCCACCAGAACTTCAATAAACTATGCTCTACACTCTACTGGAGACAGTCTGACTGATTTACTGCTGGATCTTCAAGGAGAGCTAGAACGAATGAGTTTGTGAGTACCCTCTGGACTTTTAAAAGGGTTCTCCATAGGATAGGTCATCAATATCAGATCATCAGAAGTCAGCCCTCTGATCAGCTGTTCGGGAGTAGCTTGTGGACCACAACTTCAGGAGCAGGGATGTAGTCACCAGATCCATCCATTACACAGTGCATGGAGCTATGTAGTTCAGGCACCTTTCTAGCACCGGAGCTTCTCCTAAACAGCTGATCAAGCAGCATATCTGACCCCTGCCAATCTGATATTGATGATTTATCCTAAGGATGGTCATCAACTATTACATCCCGGAGAACCACTTTATTTGAAAGGAATTTCTGGGAAAAACGAGAGTTACAAACAAGTTTAATTATGCTAGTGACAAAGACTATTGACACATTTTGGGAACTTTTTTTCCACTTAATTGCATGTATTTATAGCTGAAAATCATTTTTGGAAATTTTGGATATTTGCAAAAATGTTTCCATATTGTGGTTCTTTTGTTCATCAACCATGACAACTGGTCACGTGAGGCAACGGGAGCATGTCACCGATGCGGCCTGTGATTGGCTGCAGCAGTCACATGTCAGTAGACAGATGGTGTTTTCATCCCAGCAGGGAGAGTAAGAGCTCGCCCAGGAGCGCCAGACACTATACCTTACTCTTGGATAGCCCCTTTAAGTAAGAAACAAAATCCCCTCCCCCAGTGTAGCAATCGGGAAGGTCATATCTTCTTTGTACGGTAAGAGAGGAGATGACCATAACAAGCCATTATCTTTCTTCTTTGTCACTTGCAGCTTCACCTCCCTTTGACACACAGAGCTATGAAGTAACATGTCTCTTCCTGCTCCCCAACCTTAAACAAGTGCTGCTCCATCAAGTAGTGCACCTAGAATACTGGCATCACTTGAAAGCTAACCTCTTGGGTTTACATAATACCAAGTTCAAAGCTCTAGCCCTAATATTGTAGCTTCAGCAAGCATTTAAGCCATGATGTATTACAAAAGTCCTTGGTGACTAAAGTATTTCCTTAAAATAAATATATACATTTTGTGCAAAATCTTGTAATGTTATATTCATCTATACAGAGAACAGATACTAGGTCCAACCACTGATGGCGGCCATTACATTGCTTATTGTCACACAGCTTTCCACAGATGACATCTGATTTTTCTGTTATTTTTCTATGTTTCCTGTCTTCTATTATTTTGCCTGACTCAGTAAGTTTTATGAACTTTGAAGCCCTGGGTAAATTTTGCTTTAGTGCTATTCGAAATAATACAGTGTTTGCAACCGATGATGGTAGAATAGTTAAAAAGGTTGTCCGATATTTTAATACTGATGACCTATGCTCTAGATAGGTCATCAGTATCTTAACTGTGGGGGTCTGACACCTGGGATCCCCACCAATCAGCTGTTTGAGAAGGCCCCAGCGCTCCTGTGAGTCTTCTCTGTTCATAGCAAGCACAGCGCCGTACATTGTATAGGTGCTGAGCTGCGCCCAGGTTATGTGACCGTTGAATGTATCATCCCTGACCTAGGGAAAGCTGAGAGAAGGCCAAACCGCTCAGAGAAGCGCCGGTGCCTTCTCAAACAGCTGATCGTCGAGGATCTCGGGTGTCAGACTCCCACCGGTCAGAGACTGATGACTATCCAGAGGATAGGTCATGGGTATTAAAATCTCAGAAAACCCCTTTAATGAAATCTGAAATGTAATGTGTCACAGTCGGAAGATAAATGCTGTTTTTGTATGTTTTGTAAGGGACCATCAAGATCTGCTGAAACAGATAAATGACACGAAGGACAATGATTTACGTGAAGACTTAGAGCGTGAAATGGATTGCCTCGTCAAACAAATGGAAACTAAAAGTGACCAAATACTCAAGCTGAAAAGACATCAAGCAAATGTGAGCAACATCTCCCATCATAGCTCTAGCCACAGGGGTTTTCCAATTGTTTTATTTTGATGACTTGTCCTCAGCATTGGTCATTAGTATGTGGAAGTCAAACCCCTGGCAACCCTGCCAGTCAGCTGTTTGAAGAGGTTGCAGCACTCCGTTAAGGGCTGAGGCCTTTTTCCTAGGCCAGTGACATCACGTTCATTGGTCACATGGCCTATATGCAGATCAGTCCCATTCTAGTGAGCAGTGAAGAGGCTGCAGCCTTCACCGGAGCACTGTGGCTTCATCAAACAGCCGATTGGCGAGGGTGCCAGGAGTCGGACCCACAACCATTACATACTGAGGGTAGATCATCAGTATAAAACACTTGGAAAACCTCTTTAAGTAATATACAGCTGACACCCTCTGTGAGTACATTTACAGCAAATTATTCAAATCCCATTTTGTTAAATCCAGGCTACTATATGCAGGGGCGGACTGGGAACTTAAAGTGGCCCTGGAAAAATATTGAAAGTGGCCTCGTTTTGCAGTCGGGTCCAAATTGATGGAAGGTAGGGCCAGCTGTACCATATTGTGGCACAATATACCACCCCAACAGAGCCAAATACCACAGTCCATCACAAAATACTGCCAGCACCACAAAATACATCTCCAAAAACTGCCACTGGATGGTTGTGAGGAGGACTTGGGTGGCCCCCTGGGCATCAGCCCACCGGGAAATTTCCCTGTAAGGTCTATGGCCAATCCACCCCTGGCTATATGGTTATATGCTAACAAAGATCAATGCAATTCTAGCACATAGTGGTTATTGTATACTCCACTGCCTTGAAGCTGCTGTGTGGTCTCTCCCACCAGAAACAGTTATAGACCACTTCTGTTTGTAGTCTTGAACCAGAGCTGGCCATAGGTACAGGCCTTATGGGAAATTCTTCCTCAATGGAAACTTATTGGGATCTCTTTTAATATAATTTAAAGATACAGAATGTCCCATTGTGAATATTAAATGAATACATTTTTAAATGGGGTTTCCAGGTTCACAATATTGATGACCACTCCTTTGGTTGGGCCTTCAATATTGGATCAGTGGAGGTCCAACTCCCTGCGCCCCTGCCAGTCAGCTGTTTAAAGAGTCCTCCTGTTTGTGTATATGGCATGCCATATTCTTAGGAACGCGTGTACAAATTATAGCTGCTTTGTCCCATTTATGTGGAAAGTCATTTTCATAATTACATTTGTTATAAAGAGAAACATGTCCAACTTTTCTCCAGTCTAGCTGTTTGACCTAGAGGAAAGCAAAGCACAAATCTCTTGACCAGCTGTTGGCAGCTTTCCCTCACGGCAGTTGCACAGTTTTCCATCGCTTATGTAGGAAACTACCATTGGTGTCATTAATATTGCTTTCTCTTTAATAAAAATCCCTTTGTTCTTTCAGGTTATAAGACTTAAGAAAGCAGCTCGGTCAATGAAGAAACTGTCTTCTAACGCCAGACGAGCTGTTGCAGAAGAGGCTGGCAAAGCAGATATACCAGCCACTCCAAGGAAAAGGGAAGAAACTGTGTCAAAAAGCGCTCCAACTCCTAACAGCAAGGCTGCCCTCCAGCTGTTGAAAAATGCGCAGAAGATTCAGATGACGCTAAAGAAAGATGACATCATGTGGGAGAAATGACTTATTTATGTTTTCACTGATTTTTGTGTGTGTGTTTATAGAAGGTTTACATTCTTATGTATATTTATTCCCAGTGATTTTGGATGTCTATGTAATTTTAATATTTTAAATAAAGATTTGTAATTTTGTGTAAATCAGTCTAGGAGATAATTTCAAGCCCGCATGTTTTTTTTTTTCTTTATAATGAGTTTTCTGTTCTGTTTAAATTACTTAGTGGGGGGAGGCGAAGCCTAGCAGCAGAGCCGGATGCAAACGTGTTCGTGAGCTCTACCGTGAATCGCTGGGAAGCAGGCCTTTAAAGCGAACAAACCCTCCAAAAAATGGGCAAAATTGGGAGAGAAAAGTCTAAAGACCTGGACACCTGGATCGCAAAGATCGACATCATGCACCAGTGGACTAGAGAAATACATGAGGAAAGCCGAACCTCCGGCTACGCGGCAAGACACCAAGATGGCGCCGGGTAAAACCCAGCATGCAGACAGAAACCTTGCCGATGACTCGGAGGATGACATGTAAAGTGACTCGCTTGATAATAGAGACTTGGATGAAAGACCTGTATCCAGATCGTTCATGAGAGAACTCCCACATGAAACAATTGAACCCCTTGTTCAGGAATTAAAAGATATAAAGAATGATATGCAGCAACTTGGGGAGCAAGTCGAGTCTTTGGAAACAAACCAGTCATCACTGATCAAGTTCGATGCTGCAGTTTCACACAGTTTGGATTCGGCTCAAGCACATATTAATACCATCTACAATTTGCTGGAAGACCAGGACAATAGAGGTAGGCGGAACAACCTTCGATTGAAAGGCCTCCCCGAGTCTATCCAGCCGGACTCCATTATGGCGGCCCTGACTGAGTTTTTCACTAAACTGCTAGGTGATGTCGCAGTGGCGGATCTTGCTATGGACAGAGCCCATAGGGCTTTAAGGCCCATACTGAAAGATGATGACCCGCCTAGGGATATAATATGCTGATTGGTGAACTTTCAGGTGAAAGAAAAGATCTTGAAAGCAGCACGCACAGCCATGCGCCTCACCTTTGCTGGAGGAACAGTCTCCATTTATCAGGATCTCTCATCCATCACTCTACAAAAAAGGAGAGCGCTTAAACCGTTATTGGAAGTCCTCAGGGAGAAAAAGATCCTGTATCGTTGGCTGCATCCTTTTGGCCTCCTGATTACCTTCCCTGATAGGAAGCTGGTTGTCCGCTCACCGAATGACCTCACTAGGATCTACTCGATCTTAAACACGGATGCTCTACAAATAGAGGATTGGACCCTGGTGAAAGATTTAACATCCTTGCCAGACCTACCTTTTGTGGAATCATGGTCACCGAGCCGTGCTCCAAAACACAAGAGGAAGCAACGGAAGCTGTCCGCATCGCATCAACAGGACATCCCATACTGAGGAGTTCGGAGTCTTGATTTGTATCACCGTTTTTTCATCAATTCCCAGTATGTCATCGTGGGACAAAGTCAAAGTGCCTTGATATGGCTGTCTTCCAGACATTCAGGTTTTAGTTTTGACTAGTGTTTATTACTACAGAGCTACCTGATAGATTTCTGTTCTTATTGCAAGCCCTGTTGTTAAAAGGGATTGCTATCAGGTACTGTAAAACAATGTTGATATCTTCATCTATAGAAGTAAGCTCTTGTCTCACTTCTGTTTAAGAAGGTTTATTGGTATCTTATATTATTTTATAGAGAATTGTGTTCTGTATGTTAGATTGGCTGCATAATGCAAATCATCACTGCAAGTTGAATACCTGCCCCCCCTAATGTTTAAGATATATTTGTCTGGAGAGATGCTCAGTTGATTGCCCGCTGCCCCTAGATTCAGTCACTGTGAGTTACGCTCTACCCTCCTCCTACCCTTTCCACTTTAGTTAGCAGGACCTGGTTAGGTCCCCTACAATAATACTGTACATATTTGGCAAGTTGCCTACATGACATCTTGGCTTATCCTGCCAGTTTCCGTCTTCTAGTGACATAATTATGGCCCCTAGAGGGATCCTAGTTTTTCCACCCATTTGGTGGCATGTTATAGTTAATACATGGTTTTTCCCTTATTCCCCACTTCTTTCTAACTGTGCCCAGAGACAGCCTTTTGGGATCATTGATTTCACTGTTGAAGAGACCCAGTACATCCATAGGCTATTGAGCTTTTTTCTCAGATACACAATATGGCGTCCATAAAGATTTGTTCTTACAATGTAAGGGGGTTGAATGCTCCATCTAAGAGGAGTCAGATTTGCCACATGTTACGTAAACAACGCATTGATGTAGTGATGATGCAAGAAACCCATTTTAAAACTGGACATATTCCAAAATTGGACCATCTGGTATTTAATAAATAGTATCATAGTACCTCTTCGACCTCTCATACTAAAGGGGTGTGTATTGCCCTTCACAAAAAATATGGGAGTCGTTGGCTCTCAGGTATATACATTTGGCAACTGGTACGCCAAAAAAAGAGGGTCAGTCTAAATGGATATCATCCATCATCTACTGCCCAACTGCTGCAAGACTTTGCAGAAGGTATAGTCCTTCTAGGAGGTGACATTAATGTTGCTCTTGAGCCTCGATTGGATTCTTCTACGGGTTTGTCTGCAATTTCCCACCTGGCTCTGAGGAAAATCAAAATGTCTCTAAATAGCCTAGGGCTCTCTGATATTTGGAGAGTTCTACACCCAACCGATAGAGACTACTCCTTTTTCTCTACAGCTCATGGATCCATACCAGAGGCTTGATTATATATTTGCTCCATCCCAACTATTATCCCTGTGTGTATCTGCCTTAATAGGGTCTATTCTACTTTCAGATCATGCCCCTGTTGTCATGGAATTCCTCATTCCACAATTGACTGGCAGTGAATACTGATGGCGTCTGAATGAAACCCTATTAGATAAACCTGAACATATTCAAGACGTTAAATCCTTACTTGAGGAATATTTCTCTTTAAATAGTTCTCCTCACCTTGCTCCAGGGACTGGGAGGCCCACAAAACTGTGGTGAGGGGCAAATTTATATCTAGGTTCATATATTAAAAAACAAAGGACTCAGCAGATATCTGATCTCCAAATGAAAATTACCGCGCTAGAAATTAGACATAAAAAAAAAAACATTATCGGAGGGGAGGATGGCCTGAAAACTCTAGATGCCATGAGATCAGAACTCAAATCCATTTTAAACAGCACAAATTTACCTTTCAGCACAATTCCGTTATGCACATGGCGATAAAGCTTCAAGGTTTATATTATTCCAGATTAAAAAGCGCAAGGCTTCTTCTTATATACATTCTATTAAAAATATGTCTGACCGCCTTGTGCATAATACAACATTGATTGCAGATGCCTTCAAAGATTATTATAAACAACTATATAATCTTAGACCATCTGAGTCCCCTTCCGAGCAGGCAGAGATAATTGATTAAATAGATATCTGGTTAAATTCTCTGAACCTTTGGAATCTCCCTCTAGAGCAAGCAAAGAAACTAGCTGCACCATTCACATTACTAGAACTTCGCAAAGCGCTGAAAACTACATCCCCACGAAAAAGCCCAGGCCCTGATGGGTTGACTACTTATTACTACAGAACCTTCCAGGATATTCTACTGCCCCAACTTCTTTTGGTTTGCAATAGCATCCTACAAGGAAATGGGTTACCCCCACATATGTTAGTGGCCCAGATCACCATTATTCCCAAAGAGGGGAAGGATCCTAATTTATGCTGCAGTTATAGACCTATCTCACTCTTAAACTGTGATTTAAAGCTGATCGCTAAAATGCTTGCGCTTCGCCTCCAACCCCTCCTCCCTACACTGATTCATAGGGACCAAGTTGGGTTTGTGTCTGGGAGAGAAGGATGCATGAATGTAGCTCGGCTGCTTCATATAATCCATTATGTGCATTGTTCATCGCTGCCACTGGTCCTTCTCGGCACTGATGCCGAGAAGGCCTTTGACCGCATAGATTGGTGCTTCATGACAAGGGTACTGCAGAAATTTGGGTTGTCTCCACAATCACTGCAGTGATGGCCATGTATAGTGCACCGTCAGCTAGAGTATTAGTGAATGACAACCTCTCTCCTTCCTTTCCCATAAGTAATGGGACAAGACAGGGGTGTCCACTTTCACCCCTGCTCTTTGTTCTTATGGTAGAACCTTTATTACAGGCATTTCGCCTGAATGATGACATTAAAGGGGTAACTCTTGCTGGTGTGCAATATCAACTGGTTGCCTTTGCTGACGATCTTTTACTTATGATTGCCAACCCAGAGGAGACATTTCCAGTGGTGACAAGTATTTTGGAGCAATTCAGCTTCTTTTCGAAATTTAAAATCAATCTAACAAAATCTCAGGTGTTGAATGTCTCCCTACCTAGTGAAGTTCAAGGCAAAATAGGGAGATCGACCCCCGTTTGCCTGGTCTACGACATCTATTAAATTTTTGGGCATTGATGTCACCCCCCAGCTTGAACATCTATTTAAGGAAAATTACCAGTCTTTGCCACTAACAATAAAAAAGATCATTGAATCTTGGGACATTCCCTTTGTTTCCTGGTTTGGTAGGAAAACTCTAATCAAAACTGTTGCTTTGCCAAAAATACTATACTACCTTTAGACCATTCCAATCCATATCCCAAGATCCGAGAATCTTCCGAGAATCAGGAAAATCATAGTAAGGTTTCTATGGAAAAATGGGAAATCGTGCCTTCCCTTCTCACTAATATCACAGCCATGCTCAAATGGTGGTATGGGAGTGCCTGATTTTCACAGCACTATAGGGCTATACAAGGTATGAGGAGTCTGGAATGGCTGAAAGGTGATGCAGAGAGACCAGATTTGCAAGCAGAGCAAGCTAATGTCCAGATTCCATTAAGATCATTGTTAATGTGCCCTCAGTTGGCGAGACTACCTGTAAGTTCGTCATTAGACCCTCTTACCAGGGCTACACTTTTATCTTGGCACTCCTCTTCATCTAGGCAATTACTCTCACCCTATATCTCCCCCTTGCTCCAAATACGAGATGTACTTTTGGATGCCCCCCCCCACAGTTTATATCTATCTATAACTCAACACCCATAGTTGATTTATACTCAGAGGAAAGTATTTCAGTGGAGCTCTTGAAAAAGTCAGGGAGAGTCTCAACACTCTCCCATTTCCAATTATTACATGTCTTCCACTATCTGAAAGGTCATCATCCGAAAGAAGGTGCTTCCTCGCACACCAAATTTGAAACCTTAGTGCTGGCTCGTAGACCTCCGAAAAAGGTTATCTCAACTATATAGTCAACGTTGCTGAATAATGCCGTTCCTAACACCCATCCCTTCCTAACCAAGTGGGAACAAGACTTAGATATCACATTTGACCCTAAGGATAGAGATTATCTGTTAGGCCTTACTCCGAAGGTATCAAGATGTGTCCGCCTCCAGGAGAACCACTATAAAGTGATGACCAGATGGTATTACACTCCAGATAGGTTGCAAAGAATATTCCCCTCCTCCAGCAATGTGTGTTGGAGATGTGGTTCTCAATTTGGCAACTTTATCCACATATGGTGGCCAGTGTTCCCTCTAAGCCTGGGCAGCTGCTGAGCGGGATCGGCTCAGAGCTGGGCACAGCACCATCAAAGGTGGGCGATAGGAAAACCTAAGATAATTGTCACATCAAAGACATACAGTGTAACCCCTGCACCATCTCATATAATACAGTATAATCCGTACACTATGCCGTATAATATACAGTATAATCCCTACACCATGCTGTATAATATACAGTATAATCCGTACACCATGCTGTATACAGTATAATCCATGTACCATGCTATATAATATACAGTATAATCCATACACCATGCTATATAATATACAGTATAATCCATACACCATGCTATATAATATACAGTATAATCCGCACTCCATGCTGTATAGTATACAGTATAATCCATACACCATGCTGTATAATATACAGTATAATCCGTACACCATGCTGTATAATATACAGTATAATCCGTACACCATGCTGTATAATATACAGTATAATCCGTACACCATGCTGTATAATATACAGTATAATCCGTACACCATGCTGTATAATATACAGTATAATCCGTACACCATGCTGTATAATATACAGTATAATCCGTACACCATGCTGTATAATATACGGTATAATCCATACACCATGCTGTATAACATACAGTATAATCCGTACACCATGCTGTATAATATACAGTAAAATCCGTACACCATGCTGTATAATATACAGTATAATCCGTACACCATGCTGTATTATATATAGTATAATCCGTACACCATGCTGTATAATATACAGTATAATCCATATACCATGCTGTATAATATACAGTATAATCCGTACACCATGCTGTATAATATGCAGTATAATCCGTACACCATGCTGTATAATATACAGTATAATCCGTACACCATGCTGTATAATATACAGTATAGTTCATAAACCATGCCATACAATATATAGCATAAACCCACAGTGTAGGTGTACTGTATATTGTACGGTATGGTGTATGGATTATACTGTATATTATACGGCATGGTGTATGGAATATAATGTACATTGTACAGCATGGTGTACGGATTATTACTGTATATTATACAGCATGGTTGTAGGGATTATACTGTAATTATTACAGCATGGGTGTACGGATTATATTGTATATTATACAGCATGGAGTAAGGATATCTGATATATAAGCATGGTGTCGATTATCTGTATATTATACAGCATGGTTGTAGGGATATACTGTATATTATACAGCATGGTGTACGGATTATGGTTTATACAGCAGGTGGATTACTGTATATTATACAGCATGGTGTAGGGATTATACTGTATACTATACAGCACAGTGTACAGATTATACTGTATATTATACAGCATGGTGTACGGATTATACTGTATACTATACAGCATGGTGTATGGATTATACTGTATATTATACAGCATGGTGTAGGGATTATACTGTATATTATACAGCATGGTGTACGGATTATACTGTATACTATACAGCATGGTGTACGGATTGTACTGTATATTATACAGCATGGTGTAGGGATTATACTATATATTATACAGCATGGTATAGGGATTATACTGTATACTATACAGCATGGTGTACGGATTGTACTGTATATTATATAGCATGGTGTAGGGATTATACTATATATTATACAGCATGGTGTAGGGATTATACTGTATACTATACAGCATGGTGTACAGATTCTACTGTATATTATACAGCAAGGTGTACGGATTCTACTGTATATTATACAGCATGGTGTAGGGATTCTACTGTATACTATACAGCACAGTGTACGGATTATACTGTATATTATACAGCATGGTGTATGGATTATACTGTACATTGTATAGCATGGTACAGGGATTATAATGTATACTGTACAGCAAATGCATGGCGGTTACACCATGCCGGACAATATATCCCCTGTGCCATGCTGTACAGTATATACACAGTGTAGAGGTATACTGTATATGTATTGTGTGAGTATACTCACACACAAACACACATGAATACTTACAGTTACTTGGCCCTTGGGGATCTCAGACGCCACTTCCACACTTTGAAGGGGGCTGGGGCCTTGTTCTCGCTTCTTCTTTTTCCTGTTGCCGCGCTGCACTGGTTCTCCATGTCCAGAATCGCGGCATTAGGGAGGAGGCGGGGCCTGCTGGGAGCGCCGCACAGGAACGTCCTGACGAGCTAACGTCAGGACGTTAAGGGAAGTATGGTGTATGCCTGTTCCGAGCCCACCACAGCAGGGCTTCCCTATCGGAACAGGCATGCACAATAAAGTCCAGGCTGCGGCGGTGAGCGGGCCAGGACAGGCCGTGAGCGGAGGCACAAAGTAAGCTGCGCGGCCGCGCGCCCGCGCAGCTTACAGGGAACGCTGATGGTGGCTCTGTCCTATAATTAAACCTTTTTGGGACAACATCGAGCTAGCTATAATATCCATTGTAGGGTTGCAGTTGAGTCTCACTCCTCAAATTGCCCTTCTTAGCTTAATGAGAGAAGGAAACTTATCCGCTGAAAATAAGCGGTTAGTAATTCATCTATGTGCAGTTGCCAGAACTGTGATAGCTTCTTATTGGAAGTCTGACAAACCCCCCCCCCCCCTTTGTCTGTATGGCAATTGAAATGCGATCAGGTCTACCGATTGAAACAGATCGCACATTGAGTGACAAACACCCCTCACATATTCTGTAAAATCTGAGAACCCTGGAGAACATATAGGAATCTGGACAATAGCAGCTCTACATAGAAAATGTCTCTTCTTTCAACTGTATGTAACTAAGTATACTACACCTACAGTTGTACCTAGTATCTAGCTTTTATATGGGTCAATTTATCCCCCCCCTCCCCTACCATCCCTTGTTTCCCGGATCTACCCCCAAGACCCCCCTCCCCCTCCCCATGTTACTTCCTCCCCTCTTTTAACTTGTGTCTGTATTATTATTGCCTATTCGCGTAGAACTACCAGGAAGATTTTATGTTCTTTTCTATATTCTGTATACAATGTACTAAGGAATGACCAGACCTATATTGTATATGCAATTTTCATAATCTCCTGTGTATTTCCTTTACTGCTTAATAAAAAATTTTTGGAACTAAATTACTTAGTGGGGGTCATTTATTATGGGACTTGTGACTATTTTACTGATGAAAATGGTTGCAAGTCCTAATTTTGAACAGCCGTGCTAGCGGGAGTAGTTTTTACGCCAAGTGCACAGACTGCCGTAGATGTGCCTAATTTATGATGAGTCACAGACAGATTAAACTAGTGATATGCTGACTGTCACCCATGAACCTTCACCTCAAGTGTGATAAGGGTCTGAATCCCACCTTCTAAACTCAAGGTCATGCTGGAAAATACAAGAATGAGAGAGTGCAAAACTCATCTCCTCAGGTAACATTGACCTACACTGCCCATCTTATAAAACCCCTTCTAAACCTGCCCACTTGTCCTTTACCAAATACCTTTCCTCCATATTGCTCCCTCCCCCTTTCTATTGTTATATTCTAACCATCACCAGACCTCCTGTCACAATTTTTGTTACCTCCCAGTTTGTTGCACTTTTTCAGTCTACACTGATCAGCCATAACATGTAAACCATTGACAGGTGAAGTGAATAATTTTGATTATATTGTGATAATAGCACCTTTCAAGGGATAAGAAATAGACAAGTGGTTGAAGTTGTGATAATCTGACCACTCCATAACATTTCCAGTACTCCAGATCTTGTCATATTAAGGGAGTCCAAGGAACAGCAAGGGGTGGATTGGCAACAGTGTCATGGACTTCAAAGACTCACTGATGCCAGTGGTGAACAAGAGCTATCTCATCTGGTTTTATCCCACAGAAGGGCTACTGTGGCTCAAATAACAGAAATACTTCATGGTGACAATTCAAGATTAGCAAAGTTTTAAAAAATTTGATTAGCTGAAGTTCGAGAAATTTGATATGTTCTGACTTAATTAGTAATGAATTGCGATAAATATGGTATACCCAAGCCACTCTGCCTAATCATATGCATCCCACTTGGTGGCCCAATCTCACTGTGAAGGCTTGGAACTTAAAGGGAACCTGTCATCAACTTTATGCTGTCCATACTAACAGCAGAATAAAGTAGAGACAGGTGAGTTGATTTCAGCGGTCTGTCATTTATAAGTGAAAAGTAAGTGGTTGCCGAGAACCAACATCACAATCATTGCAGACTGGGCCTGGAAGAGAGTCATGGCCACCTGAGAAGACTATTGGTTATTCATGAATTCCTGCTCTCCCTGTCCACCTGCTGACGATTGACAGTCTTCTACCTAGTTTTCTCCCTTTCTCTCTAGGAGAGAACTGCCAATCATCAGCAGATGGGTGAGAGTGCAGGAGATTATGAATAACTCTGACTCTTCTCAGGTAGATAAGACTCATTTCAAGGCCTGTGCTGTAATGATTATGCTGCTGGTTCTTGGCAATCATTTACTTTTAGCTCATGAGTGACACACCACTGAAATCAGCATTTCTGTCACTATTTTATGATGTCCTCAGTGAGGTCAACATAAAGTTGATGACAGGTTCCCTTTAAACTGCAGGGAGAGGGTATCGCTGTGTGCATTATGTTCTAGTGCATCCACATTCATAGTTAATCCATTCTGTAAGCACTGTGCCATTAGTATCACAGGCAGTTGTAATTTATCTACATCACTGTGCAGAGCACCAAGATTCATGGCTAATCCCTTCTGTTAGCTGTATAATTACTGAGCGTCAGTATTACAGGTCAATAAAAGCATCAGGTCTAATTTATCGCCGTAGACTTAACCATGCAGTGGCCCCATGACAGAGCGGGGACGGTGGTTGCACAGCAGTAGCGGCAGTAGTGGCCTAATGGTAAAGAGGGGATGGTGGCGACAGCATTAGCAGTGGCAGTAACTATGACAAAAGTGACCACATGTCAAAGTGGGGAGGGGGGCAGCAGCAGTAGCAGGCTGTGTTAACATCGCTGTCTAGTTTCTGATTTTCTGATCAAATACTGATGTAAAGCACTGACTAAGGCCACTTTCAGATGAGTGTATTGAAATCAGTCAGTATTCCGTCTCATTATACCAGGATTGTCATCAGGATTTCATCAGGATTTACATGTGTATTTCTTCCTTCCTTCATTATTTATGCACTGCACAGACTGTAATGTGCGTATTTGGAAACAAATCCACACAAAACTCAGACATGCTGTGGATTTCAAATACTGACAGAAATGTGAATAGCTCTATTCATTAACATTAGCAGCGGATTCCGGAACATAAAATCTGGACTATATGCGCATTGCAGATACGCTTGTCTGAAAGTGGCCTAAAAGAACGTATTAGCTACAATAATTATGGGTCGAGTTGGTGGAGTGATTTTTGTGGTTCATTCCAATAACCTGCCACACTCTTGCAATAATCCAGCAGCCATATTTGATCCATTCAGCAAGTTAGGCCCATCTGGTTTTAACCCAAATACACATTGAAAGCAAAATACCATTAAGTTCATAGTATGGAGGGATCCAATTTGATAGGTGTATGTCTTATGGTATATTGGCAATTTCTATAGTGAGATCCCATTTCAACCACATGTTCAAATGTACTTATAGTCAATAGTGAATCTGCAATTACACTTGTGATTGTGGGAAATATCAACACCATTTCAAATTGCAACATACTTATTGAAGTAAAGATTGCTGGATTATCATGTATTATAAATTTACTTTGCACCTATAGACCACACTAATGTGATTTCATTGACAATAATGACATTAAAGAAATATACAACTTCCTTAACGCATAAAACATTGGGCAAAATATTAATTTGATTTAATAAACCCCCTTTGGGGTTTGTATTCCACTATTGATTCAATGTAGAGAGCTCACATGCGCCCTCTGCTGGCTGTATCTGCATTGCACAGAGGGAAAGTTTGTATCTATTGATCTTTGGCTGCTTCCTGGGCTGTGCTGTGTATGTGTGTCTGGGCTGCCATGGAGACTGCAAGCTTAATGCTAACTCCTCTGTGCACTGCTTGGGGATCTCAAAGACGTCTGCAAGAAGTTTATAAAAAGGGGAATCTAAGAACCCGGTGAGTGAAACTGCTCTGGTAAGTATCACGGAGAATAAACTTCTGGATGTTAAAGAGGATTAGTCTTGAAACATATTTCACTTATGATTTTTTTCACTACTGTGTTAAATGCTTGCTGGCAGTAATTGGGTAGACACATGCATGTTACTTCAGAGCTGTACAGCACTGACTGACTTCATTGATGACCCCAGTGTGTAACATCATCACATCACATTGGTTTAATGGGATAAACGTTTTCCAGAATACAATCAGAATATCATATACGGGACATTTATTTTACATACCTATATTTCCAGATTTTCTTTTTACGCCAGTGATTTTATAGATAATTTTTTAGAATGTCCCAAAATATTAAAGGTGGTTTTCCAGGAATAGAATATTGATAACGTATACTCAGGATAGGTAATCAAAATCTGATTGGTGAGGGTCCGACACCCGGTACTGCCACTGATCATCTATTTGAAGAGGCAGTGCTCCAGTAAAACATGTGGCCTCCTCACTCATTGTATAGCAGCTCAGGCCCAGTCACTTGAATACGACGGAGCTGCACATGTGACCCATGAACAGGATGTCACTGGCCTAGAAAGAAGCCACAGCGTTACCGAGACTCCCACCGATCAGATATTGATGATATGTACTGAGGAGAGGTTATCAGTATTCTTTTCCTGGAAAGCCAATTTAATATCTGCTTGTGACATGTGAGACCAGTTCCCCACTAAAATGAGAAAGAATGTTAGGCTATACTCTACAGCTGTAGCATCCACCCAGGAGACCACTACAGCGGTCACACAGAGCAGAGGGGCAGAGGGGAGGGGCTGTGAAGCGCTCAAGGAACAGAATCTGACAGAATAAAAATTAATATTCTCACTAATCCTGATAAGTACTCCACAAAAAGGAATGTTTGTACTGTAACAACCTAGTGCTATCAGCAGTTTAGCATGGTCAAAACCGCTGACCGATACCCTTTAAATTGTGGTGACTGCTATGTGTATTCAAGGAGTCTTTTTACTTGTATAGGAGTGACTTGTCTCCTTTATTGCATGTACAAGTTCATGAACATACATGCTGGATCTTCACATAATCATACTGCATAAACTAAACTTTACCTACATACACTCAAAATAGTTTTTGTTATTAATCTATGTAGAGGTCTATTCATCTGTTTGCGCCTCTTCTTAGATAATGAGTGAGGTGTATAAAATCTCCTCAAGTGATAAAATCCAGTTTTTGGAGAAGGAGTTAGCTTCTCAGTTATCAGAACTGAAGACAGAAATAGAAGAGAATGGAGTACTCCATGGCACCCCCTCTCGAGCCTACAGGTAGGATTAATAATCTTGATATTAACATATTGGAAACAGTATTATACATTCTCCAGTTCAAAGCACATGTAATGTATGATTTTCTAGTTTATGTTCATCTTCTACTTGTCTAGTTACAGTCTGTCTATTAGCCTGGAGCAACATACTAAATTAACTGCACTTTAAAAAAAATCTAAAACTTTTTATATATCACAGTGACATAGGTTTCAATCAGTGGAGGTCTGAGTGCTGAGACCCCCACCAATAGCTTAAACAAGGAGATAAAAGCGCTGAGACAGAGCATTTTTTTCTTCTCGCTGCTGCAGGTGGACTGGAGATGTTCTCATAGACTTTCTCCTAATTTTAGCGATCGGTAGGGGTCTCAGCAATCAGACCCATATACCCATATATGTCACTATGACAAAAGGTACGCATATGTAAATTTATTGTTTAATATTCTAGCTCTGTGCCAATCTCAAAGGACATTGTGTACTACAGGAATGAGAGAGAAATGATCTTGAAAAGAGGCCTTCAGGTAAGGCAAGCACCCAAACTGAATAGCAGTAAACAGACTATAATATTGCTCATATACAATAGAACCTAAACTCTACAAACATGTTACCTGCTGGAAGATTCTAGAAATCTATTCACACTAAATATGCATAAATATTATTAGGCACTGTTACTCTTCAATTTGTACAGAAGCCATGATGCATATAATAAATGTTACAATTTCTTTTGTACGGCAACCTAATGCATTTTGATAGATCCCATTAACTATTAATGAGTCTGTCAGAATTCTTTTTTTACATAATGTGGGCATTAGGACAGAGGGCCCATTAAGGGCCTATGGCCAGAGGGGAACCCCAGCTCATTAGTCAGTTATAACACCCCTTAAGCTAAGTGACTCTACATGAAAAATACAAGCGATAGGTGACATATATTAATAAAAAGGATAAGGCTACTTTCACACTAGCATTAATATTTTTCGGTATTGAGATCCGTCATAGGGTCTAAATACTGGAGAAAAAAAGCTTCTGCTTTGTCCCCATTCATTGTCAATGGGGACAAAACGTAACTGAACAGAACGGAGTGCTCCAAAATGCATGCATTCCATTCTGTTCTCATACCGGAGAGAAAACCGCAGCAAGCTGCAATTTTACTTCCGTCATGGGATTCCGTCATCCGTCATGACTCACAATGCAAGTCAGTGGGGATGGATCCATTTAACTCTGACACTATCTGACACAATAGAAAACGGATCTGTCCCCCATTGACTTTCAATGAAGTTAATGACGGATCCGTCTTGGCTATTTTAAAGATAAACTACTTGTCTCATTATATATGACTAGTCAAATGGTTAGGGACACCCTTTTATATAAGGGTTCATCTTTATATATACAATATTCCATATTTTAGGTCATTATTCCACATTTATATACCCTTGCCATTCTTTCATCCAACTTTATAAAGTGTCCAACTGAGATATCTCCAACCGGTCCTGAAAAATTTCTCATATATAGGATAGGTCAGCAATTTAACAAAAGCGCACAACCCCTTTAAGAAGATGTACTAACTGTCTTTGTTTCTTGGTCCCACAAAGTATTTTATTAGTACTGTATGTTATTTCTCTACTTCATTAGTGCTTTTGTTGCAGAAGTTCTGTGATGAAAATCTGATTCATTCAGTCACTTTCAAACAGTTGATTCTGAGGTGTGACTACACCATTTATGTGGTCTTTGATGTGCTGTTAATAGGTCATTGGTGAGGATGGTGACCCTAAGGGGAAATTCACACATGCCATATTTTTCTGCTGCTGATTTGTCTGCCTAAAATACACCATGTTGTGACTGTCCAGTACATCAGAAGGAACTCTTGGTCTGCTGTTCATGTGGTGATCCTTATGAGAGCCTGTTTCCTTATAGTAATATATATGTTTCTGTCTATACACATTATACAGCAATTAAAAAATGTTTGCCTCAATATTATAATGCTGTTTACTTATCCTGAAGGTGGCGGGAGCAGTACCAATTACTATTCAGGCTGACGTCATGCAGCGAGAGCTGGACACCTGCCTGAGAAGAGAATACACTGTGGATAATCTGCCTCTGCTGTTACATCAGGTGATAATGTATTCTGATATCACTGATATACTTTACTTCTCATTATCAGTTATTCAGTTTTACACTCTTAGGCCTCTTTTACACATGGTCTCTATGGCCATCAGTGGTTTTCCAAGGACCATGGGTCCATGGTGGCACCATGGAAGCATGACCTATTTTGCTTGTGATTACGAATCCCTCACATACATTGTAGTCCATGGGTCCATCAAAGACACGGACACAACACAGATGGCATCCATGTTTGGTCCATGGTTTTTAACAGAACATTGGCAGGAGATGCTTTGGAAATTAATTTTCAGTCTAGCAGTGTCCATAGAATGTGGATGATGCACAGAGGGCAAAAAAATGTACACATGGATATCTTCATGGATGAATCACTGATCATATTTGTCACAGAAGTCATCATGGACATGGATGTGTAAATGAGAACTTAGACCCTCAGACATGAAACAGTCTCAGGTAGTCCTATATATTTTAATGCAGTCTGAGGTTAATGTTCAGACTCTTGCAGGCAGAATGTCATACAGAATATCTGAATTAGGGCTTATGCACACGAGCGTGTGCAGTCAGTGCCTGTGCTGTGGACCGTAATTTGTGGTCCATAATGCACGGGTACTGACAGTGGGGCTGCCACTCATTTGAATGGGGTCCGCGATCCGCATCCGACGGTCCGCACCGCAAAAAAGTAGTGCTTGCGCTACTTTTTTGCGGTGCGGAGGCACGGTCAGAAACACCATGGAAGCACACCGTAGTGCTTCCGTGGTGTTCCGATCCGTGCCTCTGCTCCGCATCTCTCGGATTGCGGACCCATTGAAGTGAATGAGTCCGTGATCTGTGATGCGGGCTGCACACGGCCGGTGCCTGTGTATTACGGACCCGCCGTATGCGGGCTGCAATACGGGCACGGGCCGGCACCAGTCGTGTGCATGAGCCCTTAGCCACATGTATGTAGATTAAGTGGCTACCAAATCCCAGGGCCTATTGCTGTGTTGTACAGCATAAAAAGAAATTCATAAAATATACCTTATTGGAAATTCCTGATCACCATGTCTTCTATATCTTTGCATAAACGTACAAACCAATTGCATTGACTTTTATGGAAAAATTTTTATGTTGAATAATGCTGACAGAGTGCCATCTGCTTTACCAATTTAGTAATGGAATGGAATGCTGACCGTTTAAAACGGTTAATTACAGTTAATTGATTTTAAATTACTTTGGTTTCTATTATCACTATAATTGGCATCAGTAGTTACTGGAATATTAAAGGATTAATTGAAGTAATTTGTTTGTCATTTAGGCTGTATTCACGTTTTATTTTAATTTGTTTTAGCAACGGTTGTGCTGCACTCTTTGTTGCATATTTTTTGTAAAAATCTGAAAATGATCTTTTGCAGAACCATGCAGCAACCACGCAGCGTAAATTGACAACTGATCATAACATGTACTTTGGCAAGACCTAGAACATTTTAATATGCTGATTTTTGTGATTGTTTTTTATTTTCAATAAATATATAAATAATTATTTCATTAAAGAGGTTTTTCGAGACTTTATAACTGATGACCTATCCTCTGGATAGGTCATCAATATCTGATCGGCGGGGGTCTGACACCCGGGACTCCTGCTAATCATCTGTTTCAGAAGGCAACAGCGCTTGCACTAGTGCCGCGGCCTTCTCTCTGCTTTCCCTAGGTCGATGATGACACGTCTATTGGTCACGTGGCCTAGTTGTAGCTCAACCCCATAGAAGTGAATGGGGCTGAGCGCTATACAATGTACCGCGCTGTGCTTAGCAAGCATGGAGAAGGTCGTGGCACACACAGGAGAGTGTTGCCTTCGCAAACAGCTGATCGGTGGGGGTCCTGGGTGTCGGACCCCCTCTGATCAGATACTGATGATATATCCAGAGGATAGGTCATCAGTATTAAAATCTTGGAAAACCCCTTTAATTTACTTATTTATCTGGTTCACATCTAGTTTATAAGGTCCACATTGTGTATAACATGCAGAATATGAATAATTCATTGTGTGAGTGCATTTGGAGAGTAATTTGCATATTTCACAATTATGTATCTTATGAAGTAATATATTGGCATATTTCCGTCAAAGTTTTTTACTGACAGAATTCACCAGTTAGTCCGAAGTAAATACTTGCACATGCTGAGGTGGAAGAGGTTCTGTCGTCATGTTAGCGTCATGGAGCAGTGTTATCCACAGTACAAGGTAGGTGACAAATACACACGCAACATTTGTTTGATATTTTTGATGTTTCCTAACCTACTTTGACGTCTGGTAGTCATGCCATGCTGATAAGCATATATATGACAGTATATAGAGTGCCTTCTCTATTCTACCGTGAGCACTTGTAATTTCTAATAGAGATCTGTGTTTTGTTTTTATTTTTATTAGAAGAATAAATTCTTGTGATGGAGTACACACCCTTGAAATATTTAGGCTGTCTGCACACAAGTGCGAATGAATGCACATAAGATCCAAGATAACTTTAGGTGCGATTTTGCTGCAGATCTCACTCTTCATTGGAAAAGGGTGAAATCCACAGCTAAAATATAATTGACATGCTGAAGATTTGGAAATCCGCATTGCAGGTCGATTGCCACACTGAAAGAATCATGCAAAGTGTATATGAAAATTGTCTATTCTCATACAATTGAGTTTTTTGCACATGGGAATCCTTGCAGAAAAATCACATGTATTCCACAAAATGTGCAGGTGGCCTTAGGGTACAACCACACATTCAGGTTTTCTGATGCAGTTTTGGAAGCCAAAATCAGGAGTAGATCATAAAAGGACAGGTACTGCTTCCAAAACCTGACCATGCAGTCATTGCCCCCCTCCCCATATGCCCGGGCCCCTCACGCACAATGTACGTACCTGGCTCCCCAGCACTCTCGTCGCTTCAGAAGCCCACGCGGCTGCCGCTTCTCCTCATGTGCGTATGAAAACATCGGGGAGGAGGGGAGGGAATGGGTGTCAGCCAATGGCAGGCAGTGACGGGATCAAGCCTCCCTACCGTCACCCGCGATGCTAGGGAGGCTCGTTCCCATCGCCGTCTGCCATTGTCTACTTCCCCCCAAACCGGATATTTTCATCCGCGCACAGGGAGAAGCAGTGGCACAAACAATTGACCTAAGATTTGTCTATGCACTTTGCTGGTACTGTATTATGCTGTGGTTGTTCAGCACATGCACACATTGCGAATTATGGGGTATTTTTATCAATCTGGTGTAAAGGAAAAAAGGGTTTAGTCCAGTCCACACCTAACCACCTACAAGAGCTTAGCCAGGATGTTAACCCTGGCTGTGCCGTCCATACATAGCTATGCTGGGTGCATTACATAACATAATAATACATAGCAATATATCACATTACCTGCTCATAATTATTTGGTTTCTTAGGCTGTACAGGCATATGATGTTAATTTGTTTTTGAACCCACAGGAGCAAGTTGGATACATCATGGAAGAATATGCTGATTCTGTGCAGAGAGCCCAGAGACTTTCAATAGCGAGAGAACGCTTGCTGACTGGACAGAAGAATTCTATTAATTTAATTACACAGGAGGATCTTATCATTTATATGCAGTGGTTAATTTGTCACCTGCATTCAGTGACGCCAATATACAACTATATAAAGGTATGTATCATCAAAAACATATTTGTGAAAGAACAATGAGTGATGAATTGGGAAGCACTGGCTGCAAATAGTCAACTGTAATACAGGTCCGGCCAGGTGACAGGATTGAATCCATTCTTAGATTGACTGTAAAACTTCAACCATTCAACTTCAGTGACACATCTCAATTATTATAGAACTATTGAAGACTAATATAAAATAATGAACTGTGAAGTCCATTCAAATTCAAAGGATACATTATAATCCCTATTGGTGGACAGTGCATGCTGTTGTTTTTTAGGTCATTTTTTGTAGCCAGAAAAGTCATTTATATACATATATAAAAAAAAAAGAAAGTTATTTTGGGGGAATTGAGTGCATCACCCTTCTCATACAATGTTTATTTCTGTTTCATAGATCTTGCAGTATTTGCCCATTTCTGACCATGCTGTGGAAGTTATTGAATCACAATTAAAAGACAGTGAAAATCACCAGTTCACTGATGTTGGATCCACTTTTACAAACTCTCAAAACCATTTTGAAGAGGCTGGTAAGAACTATGGGGGGTCATTTACGAACAGATATCTGTTACAAATTGCAGCGCATAGGATATTTGCGCTGCAATCTGCAACTTTTTCCCCTTTTCCGCTGCTCACGACAGGTCTAAAAAAGGGTGCATGGTGTGGGCAGGAAAAGGGCAGGTCAGGAGGCCTGTCTCATTTATCATTTTCTCTGCCTGTTTTAGCTGTAGAAAATGGTCTAAATCTACACCAGTTCCCTTGCAAGTGTAAAGATTGCCAGCACCTCTACATAACTTAGGCGGATGAACCGCCAGTGCAGGAGGGTCGAAGACCAGCATCTAAATAACCGGTCTTCATATATATACCCCTATGTCTTTTATGGAAGAAAAATATGCAACATCACAGGCACGTTTATTCCTATATATACAGTATGTATATATGATCTACTCTATCATCAAGTCTTTCAGTGCTTCTTAATGAGCATTAGAGACATTGGTGGTTTACATTACTGGGCTTTGATTCATTTGGATGAAATCTAGATTATTGTTGTGGATACCACACACTTTACTCTTTGGAATGAATACTGAATCCTCTGAAATTATAACGAAAGCATCCAACAGTTCTCCAACATTTCAAAGTCAATTTGTATAAATGGCAGTGTGCCCTGTTTGTAATTGGTTTTAGGCAGAGTTCACAACTTACTTCTATTCATTTATATGCTGTAATAACATAGCGGACTTGGAAAATGATGGTACGATATAAAGTTACACTTCACAAATCTTCTGTAACTTGGTCACTTGATAGGTCACCTTATACTGTGTAATTCTCAGCTCGGTAATCTTAGTGAAGAATATATATATATATATATATATATATATATGTGTGTGATTATGGGGGTCATTTAGTCGTAAATTAGCTGGATTTCAGGATCAGATGGCGATGTAACATTTTTTTGCACCGCTATCTGCTACAACGCCGGTCTTAATAAATGTGTCTATACATATATATATATATATAGATATAGATAGATAGATAGATAGATAGATAGATAGATAGATAGATCGGTCCAAGAAGCGAGGCAGCACTCCATAGATATAGATATAGATGTATATATATATATACAGTGGTCCCTCAAGATACAATATTAATTGGTTCCAGGACAACCATTATATGTTGAAACCATTGTAAGTTGAGTAATCGGTTCCAAAGCCCCAAAATGTCCAATGTCCAAAATATGATAAAATTAAGATTTATGAAAAATAAGCAGATAACTAAGACAGATAAACAAGTCCTTACATATAACAGTCAGGAATAGCTGATAACTAGTAACTAATCCAGCTATTTTACCAGAGAAGTGGCCTTGATTGGTTGGATCTGAGTCTGAGGCATTGTATGTTGAGTCTAGTTTCAACTTACGATGGGTCATAAAAGACCACTGCATGTTGAAAATATTGTATCCTTAGGCCATTGTATCTTGAGGGATCACTATATATATATGTATATGGATATATATATATATTTATACACACACACACATACATACCTACCGGTATATACTTTACTTGCTCAGTAAGGAAAGCCGGTTGGGAAGCCATATTCTCTACTAGAACATTGGACCCAATAGCCACATTAAAGAGGTTGGCTGCCTTTTATTGATTGATGGCCCATGCTTAAAATAGGCCATTACCAGTTGATAGTCAGTTTTCCAACTCCCTGCACCCTCGCCAGTCAGCTGTTCGACAGTAGTTCCAGCGCCAGCTCTGTCAACTTTGTAGGCCTGGGGGATATTATATTTCTTTATGGAGTGCGCCTGATCAACGTGAGGAGTCTTATGGGCCAGGCAACACTCCTCTGGAATTTTTGGAATAGGGTCTTCAAATCAGCTCCTAGCATGCTCTGCCTCTAATGCCACTAGATGTAAGGTAGCTAGCCTGTAAGTTGATGGTTGACCTTAAACAGGCCTTGGATAATAACTAAGCCAGCACCTCATTTGCTGACAGCTTTTTCAGGGTTATTGCCCCTCATCAGTGCAGAGCAGAGAGTACTGGCTTAACTGGTTGAGAGGCCTAGCTCAGTATTCTGGGGATATTAAATCTCCTTATGGAGAGCGATTAATTGATGTGAAGAGAAGGCCATCACTTAATAAACGGCGGACAACCCCTTTAACATAATAGAAGAATATGGCTAATGTTAAAATATCTAATATTTCCATTTTTTACATCTCCGCTACCAATAATCAACAAATCAATATGTTTTGGTTAGATCCCATTCAAAAACATTACTGATATGTATTTTATGCTGTTTTTAGCTTTATATCCACGGGAAGATCATGAATTACCTGAACACCAGACAGAAACTGAGCAAATAAAGCCAATTCTTCGTCAGTTATTATCTACTTATAAGATAGAATATGATATAGAGAAGATTAAGAATACAGCCAGTGAGATGGAGCTGCTAACGCTGGTGGGTGATAATCTGGTGATCAGTTATTGCTGCATGTGAGACAATTACCATGCAGCATATTATTCTGCATTATTCAATAGTCTGTTATCAGCTGTCTAATGGATCTCAAACCATGTTAAACATGGATTTACAAGATGTATTGTGTACCTGTATGTATAGCTACCTTATGAATACAAAAAGTGCACAGAGGCGCTCGCTCGTAGTTAAAGTAATGTTCTCATCAGTGACTGTATTTGTGAGTTATAATCTCCCTTTTGATCATCAGCTGTGTCATGTGACCAGCACTCTGACTTTCCAAATAAGGCCTCTTTCACACTAGCGTTAGCATGGATCCGGCACCTAAAGGGTGCCAACGGATCCCTGCCATCGCTGATACATGTGTGGAGCCGGAGCAGCGCTCCGGCCCCACACATGTTAACATGGAACAAGACACAGACAAACAGACATACACACATACAGACATACATACATACACACATACATACTCACATACTCCAGGGACGCCGGTAGAACGTCTTCACGCGCCTCCTGCGCGCAGTGATGACGATTCCCCACAGCGCCCTCTGCTGGGCGCAGTGGGGAAACGTCATAGCTGCGCGCAGGAGGCGCGTGAAGACATGCTGCTGGCGTCCCTGGAGTATGTGAGTATGTATGTCTGTATGTATGTATGTATGTCTGTATGTATGTATTTATGTATGTGTCTAGCTCTGTAGCCGGATCCGGAATGATCCCCCATTGCAAATCAATGGAGGACAGATCCGGATTACTGGTGTGTCCACACCAAACGGATCCGTCCCCATTGACTTGCATTGGGGGTCATTCCGGATCCGTCTTGGTGCGGATCCCTGGACCGGAGAGCAAACCGCAGCATGCTTTCAGGAGCCTCCGTTGTGTTCAGTTCAGTTTTGTCCCCATTGACAATGAATGGGGATAAAACTGAAGCGTTTTATTCCGGTATTGAGCCCCTATGACGGAACTCAATACCGGAATTTTAAAACGCTAGTGTGAAAGTAGCCTTACACAGCACCTTATGTGTGGGCAGGTCGTCAGTTTCTCTGTGTATTCTTATGGGGGCCTCAACATCAGTCTCATAGGAATGAATAGAGAAGTAACTGACTTCCTATCCTGTGTCATTTGGAGAGGCACAGCGCTGGTCACAACCTCTGGTAAGAAAATTACCTTCACTACAAATTACATCATGTACCTTTTTAACAGGTCAGAGAATAACATTGTTTGTGGGGGTGCTTCTTTGCCAGCAGCACGAAGTGAGGGTATTTAACCTTTACACAGCTTTCCTGAAGAGATTACGTTTACATTAGCTGTAGGTAAGCAGTGTGAGGGTTAATTCTCCTGACTTGTAGCTACAATTACAAACTTAGTGATAAGAGGTGAAAGAATCAGTTAAAATCATTTGATTTCTCTGTGAAGTGCTGCCACCCCCCCTTCCAGACACCCTAGGCATATGCCCTCATGTGCCTTGTTGTAAATACAGCCCTGACTATAGTATAACATCTGAACATCTGATTATCACTGAATATTAGTCTTAGTTGTTGATGAAAAGTAGGACAAGCCAGTAATCAGTAAAGATAGATGGCAGAAAATCATTGAAATCTCACATTTATCAGCTACTTTACTTCCTTTTGCAGGTGTCTGCTAAGTTCCGAAGTACTTTTGGCAAGCAAGAGACTATGAAAACATTTCCAATGTATGATTCTGGAACGGAAACAAGTGATGGATGGGGATTTAGAGGGCCACATATGGCTTTTAAGAAAATTTCTAACTGGCTTCCATTTGTAAAGGTAAAAAAAGTAACCTTAAAAATTACCCATCTTTTTAAGTACTTTAAATATTCAGTCTTCAGAAACGAAAGGCTGTTCTTTGTATCAAAGGTGTAGCTAGGCTTTCCTGCACCCGGGGCACGGATTCAGATTTTCACCTCCTCCCCACACCCGTCCCAATCAAATTTACATAAAGAGGGGGTAGTTAAGCGCCATACGCAGCGCACTGCTGCATTTTTTTTTATACTAAGCCACTCCTCTAACTTTCTGTGCTGTATGGGGATGAGCACTGTTGCAATCATTCATCCCCATACAGAGGAGATGATTGCTGCATATAAATGCCACTCTACTGCTGATCAAAAATCAGACAATTATTGGGAGCAAACAGCTTGTTCCCAATAATTGCATCTGCCCTATAAAAGGGCCCCAAACCAAAATTTAGTATGTATGTGTGCGATAACCGATCCCAGGCAACACAAAGCGCAAGAACTGGAAGAAATTTTAAACACCCTCCATCTCAACCATTTTATCCATCCTCTGTGTCGAAAAAAAATGGAACAGGTGCTTCATAAATATGGTGCTCATTCTGACCACTATATTTCTCAATATATTTACACCAGACAACTGGCAAAAATACATTGATAAATCTTCTTTCCTTTTATAATGTTAGTGTTTAAATTCCATACGCTATAAAGACCTTGTGACATCACAAGGTTATGTGACATTCAAAGCCTCAATTACAAAGTCACCATAAGCCTCACCCTAAACACCATCAATAGCGTTAGTTATTATTATTTATCTAATATATAAAGCTGAGTGTATGTGTGTATGCAGGGGCGTAGCTCATGGGCCCTGGTGCAAGAGTTCAACTGGGCTCCCCTTCCCTCAGTGCTTGGTGGCCATGGGCCAGGAAGCTCATAGGCTTTGTGCTGTCTGAGGCAAAAATGGAAGCGGTAGCCCCCCATGCCCTTCCCTTCAGCCAGAGGTGTAACTTGACCTGCATGCACTTTCTATAATACCGGTGTCTTCTTATGCGGCACAAGGGTCTTTGGGCCCCCTCAGGCCCATGGGCCCAGTAGCGACTGCTACTTCTGCACCCCCTATAGTTACGCCCCTGTGTTTATGTCCACTAAAGGAATCCGCACTCATTTGCAATCACGAAATTTAGCACACAGGTACATCAGGTGTCCATGAAGGTTTTAGACCGGGTCTCAGCTCTCTAGGACGTACCACTCCTGAGATATTCCCCAAAAAATGCAAATATGGCACATCACATGACCTACATTAGCCAATAGAAGCCTGCAGGTCTTTCTCTTTACATCCCAGCTGTCATACACTCGGTCACATGTCCCTTATCAGCCAATAGAAGCTTGCAGGTCCTTAGTCTCCACATACGCACAGTTTTACACCAGGTTTCCATAACAACCCAGCCATTTTTTTTCACTGCTGTAGGTGCAGGGGCTGTGGATGACACTATTAAGGGAGCGGAGTGCTGTGGAGGTCACAGGACTTAAAACTCTGCCCCTAGGTCCCACTAAGCCATGCACCCTCCCACTACGCAGCTGACAGGGATTGAAAAAATTAAGGTAAAAATTAACTTCTGTCAGCTGCAGGGGTGGGAGGGAGAGTGACTTTCTCCCTGCAGTTCATGCTTAGACAGCACAGTGCTGCTGTCTAAGAGTGAGCTGTTCTAAAGGACATCCCTGTGTCCGTCCAGGCCCTGTGCTGGACGGAGGACAGGGAGTCTGAAAGCCGGACTGTCCAGCCTAAAACCAGACCTCTAGCCACCCTAGGGGCAGGCTGCTGTGGAGATCACAGTTAAGGGGACGGTCGGCTTTGGAGGTCAGTGTTAAAGGGCAGATTGCTGTAGAGGCCACAGTTAAGGGGGCGGGGTGTTGTGGAAATCACGGTTAAGGAGATGGGGTACTGTAGAGGTCACTAATAAAGGGGTGGCCGCTGTGGAGGTCACTTTTAAGGGGGCAGGTTATTGTGGAAATCAATGTTAACGAGACAGGGGTACTGTGGAGGTCACTAATGAAGGGGCGGCCGCTGTAGAGGTCACTGTTAAAGGGAAGGGCGCTGTGGATGTTACTGTTAAGGGGGCAGGCCGCTGTGGAAGTCACTGTTAAGGGAGGAGGGGACTGTGGAGGCCACTATTGAAGAGGCAGCGGGGTACTGTGAGGTCACTGTTAAGGCAGCGGGGTACTTTGACGTCACTGTTAAGGGAGCGGGATACAGTGGCAGTCACTGTTAAGGGAGCAAGGTACTGTGGCAGTCACTGTTAAAGGGGCAGTCGCTGTGGAGGTCTCTGTCAAGGGGGCCGGGAATGGTGGAGATCAGTTAGAGGACTGTAACCTATCATCAGTGTTAAGGGGCGGGTGCTCTAGAGGTGACTGTTAAGGTGGCTGGCCCATGTGGAGGTCACTGTCAAGGGGGTGGGTGCTGTGGAACTCACTGTTAAAGGGGCAGGCTGCTGTGAAGTCAAAGTTAAGGGGGTGGACTGCTGTGGAGGTCCCATTTTAAGGAGATGTGGTGGGGTCAATGTTAAGGGGTAGGGGTCTGTGGAGGTCACTGTTAAGGGGGCGGGGTGCTGTAGATGTCATTGTTATTGTGGATACTGTCGATATCTTTTAACGACACACACAAACATTAAATGAAATAGATGAAATATATCCTTCAGCTAGTGTATTATATTACTAATCTTTATTACCACAGCGCATGGGATGTAGATATTACCCTCCCGTGGCTGCTTCAAACCCATGTGACTTTAGCATGTCACATGACCCTGTGACATCATAAGATCCCTACGGCCGATAGATTTTAGACACATCTCTTCTATAATAAATCTGTTAAAGGACACTAGGGGGGATTGTTGCATAGGAATTTTTACAGTTACCATTTACTGGACTGACTGGAATACTGTAATCGCCCTAGTGGTGGCTGCATGAAAATGCAGTGTTTTCTTGTCAGGAAAAGAAGGAGTTCAGCATCGGGCCCCCCTTTCCCCGGGTCCCATAGTAGTTGCATGGTCTGCCTCTATTGAAGGTACCGGTACGTCATTTTTTCGAAGCTCCGGGATCTCTGGAATGGATGTGATTGGATGCTGTGGGCAACAAAGCCAGTTTTCTTTTGCACCAGTTTTGATAAATCTTACCCCAAATGTTATATATCTACATGAGATCTCCCTGGCAGAGTTGTTCTTTAATTCATGGCAGGTTAGGATACTTTACTGTGAATCAAATCAAGCCAGCTTAGAAATCAATAGCCTATATGAATTTATATGCATTGGCCATTGTATTTACGCATTTTCCTTCTAGATCAAGCCTAAGCGTGATCCATGGCAGCAAAAATTTTTAGGAAAATTAAACCAGCACAAAAAAGTGGATGAGTTGCTGCGCCAGTCACAGTTTACAGAGGTACATACCGGAATACATGCACTTGTTTGGCTTGATGAACGAATATTACATAAGTGCATAGAGCTGAGACCTAATGTTACCGACAACTCTGTGTAGGTTACAAATGTAGAGAAAGCGATGGACGTTCTGCAGGAGTACGCTGCACGGGTATTACAGCCGAAGAATAATCATGAGTTAGCAGTAAAGAGATACAGTCGACCAGATCTCCCTTGGGTAAGTAAGTGTTTGTGTTGTCCTTCGTGGATCTGTGAATATATATATATATATATATATATATATATTATTGCTGCTTATCTAACAATATAATTTTTAGGATCAAAATGGTGGATTATCCCTACAGCAAACCAATGATAAGACTACAGACCTTGCAGGTCTTAGTAAGCGCCCAATGTCTTCCAGGCCAAAGAAGGATACGGGGTATGTACTGTACTTGTCGCTCCAGTTACTATTGTGAGTCTAAGGCCTCAAACACATGTCCATGAATCACGGACGTGTGCTGTCTATGTTCTCCACGGACAGCACACCTATCCATTGCTTTCAGTGTGTTTATTTACACGTCAGTATTTTCCACTGACTATGGGTCAGTGGAAAAACCACAGCGACATGCATTACTTTGGTCCCTGATGTGGACCAAATATGTACCATTGAAGTCTATGGGGCGAATGCCCATAGAGCCACCCGAAATCTTCTCACTGTCGATGGCCAGGTACATACTACTGGGGGAACTATAGGGGTCATTATCAGAGTAAGGGCCCGTTCACACGACCGTGTGAACGGGTCCGCATCTATTCCGCAATTTTGCGGAATAGATGCGGCCCTGTTCACTTCAATTGCCGGCATGTGATCTTGCCGAGCCGCGGCTCCACAAGAAAAAATAGAACATGTCCTATTCTTGTCCGCAATAACGGACAAGAATAGGCATTTTGAACAGTGTGATGGCATCCGTGGTATTGCGGATCCGCATTTTTGCGGATCCACAATACCACGGCCGTCTGAACGGCCCCTAAATCCAAGTAGCATGTTAAAAGTAGGGCTGGCTTGGTGTTGTGGCCCACATGTCACCTCCTAAGATCCCTGCTCCATATCCATATTAGATAAAATGCGAGGAGAAGGACAGAACATGGAAGCTTTTGATGGCCACCACAGAGGGACAGCTTCTAGGGAGGTATTTTCCGCTGCACTGTGGTGACTGGCTTCAGTGTTGATGTGTCGCTAGTGAACATGTCACTGCTGAAGCCAGTGGTTGGCCGCAGTGGAGCAGGTGATTATGCACATAGTGAGGAACAAAACAAGCTGAGAACTGACAGATGGACACACCGTAGCCAGCACACAGTACTGTAGTTGTGTTGAACAGGTAAGTATGAATATTTCAATAGAGGAGGCAGGCTGCTGCCTAAGGAGGCCAGCTGTGTATGGACACTTAGTGGTTGGTAATGCTCCATGGGAAAAATAACATACAAAGAGGTATCTTCCAGGGAAAGAGACCTGTCTCGTATCACCTGGTTTCCTTAAGGAGAGCCAGTATCCCACCCATCACCACTATAACTGCATCCAGGGCTCCAAGCCCTCAGTAGGAAGTTTGATTGACATGTCACAATAGTTAATAAAAGCTTATAAAATGACTGGCTGTCAGCATTTTCTCATCTCATAACTGGGATTGCATGTGGTAGTGACTGTATTAATTTATTATGTGGTTTTAATAAGGTACAATTACCAGAACACCATACAATTACTGGGATTAGATGAGGCAGAAGATAACAGCAGAGATCCAGTATTGATGAAAGGAGCCTACTTATCTCTTCTCTATCTGCGTCATCTGAGACTGAGGGATCTTCAGGTAAAATATTATTTCATTTTTGGCACAAGCGGACATGGAGATGAGATTGCAGTTGGAAGGTGCCAGGATCCGAGTTAAACTATGCAGAACAATGACATCTGGAGTTATTTCTCAAGAAATATATCCTCCTGGTCAAATGCAAAACAGGGGAAAACTATATTACAATTGGGGTCATTAACTCCAGTATCGGCTTGTATTCAGATAAGGAGTTGTTAAAGTCTGACTGCTAAACAACTGAGAAAAGATTGCAAGGTTCTTAGCTTGTGTCAGTAAACAGTAGGGGGTGCTGGTTAGATGACAACGATATCTGTTATATAGCACTGAAATACACAAATCCTCTATTACTAGTAAATAGGCTATTTTTACTAAACTAAAGGTGTAATATACAACAATCTTTCAAAAAAAAAAGTTGGGACGCTGTATAAAATGTAAATAAATGTAAATAAAAACAGAATGCAATGATTTACAAACCTAATAGATCCATATTTTATTCACGGTAGATCATACAACCTGTATCAGATGTTGAAAGTGAGACATTTTACCATTTCATGAAAAAAATAAACTCATTTAGAATGTATGGTAGCAACACATCTCAAAAAAGGTGGGACAGGAGACACCAAAAAGCTGGAAAAACCTACACCATCTACAGTATAAAATGTCATCAAAAGATTCAGAGAATCTGTAGAAATCCATGTGCACAAGTGAAAAGGCTGATGATCATTATTGGATGTGCACGATCTATGGACCCTCAGCTGTATTAAAAACCGGCATAATACTGTGCTGGAAATCACTGTACTTGAAAATGCTTTCAGAAATCATTGTCTGTGAACACCGTTCACTGTGCAATTCACAAATTCAAATTAAAGATGTGCCATGCAAAGAAGAAGCCATATGTCAACACTATCCAGAAACGCCACTGTCTCCTCTGGACCAAAGCTGATTTAAAATGGACTGAGGTAAAATGGAAAACTGTTCTGTGGTCAGATTAATCAAAATGTGAAATTCTTTCAGGAAGCCATGAGTGCCGTGTTCTGCGGACTTAAGGGGAGAGGAACCATCCAGCTTGTTATTAGCACACAGTTCAAAAGCCTGCTGATGGTATGGGGTTACAATAGTACCTATGGCGTAGGCTGCTTACAAGGCACTATCAATGCTGAACAGTATATATATATAGAGGTTTTAAAACACCATATGCTTCCATCCAGATTCCAGACGTCTCATTCAGGGAAGGCCTTGCATTTTAGCAAGACTATGCTAAAGAATATACTCCATCCATCACAACAGCATGGGTTCACAGAAGAAGAGTCCGGGTGTTGAATTGCCCTACCTGCCGTCCAGACCTTTCACCAATAGAAATCCTTTCGTGCATCATGAAATGAAAAATCTGGCAAAGAAAACCCAGGACTGTTGAGCAGCTATAATGCTACATTAGACAAGAATGGGACCTTCCTCTCCCAGAACTTCAGCAATTGGTCTTCCCAAATGTTTATAGACTGTTGATAAAAGAGTAAGGGATGCCAACGGTAGACATGTCCCTGTCCCAACTTTTTTGAGATGCGTTGCTGCTATCAATGAGTTATTTTTTTTTCAATAACTGATATGTGTTCTATGGCCTATCATGAATAAAATATGGGTCAATGGAATTTGTAAATCATTGTATTCTGTTGTTATATACAGTTTACACAGTGCCCCAACTTTTTTGGAAATTGGGTTTGTATTTTGCTGTCTATTTTTGTAAGCATACATGCTAATTCTATATTGTATGGAAAAAAGTATTCGGACACACCTTTTAATAATTGAAGTCAGGTGTTTCATTCAGTCCCATTACTGCAGGTATATAATAACATCAAGGACCTAGCCATGCAGTCTGCTTTTATTAACAACTGTGAAAGAATGGGTCCTTCTAAAGAGCTCACTCAATTCCAGTGTGGTACTGTGTCACTGTAGCAAGTCAGTCCATGAAATTTATTCCCTTCTAGATATTCCACCATAAAAAGTGGAACCACAGAGCAGGGCTGCCGAGTGCTGTAGCACTTTAAAGGGGGAGATTTAGCAAAACTGTCCTAGTTGCCCATAGCAACCAATCAGATTCCACCTTTCATTTTTCAGAGCTGCTTTGGAAAATGAAAGGTGGCATCTGATTGGTTGCCACAACTGGACTCTGAAGCAGTGGAAACATGTTCTGTGGAGTGATGGATCACATTTCTCTTTCTGATAGTCTGATGGAGGTGTTTGGGTGTGGTGAATGCCAGGAAAACATTAGAAGTGATACTGCTGTGTGGTTGTTTTCAGGGGTTGGCTTAGACCCCTTAGTTCCAGTTAAGGGAAATCTTAAGGCCCCTTTCACACGAGCGGGAGACTCAGACGTCTTCCGCATCGTGTGCAGTATACTGAACTGCCGGCACTGAACGGGGGTTACATAGCATTATACTGATTTATGATACTATGTAACCCTTCCAGTTCTGGAATGTGTTGGATAACATTGTCAGCATTATCCAACACATTCCAAAACTGTAAGGGTTACATAGCATCATAAATCAGTATAATGCTATGTAACCCCCGTTCAGTGCCAGGAGTTCAGTACACGGCACACGATGCGGGAGATGTCCGAGTCTCCCGCTCGTGTGAAAGGGTCTAAAGGAACTTTCTGGGCTAATGATTTTGATGACCTATCCTGAGGTTAGGTCACCAATATTAAATTGGTGGGGTTCTGACCATCCCATGATTAGCTGTTGCCAGAACTACAACAGAGAATGGAGCTGGAAACACAGTTCTGTTCAAAGTGTGGTGGCCGTGCAGGATTATTTCACTTCAGCTTCCATTCACTTCACTGGTAGCTAAACTGCAGTACCCTGGTACGGTCACTATACTTTGAACAGAAATGTGCTTCTTACTCCATTCTCAGTGGCAGTTCAAATGCTGCCACCTACAGGTAAAAGCTGATCGTTGTGGGTTCTAGCTGTTGGACTCCCACCAATCTGATATTGATGAGCTATCCTAAGGACAAATGTCGTTAGCCCAGAAAACCCCTTTAATGCTTCAGCATACCAAGACATTTGTATGCTTCCAACTTTGTGAGAACTATTTGGAGAATACCCTTTTCTGTTCCATCATGGCTGTGCCCAAATGCACAAATCAAGGTCCATAAAGCTGCGGTTGTATAAATTTGGTGTGGATGAATTTGACTGGTCCACACAGAGCCATAATCCTAAACCCCATCCAACACCTTGGGGATGAACTAGAATGGAGATGAGCCAGGCCCTCTCATCCAACATCAGTGTCTGACCTCACAAATGCTCTTCTGGATGAATGGGCAAGAATTGCCACAGGCACACTCCAAAATCTCGTAGAATGCTTTCCCAGAAGAGTGAAAGCTGTTTAACTGGGGGAATTAGCTCATTAATAACACTTGGAGAGGCGCTTACTAACGCTAATTAGCATACATGTATTGTTGAATGCCAGTACCAATCTTTAAAGGATTATGGTCCCAAGAAAACATAGAGTAATCATTTCTTTTTAAGTAGGTTGTACTTTTATAATATAGACACTATACAAGCACTTAACCCACAGTAGATAAATATCAATTATGGTGAGACAATGTCTAAAACTGAGTATCTTATTAAGTTGTCCTGCATTTTTAAATTTCCAAATCCACTACATTTAATTTTTGATATAGTGCACGTGATGGTGAGCTAAGCTATAAACTGCCGTAGTTAGAATTATACAGACCTTATTATTTCTTCAGGATGGATCATGATACATAATGCTCTAGTCTAAATTCAGGCATCAGAGCTGCTTGTAGGAAACTATCCTGCACATGGTATTATTCTTCCTGGAAGTAATGCTCTTTAATATGGCATATGATGGGATATCGCATGATTTTTTTTTCTGTTCATTTCATACTGAAATTTAAAGGAAAGAAACACTTTGTATGATGTATCAGATGCATAAGAAGGTTCAGTAAAGCCCTGTTAGGGCAGAGCTGTAATAAAGCATGGAGCTTAAATGTTGGCAGATTAAATGGAATACCTCTGTCCTTGTTTCATTCTGTTACAGCGCATGTGTCTTGGAACCCTAAACTATTTCCGATCTATTGAGAGGACTCTAACAATCGACAGCTGCTGTCTCTCAAATGCTTCTGGTAATCTGGCATGCAGTGCAGGTGACCAGGCTGGCTGGGTAAATGCAACTCAAGGTGGATCTGGTATGACAGGAGGACTTGGATCTCATCAGTATATGTACCAAACACCAGCAGACCTACAGGTATTGGTTCAGTTACGGGTGTATTATGTGTGCACCTCCTGCAGTTTCTATCAATAGTGAAATCAGATATTGGTGCAGTAGCAGAAATTATATCAATAGGATCTCAAGGGGAAGTGTAGAATCCTGAAGCACAAATTACTTGTCATCAATATCTGATAGGTGCGGTCCGACTCCCAATGATCAACTGAAATGCTATGGCCTCTTCTTTGTTCTGTGATGTCACATCCATTGATGACATCGCCTTTCTGTGTTTCAAGTGAATGGAATTGAGCTGCAATACCAAGCACAGCCGCTACACATAATGTGTACAGGCCACAGCATTTGTCAAATGTGTACAGGCCACAGCATTTGTCAAACTAGTGCAACCTCCTCAAACAACTGATTTGGGGGGGGGGGGGAAATGATGGGGGTCAAACTTCCATCAGTCAGATGTTGATGACCATTCCTGACGATAGGTCATTAATATTTAACTCATGGAAGACTCCTTCAAACCCGTGGAAACTAAATTCAGGTTTCCATAAAATTATTTTCAGAATTATATTATGGTATTCAACATTTGAATGAGGGCTTTACCAATAAGACTAATGCTTTAGCTTCAAGTAATTGTGAATTACTGCAACAACCAGGGATTTAGTGTAAAGCATGCAGTAATCCTTGGAACTCCCATTAATCTGATAAAACATAATTAGTAAATACAACCACTAAGCAAAATACTGACTAAATTGAATTGAATAGTAAATTGAATAAATATAAAAAGTAATAATAGCAATTTGAATAATGTCATTATATAGAGAGTCCTGTTTCTGGTCTTTCTGGAAGTGATTACTTTTATATGTGATTTTATATACTTTTACATGACTGGTAATCCAGAATTGTTTTGTAATCTGTAATATACCAAGTAATTTCTAGATGATTTAAATTGTGTTGTCTATTGCTGTTAACAGTGCTTAACACTTATATCTTACCACTTACTAGGTTCATAGTGCACAGTTCATGGAGTTTTCAGAGGTTGAGAATCAGAATGACTTCTACACAGTTGAAGATGGCATAGTTCACACTCAGGATCAGAGAGGAGCCTATGTGATGTATGATGCTGCACTTGAAGATCTAGAGAAATTACGCGATCAGTTGTTGTTGTTAACAACTCTTTATATTGAAAAAGATCGAAGTAAGATATTACACATTATATTAACTTACTTCACCAATACTAGTAATCAGCAATCTTATTTTCTTATATATACAAGTGGCAGATTATTAGCATTGATGCACACAAAAATGTGCCACAAGAGAACAGAGCAATGAGAATGAATTAGGTTTTTGGAAAATCCCATTTACTCAGTGCTGATTGAAAGATTTGAGATTTGCCAACATGCACCACTAATAATTGTCCAGCAAAAAGATACAGTGAAACAATGAGGTTTGCTAAAGGGACTTGTAGGGTTCAGCACTCAGAACTTGTGCCCAGGATCCCAGGTTGCAAGACCACATCATGACAGCAGTCAGGTTACCCTCTATAGACTTCTACCATTTCAACCTTTCGCACAAACAAATTGCAAAATTTGGGTTTGTCCCTGTGGTCTGCAAGTTCGATGGTGTGAAGGATGTATGGAGAGGGAGATTTATGTCCAAATGTTTGTGGAAACTCTCAAGATGCTATGTCTGTGTTTGTGTGTAAACCCCTGATATAGACCACTAATCTAACGGACAGCCTAATAAAAAAAACAAAAACATAAACACAGTTTTTACAATTAACCATGCCCTGTTTGACCATAATAATTTTTAGTTTTAACGATCACATTAAACTTTCGGTGGAGCATGACTCTTGAGCGTAGAGCTAAATGACAAACTTTGTGTAGTTTTGCACAACTTGAACTGTTACATAAAAGTGTAAATCTTCTACAATATTGTTTTTTTATTGATCTTTTATTGAATGTAACTAGGGATGACAGTGCTGTACTGAAAATCAGTTGGAATGTGCCAACATGTGAAAGAAAGCAGTATGACCACTAGGGGTCTCACTTCAATCTAATTTGTAGGTCACTGCCTGTTGCCAGGCAAGATCCATCCCAAGTAACAGAGATACAGAAGATTATTTACAGGAAGTGGGAAAGGGGGGTGGGGAGGAGCTAGCTGAAATCATGAGCCTGATAAAAAGAACTGCTTCTGAATTCACAGTAGCCTCCTGTGTTTCTGTAAGTCTTATCTCCCCGCCTTATCTGTTTTGTGAGCTCTGAAAACAAACATAGTGGGACATAATGAGCGTCACAGCAGTACAGTACTGGCAGATTCCATAGAAAGGAGACACCCCCTGCTTGTTAGAGAAATGCATCTAGCTGTGCCGCTAAAGAGGCTGAAAAAGACATTAGGAAAGCCAAAAAAATACCCATTCCTTCACAGTTATGATTGTACAAAGAAGCACAGCCATTATGCAAACATTTTTTTGAAAACTCAGGCACGCTTGTAAAGAAGACACTGATATGTTTTAGTTAAAATATTGGCACAGCAGCCATAGGTCAATATCTGCCATATCCAAGGATTTTATAGCATTCATGGCTGTGCATAGAAGGACTTGCGTGCTGCACCTATCCATGGACTCCAGCCACATATTGCACTTTAACATGCTTCTTTCTTACTCACACGTATTAATTTTATTTGATAATTGGTAATCTGATTTCAAATTGCACATGATCCCTGGATAAAACAATGTGGAGGCTGGCTTGATTGACAGTGTTATTCACCATTCATGAATCAGTATTGTATCTTTTTGCCTTTCAAGGTTTCAAATTAAATAAAAACGATGTGACTGATACTAATTTCTCAGACTGGGCACACATTAATGTGGACCGCTTCGCATTGCTGCTTGACCTGTGGACCTGGGAATGTTCTCTGTTAGAAAACAAACAGCAGGTACTAGTTCATGGTGTTTCTGGAACAAATTGTAGCCCTCCACTCCTGTGGGTGTGAGAATGTGAAAATGGGGGGACTAGACTCTTAATTGATGATAAATGTTTATTGTGAAAAAAATTATAGCCTGTTGGCCCAAATAGTTTAGGTCAATGGGGTCAACTTTTTACATAACCTATTGTTATCTTTCAGGCATTGCACCTTCAGTGGGTCTATTCAAACGACCTTCCTGTCTGCAGCAAATTCTGTATGCTAATGCAGACAGTAGAATGTAACAGAAATGTATTATACCGTTTCCATGATATGAATATCTTTGTGTTTTTTCCTTAGCTTGTTGACAGCTACTATGAAGCCTACCAGCACACTCTTGATCCAGAAGAGAGATTCGCTTTGGCACAAGTGATAACTGACATCATGTTTAGGCGCCCACGGTTTGACATTGGCTCCAGATACTTCTTTGAAGCTTATAAAGATGAATGTCAATGTCTGAGGCTTCATTTGCAGCTTGTCAGAGATGTTTTAAAAAGCCAGGTAAGCAAATCGACAGCATTTCGCGAATCTAAAAGTTTATCTTCTTTAATTCAGCTTACAGAAAATAATGGCTGAAATATTCTAAATCAGAGGTGCAAAATATGTTCTTGAGAACATAATTCAAGATAGCAATACTTTTAAGGACTGAATAGTTAGAGTGAGGCTCAGAACGGGTCAATCACTTGGTGGACCCCTGAGTAAGGTGGGCCCTTAGTCCTCTACTCCCTGCACAAGGGGCACATGGCACAGACACTGACTGCGTTAAATACAGATAGGCAGAATACGCATCTCAACCAGCCTGTGTTCATATAAAAACTGGATAGATTTTTTAAGTTCTCAATAACTACTACTATGCATGAGAAGGCTGAGGAGACATTTAGGTACAGAGGCAGGCCAGCCAGTGTTCTCTTTTCCCAGAGACTTGCCTTCTCGTAGTCTCTGAGGTGACCACCATAATCAATCACCTTGTAGGCTGCCCGCCATTGTGTGAGCATGTGAGTTGGAGTCCAAGGCAGGAGCCAGTCGGCAGATACTGACAGGCAGTGTCGGACTGGGGCGCCTAGGGCCCACAAGTAAAATTTATTTTCGGGGCACACTGTACGGATACATTCAAATATTAGTGACCATAGTTATTTTCATAGCAGTGACACACGGAATGTTGGCATAAGTGACAGCCGCAGTTCCTCCTTATTAGTCCTTGCCACATACCCCCTCATCAGTGCCAGCCACAACCTTTCTCATTAAAGCAGGCCACAGCCCCAACTTAAGCACCAGCTACAGTGCTTCCATAACAGCATAACATCACTCCATATCATCATCATCAGCAGTGCTCCTAATTAGTGCTAATTAATCAGCCACAGTTACCGAGTTAGTACCCCTTATTAATGCCACAAACAAACAATGCTACACATTAATACTTAACTACTTGACCACTAGTTAGGTTCAAGCTACATGGGTGATGGGGCCACACAATTTCTCAGTTTTTATTGTTAATAACAGTTTGTTAACATTTTTAGATAATTGTTGTAGAGGTCTTTATCATTGAAGTTGATAGCAGAAGGTAAGCAAGCTTTAAAGCGAAATGTCATTAATACTTTTTTTTTAATTTTCATCTATGCAGATAGAAAACCAAAGGGAGTTTGTCCAGAAGGTTTGGCGGGATGGTCGAAAAGGGGGCATTTATGACTTTGGTCTTCCACTTAATATTGTAAAGAAGCCTCTTGTCTCACTTAACACCAGCTGGTAAGTGTTTTTTTTTTTTCATTTTTCTTATAGATATTTTTCAGAAGGTGGACACATTGAATGATGAGTGTAACTCTTGTTTGTGACATTGCAGCTCTTAAAGTAGTATGATTGCAGATGCCAGGAACTTATAGATCAGGAGCGCATACTACTATCATTCTAGAGTGAATTCTACTAGCAAGTCAAGTAAGTCAACTATTTAGTGGAAGTTCTAACATTTTGTGTTTATTGTCCTCTTATCCACAGCCCTGATTTAAGGAATGTCTACCTTTTAGAATTCCACCCATCACTAGGAGTAACATACCTAATCTCTTATACACTGGAGCACCTTTGTAAAGAGTTTCAGCATATCTGCAACACAAAGACACCAAGACAGTCTTACCTTGTAGAGAAAATGGTTCTTCAGCTTGCACTTTCTGAATGGTCAGCTCCAAGAGACTTTCTGCAATCCTTTACAGCAAATCTGCACAAAGATGTAAGATATAATGCTGCATTTGCCTGCATCATCCTTTATTAAATTACTGTAGCTATGAATTTCTGAGGTTATATTTTACAGATTATTTTTTCTGTTATAGCTATTTGAAGAGGTGTTGATAGAAGATCCCATTTTGGTTAGAGAGATCTGCATGTCAGCACTGAACTCAGCTGATGAAGATAAAAAGCATGGCAGAGGAAAGCAAATCCATATCCTGGACACACTCAGCAAGATGCTAGAGCTCATCACTCTGCGTTACAGAATAATTGAGGCATCATTAGAAACGGCACTTCTCTCCAGGTCAGACAAATTTATCCAGACATCTCAAGGAGACCTAAAGTTAATACAGTCATTATGGGGGAGATTTATTCATGCAATTATGTACAAGGTCATCCTAACAAATAGAATTCATACTGAGTATCATACTTTTAACTTCAAATGGTATTTTAAACTTGTTTTATTTAGCAAGCATAAATAGTATGGCATATACCGTCAGATCTTTGTAGACAATATATGTATATGTATTCCATAAATTTAGTAGCTACCGGTAATGGTGTGGAAGATATTCTAGTATCCATTAAGTGTGTGTACAACAAAGATATTAGATCTCAAGGGCCTTGTGTGTTATGAACACCAATAAGAGGATATACCAAAATCTCTCTCCTGTCAGCTGTGTCTAAATGGTGTGCCGGAGCTGCAGGAACCTATAGAAACGATTCAGGTATACACCATATAGGTCCTGAACTTGCCTAAATGACAGGATAATTCTATCCTTATATACAGGTATATCCTCTACTGACCATATCCCATGTCTCTGCCAGAAGTCACCCACTCCAGAGTGTACAACTCACTAAATAGAATATTGTCCCACAGGGGAGCCACTGAAGCCATGTCCCTATAACAATGAAATTCCTTTGCCGCCTTCCAAACTTTATTAGCCAGGTGGTGTAGGAGCAGAGGCCTATTAGATACCCCAGAACTCCCCTCCAAGACATGCCAAAGAGACCTAAGCCTTAGATGCGTTCTCAGCAACTATTCAGAATTAGGGAGGTTGGAGTTGTTAATCCATGAATACAGGTCAAAGGGTATTTTGTGGTGTTAAAAATAAATGTTAACAGATGAGACAGAGATCTCCACTAAAAACATAATAGATATAATGCAATTATCATATCAAAACAATGCACTAATAGAGTAAGAAACAACATTAAAAGATGCATCCAGGGTGAACTTGATGAACATTTGTCTATTTTCAAGCACTACCATGTAACCAGTTGTGATACAAGACGTAATAGGTGATCAGTTTAGCTAAAAGAGAAGTGTGAGAACAACGTGTGTATGCACAAAAGATAAGAGCTAGACTGAAAAAATAACCCTCTTTAAAAGTAGGTGCAATTGTCCCACTTACCAAGGAAGACACATTTTAGAAAATACTTTATAGATTATGCAAAAGTGAAGCAGTAATAAGCTGTTGTATATGGGACATGTAGGAGGAACATAACTTCTGGCATGTGCCCATATGATATTTTTTTTATTCTTTTGTAAAACTTTATACTATTGCCACCAGTAAAAGTTGCCTCTAAAGATGGACTAGAGAATTTTCATTATGTCAATATAAAAAAATTAACTTGCTTATGCGTAGCATTCAGCATGCTATGAGGCTCATCACTAAGGAAGTTGTAAGTAAAAGAGAGTTTATCAAAGGATTATCCCTACACCTGTGTGGCCTGCCAATACCTGACAATTGTCTGTTATGTGCAAGTTTTTTGGTACTTTTATGTTTCTAAAATTGCCAAGGAACAAATGAAATGGATGAGATTTTCCAGCAGATGTGTGAGCTCTGCTAGAAAAAAGAGTAGCTATTTTACCTTGTAGCAAAACCACTTTAAAGCATACCTACACTCTAAGCTACCGTGTGTGTACATGAGGAATAACACTATTTCTTGCTATTATATGACCGGTGTTCTGAATTTTTAGGCTACTTTCACACTAGCGTTTACTTTTTCCGGTATTGAGATCCGTCATAGGGTCTCAGTACTGGAAAAAAATGCTTCAGTTTTGTCCCCATTCATTGTCAATGGGGACAAAACATAACTGAACAGAACAGAAAGCTCCAAAATGCATTCTATTCCATTCTCATACCGGAGAGCAAACCACAGCATGCTGCAGTTTGCTTTCCATCCAGAGATGCGGAGCAAAACGGATTCGTCATGACCCACAATGCAAGTCAATGGGGACGGATCCGTTTTCTCTGACACAATCTGACACAATAGAAAACGAATCCGTCCCTCATTGACTTTCAGTGGAGTTCATGATGGATCCATCTTGCCTATGCTAAAGATAATACAACTGGATCCGTTCAGATGGTTGTATTATCAGTAACGGAAGCGTTTTTGCTGAACCCTGCTGGATCCAGCAAAAACGCTAGTGTAAAAGTAGCCTTATATTTGTTTTCCTCTCTTCAGGCTCTAATTCTCAGTTGTCTCTGAGCTAGTGGGTAGAACTGTTATGTCTCCTATACACAGCTGATGGAAAAAAACAGGAGCTTCTGGTCCCTGACTCTCTCACCGGTTTAAAATCACACAGTACCGATGTGAATAAAACTCATGGGGTGAGATAGAAAACCTGCTATTAGCGTCGGCAGCCTTTGTATACAAGTCTTTATGTCTCCTTCACTGCAGCTCATTTGCCTGCCTCTCTTCATAGACTTCTATGGGCAGCTGTAATCTGGTCCTTTAGTGAGCTGACAGTTAACATTTGTCTCTCAAGATGGGTTTTATAGAAAAATCAGGGTGAATATTGGTTTACTGGGGGAGGACCTGATAAAAGGAAAAACAGGAATTTTCTTTAATAACATATTGCAGTTTTTCAAAGGTTAGTGACCATTTAAGCTCTGTTGGGAACCATATGCAGTGCTAATGTGTTTTTCATATCATTCATTCTGAGCTACAGAAATAACATAATACAGATGTTTGTAGGTGTGATATTTTAAGCATATTCATTGATAAGATTCCTTGATTGTATCTTAGGACATATTTAAAGTTTGCTGAAGAGATGGGATTTAATCAGTTTCACCTGTACTTAAGGCCAGTCCAGTTTGAATTTGCATCAAACAAGGGTCAAGGGGAGCAAAAGCCTCCTATGTTCATCACGTCTCTCATTGAGGATGACAGCTGTGTGGACAGGTAAGTAAAGATGGAGGTCATCTACTATGCCGAAATACGCCTGAATTAGGCGTATTTCAGGCGCAGATGGCGTTGCGCTGCTATCTGTGACTTTGCCCCACTCACGGCAGGTCTAAAATTGTGGGCGTGTTTTAGGCGTATAAAAAGGTCTAAATGTAAGACAGCTAGGAAGCAGTCTTACATTTAGAACTGGCACTTGATGCACCGAAGTTATGGAGAGGCCGGCGCCTTTTCAGAACTTCAATGGATTGACCACCAACTATGGGCCTTTATAAAGACTGGCATCTAAAATGCTGATCTTAATAAATGTGCCTGTAGCCAAAGCAAGTGCCAATGATTCCTTTGTACTATATGTTAGGTCAGTAAAGATGATCCTCAATAGGTATTCCAGTTTTTGCTAATAAATACAAGCCCTTGTTTAATAAACATATATGCAGTTTTCCGGTATACTTTCTATATAAATTCCTTTTGGTTTTCAAGATCTGTGCTTGGTGTATTCAATAGGAATATTCATTGTTTACTTCCGTAGGATATAAATCAGTTCTTGTCATTTGTATTGCATTTGTTGTGGAATTTGTCATGGATTTTAAAAGCAAATGTTACCCTTTGCAATGCAAAGCATAATCCACATTCAACGCCAAAGACAACTTCACCACATCTGCACCCACCCCTTCAATGCATTTTTTAAAACACTTCCCTTGATCACAAAAAGGGTTATTAATGTAAGACCATAATTGAGTTAATCCTTAATTTGTGCAATGAGTATGGTATAATTTATTACTTTCAGATAGTCCTGCATGGTCTTGGATTGATATTCGCCAATTATCTGTTGTTTTTTTAACTTGGGCAGACCTTTTGTTCTTAAACATCTGTAGCTCTTTAGCCTCATATAAAATAAACTGGAAGTGTATTTTCGGGTCCTGATACTATGAAATATTGGAGTTGCCTAATATCGGTCGTCAATATCACCACTCCTGGCAACCCTCCGATCAGCTGTTTGAAGAGCCAGCTGCACTCACTGGAGCTCCGGTGAACATTGCAGTCTCTTCACAGCTTACCACAGCGCCATACATTGTATAGTTACCGCGTTTGGTATTGCAGCCCAGACTCATTTAGTTGAATTGGACTGAGCTGCGCCTAAGCCTAGGTGACAGATGTATGGCACTCATGGAACTCCTTGGCCGCTTTGAACAGCTGATCAGCAGGAGTCCTGGCGGTTGGACCCCGACGATTTGATATTGATGACCTATCGTGAGGATAGGCCATCAATATCAAATTCCCAGAAAACCCCTTTAACTATGTGTGGCTGCATAAGCCCTGTCCCCTCCCACCCAGGCTTTTAGAAGAGTGGTGAGTACATTAAAATGTCAGAAATATTTGTACAAAAGTGTACCTTGTGCAAACATTTGTGACTTTTGTGCCCCACAAAAGGACCGTAGAATCACTCATAAATTCCTCACTTTGTGTATACTTGACGATGCCTGTACCTGAGTAATATGGTTTTTATTCCATTGACATATTATATTATGTCTATTGTAAATGAGGTTTACCACACTTTCTTTTTTCTCCATTAAGATATTCACCATCATCACAACTACTTGCTATTCATGAGGTTGATGATAATCAGATTGGAAAATTCAGTTTTTTTACTAGAGAAGGTATAATGCAGGTGAGCTGCCCATACAAGTAAGATTACAGTAATATGGACATTACTATCTGGTGTGTCTAAATTCAGTCATGTTAAAATTATAGCTTTATGGCTTAAAATATTAATAAATAAATCCATATGATAATCAAATAATTTCTATGTTTATGTGACAATGAGTTGCCATTCTTCTGTATTCATAGAAACCATAGTAAGAAATAAACTTCCATCAGCAGCAGCTAGCCTGTTTGCTGATGGTTTCCAGAAAGCAAATTTCTTCTACACTCCACTGAGTACAAGCTAACTGAAAAATAAGTAGAAACATTAACATATCGATATATTACACATATGCCAGATTTCACATTTCTTGACTATTTATCCAGTCTTTTCTAAAACTGGAACATCACTTTAAATGAGTTATAATTTTTATAACAAAGTGAATTTGTAACCATGAAAATGCAGTTCAGTCTTCAGACAGCATGTTATAGAGCAGGAGGAGCTGAGCATATTGATATATAAGATTCAGTATGTTGTATTTTAGTCATTTGAAGTTCTGCTCTTTCTGTGCTTAGGAGTCAAGTGGAGGTCCTACTCACTGATTGTGAGTCCTATTAATAAGCATAGGGACTCCTACACATAGAAAGAGCAGGGTTTTATATCAAGTTATACTAAACCATTTCCCACAAAACTATAAATCAATCTGCTCATCTACTCCTGCTCTATAACATGGCTCCTATAAATTGCATGTACAAGGTGAGAGGATCCAATTTAAGAGCATTTTTCACTAAAATAAAAGAAAGAAAATTCAGTTATTTTCTTACTTATATCTGTCTGAGAATACTTGATGATAAAAGTAAGGCTACATGGTGCCGTTGCAACAACAAGTCGCCGAAAAGTCACATGACACAAAAATATATGTGGAATGTACTATCACGCGACTTTTTTTTCAAACTGCTATTTGGCTGAGAAAACACAACCAAACTGCAGGCGCGTTGTGTGTCACACGTGAGTTATATTAAACTTAATGGGGTGAATGTTGCACTTGACATGCGACTCGTGACACACAATCCAGCATGTCTGGATTTTTTGCAACTGTTGCAGTTGCAGCATGTCAAATGCCGCGCGGCACATGTCGCCATGTAGCCGTTTCCTTAAACTAAAGTTTAAACAGGAACAATTCATTTCCAAGTTGGCTAGGCTTTTTATATGAGATGTTGCTAGTACAGTCATGGTGCTGAAGGTTGATATTATTGCCTATAATTACAAGTGAAATGTCTAGGCACTGTGTCATTTTGTACATCCACTCATGTACTGTCCTGGGATTAACAGAATTGATCTGCTTTACCTCACTTTTACTTTGTATTTGCTTTCAAGTTACTGAATAAATGTGGAGCAGAAAATCTGCAGGTGGTGCTTGCCTGTCAAGTAATCCAGAAGAATGCCCTCCTAGCTGCCAACCAGCTGGCTTCATTTTGTTATATGTCATCCTGGAGCTCCCTGGATACGAAGGTTAGCAATGATACAAACTGGCTGGTAATTCGTAACCTGGATACGCACTTACTGACTAAAATAAATACTGTACATTCATATAATATGAATTGTGAATTGTGTGTAAATTCTCTACGTTTTCAGAAAACAAATTAATCAGGTTGAACAGTAAGTTCTTGTTCTCAAGAATAAGTAGATAGACAAGTATCACTGAATAGGAATATTGGTTATGCATCAATACCCAATGTCTGGACAAGGTAAAGAAAACGTACCATGTAAAATATGGCGAAAGAAAAATAGACTATAAAGAGAAAAGAAGAAAAGGAAGATGGGAAGAGGCAAGGGAGGGGGAAAAAGGCTGGTTTAGAAGAAAGAGCTCCAGGTGTATGACGAAGACTTGTACTCCGGAGAGCCCTGAAATAGAATCCAATGTCGCCATGTTTTATGAAACTTGGCATTTTTGCCCCTCATAGGTAAGGTCCTCCATTCTCATGACCTCCTGGATTATACTAAACCAAAGAGCTGTTGTAGTAGACGATGTCTATTTCCACAGACAAGGGATACATGCCTTCGCTGCATTAACCAAATGACGTACCACAGACTTCCTATAGGTGGATAAGGGGATCTCACTTAGCACTCATGCACACGAACGTGTGCCGGCTGGGCCCATGCGGCAGATCACAAATTGCGGTCCATAATGAATAGACACCGACCGTAGGGGCGCCGAATGCGGACGTGGACCCATTCACTTGAGTAGTGCATGCACTACTTATTTGCAGTGCGGAAGCACGAATAGAAACCCCACGGAAGCACCACGGAGTGCCTCCGTTCCACACCGACCTTCTGGATTACAGACCCACTCAAGTGAATGGGTCTGCATCCTTGATGCGGGGTGCACACAGCCGGTGCCTGTGTTTTTTTCCGGACCCGCTGTTTGCGAACTTCAATACAGCCATGACCTTATAGAGTAGAAAGAAGGCAGGTGTCTGACGGTAGAACGTGAGAAGTGAATTTAGAGGATAATATCCCTCAAATTTTATAATGTTATTTAAAGAATCATCATAATTAAAAAACATCGAAGCTAGAATTTATCACAGACTTCATAATGCATTCACAGGCAAATGCTTTCTGAATGATATGTAAAACCATAGATAAAGGGGTTGTCTCAAATAAGCAAATAGCATTTATTATGTAGACAAAGTTACTACAAGCCACTTACTAATGTATTGTGATTGTCCATATTGCCTCCTTTGCTGTCTGGATTCATTTTCTCATTGCATTATGCCTATGGGAACTCCCATGGTCCTGGGTCCACCAGAGAAGCTGACCCTTTTTCCTATAGTGTGCAAGCACGACCACCGCGGCTGGATTGCAGGAGGTCATAACCCTTGGATACAAGCAGTGTATAATGTGATGGAAAAATGAATCCAGCCAGCAAAGGAATCAATATGGACAATCACAATACATTAGTAAGTGCCTTGTATTAACAATGCCATTTGCTGAAGTGAGACAACCCCATTTAAAGCATATTTCATGTGTAACACTTCATGTGCTGTTTCCTTTAAAAACTCAACAAGCTAATTTTAAAGGGTTTCTGTCACCAGAAATCACCCTATTAAACCAAGTGTCATTTGCAATGAGCAAATGACACTTGATGACAGTAATGTTAGTCTCATATTTCTCCGTCCACCAGTTTAGCCAAAAAATATGTTTTTATAATATGCAAATGACCTCCCCTAGGTGCAGTAGGCGTGAACCTGCACCTAGGAGAGGCCGTAATAACGCCTCTTACCACGCCTCCGTAGCGCTGATTGACAGGGCCGGGCAGCCAGCTCTTTCGGCTCCCGGCCCTGTACGATCCCGAAATCCCGCGCCTGCGCACTGCGGTAGTACATCCGCGCCACGCGCGTTGAGAGCCGGCGGCCGCCCGGGTCCCGGCTCCTTCGTGCGCGGATGTACTACCGCAGTGCGCAGGCGCGGGATTTCGGGATCGTACAGGGCCGGGAGCCGAAAGAGCTGGCTGCCCAGCCCTGTCAATCAGCGCTACGGAGGCGTGGTAAGAGGCGTTATTACGGCCTCTCCTAGGTGCAGGTTCACGCCTAATTTAAAAATTACTTGAATTACTAATTTTAGTTTTTATGGCTACAGACCCTAATTTGGCTCATTTCATATAAAACAAGCTTTTTTATGTATAATAGTTGATACACAGTATTTTCTACATTTTCTTTACTGGATATTATCTATATAGTTGTCATAAACTCATTGCCAGTCTAATAGGGTCCAACACCATAAATAATTGAGGACAGCTATAATATGTATTATATCTAAATCCTTTTCGATATGTTCTGGTTTTTAGGAAGGTAACTTAGCAGTGCAACGGCAGGTCAGCTCTTCTGCAAGTGAAAAAAATTCTACATCTTGGGCAGTAGTTGAAAGTCAGACATCCATTGCACCAATATCTCATTCTCATGAAATTCAAGTACAGATACAGCAGTCAAAGAAAAGGTACTAATATTATGAGTGAGTCCCTGTAAGGACATTGTCGTCCCCTCCCTCTAGTCAACCTTGTAGATGCTGTGTTCACTACTGATCATGGCGGAAATGGCTGCGATCAGTGTTATATCTGATCTGGACATTTCTATAGAGTGTCAGCTGTGATGTACATCAAAGCATATCCTGCCAAATCATAAATGTATGGTGCAGTGCTTTTTTTTTTCAAATAAGGGCATTAAGGAATATATAGTTCTGTCATGTAAAATTGATGTGAGAACAGAGAAATTCAGTGGTATACAGCTTTATAAACTCTATAGTATTCTATTATATTTCAGGAGAGCAGTAAAGTCGTATATGGTTTTCCACTGGATGTTGCCATACTTAGTAGATGTATTCTTAAACTTATTTAAGAATTTGCTATTGACCATTTCTGGAATTTAGAATTGCTTGAAGAACATTTATGGGGTCATTTATCAAACTAGTGTAAAGTAAAACTGTCTTAGTTGCCCATAGCAACCAATCAGATTCCACCTTTCATTTTTGAAAGCTCTTTTGGAAAATGAAAGGAGGAATCTGATTGGTTGCTATGGGCAACTAAGACAATTCTACTTTACAACAGTGCATAAATGACCCCATTAGTACTTTGAGTATTTAGTTTGATAAGGCTATAGATTTTTTCTGTGCAGATTTTAAAACCATTTCAAAAAAAGGACATGTCCCTGCCTGGTGTGGTTTCCATGTAGAAACTGAATGGAAATCGCAGTAGGTGTCCGAACATGGTTAAAGGGGTTTTCCCAGTTATATATATATTGATGACCTACTGTATCCTCAGGATAGGTCATCAATATCAGATCAGCGGGGGTCCGACACCGGGCACCCCTGTCGATCAGCTGTTTTAAGAAGAGGCGCGCGCAGTATCAGCGCTGCCTCCTCTTCACTGTTTACATGCTGGCCGTAACGGGGGTAGTGGTAAGTAGGTGTACAGTGAAGAGGAGGCAGCGCTGATACGGCACACGCCCCCTCTTTAAACAGCTGATCTGATATTGATGACCTATCCTGAGTATAGGTCATCAATATATATAATTCAGAAAACCCCTTTAAAGGGAACCTGTCATCTCCGAAACACCCCCTGACCTGGAGTAAGCGTTGTATAGTGTAAGTGATGCTGAATCCGAATATGTAATTTTTATCTTCGTACTCACTTGCATTCTGACGCTGTGCTCTGACAAACCAGCAGTAAAATGCACTCACTGGACTCCAATGCTCACTCACATAATGGAGAGGACTCAAAGAAGAGTCCAGTGAGTGCATTTTACTGCAAGTTTGTGGGAGCACAACGTCGTAATGGAAGTGAGTATGAAGATAAAACTTACATATTCGGATTCAGCATCACTTACACTATACAACACTTACTCTAGTTCAGGAGGTGTTTCGGTGATGACAGGTTCCCTTTAAGCTTCATTAAATGGGGATAATCAGCACTCGGATCTGTGACATTCATACTACAGATCCACGCTAGAAATCTGGGGATCAACTACACATTGGATTTTGCTGACATGCACTTTCCATACCCTAAGAGTTCCATGTCTTTTTCCCTTTGAAACCAGTTGAACAACGTAAAAGAACTGGTATTAAAATATCAAAATGTGATGCAATTGGGTGCAGTTTGTTGCATCTAGATTTAGGTTAGTTATCTATGCCTAGCCCGACAATGGAGCATGGCTTAATGGGGTAGAGGCCTGGCTTTATGGGAAAGGAGAAGTAGCTTAGATGCAATGTTTTGCACAAAACTTGTGCCACAGTTCTGGTGTAAAATTCTGGCAGTCAACCATTAGGTATAAAATGAGAGAAAAGTGTCTATCCCTGCACCAGATGTTTCATCCAGCCTGAGCCCGTGTGATACGTCTTGTGCAGCTCTAGACACCTAAGTCTAAGCCATCTTTATGATTGTTAAGTCTACCTGTAAAATGATGATGTCATCATATCTGGACATTTATAAGTAGTACTAATACATATTTCATTGTGTCTGCTCTATTCTAGACTTCCTGAAGCATTTGTTTCAGTTCAGTTAGAAAAAGTCGGTCCTCGGGATACAATGCTAAACACATTTCTTCATAAAAAACAAGCCATGGGAACAGCAATGAGAAATCCAGTAAGAAGGAACCAGCCTATTGTTCAAAATAATGGGACAGATTTACTATTGAAAATGCACCATTTTTGGCACAGTTTGCATCAAAAAATTGAACTGGGCAAGGGCTATGTCTTAGCAGAAAAGGGGTTGTGGCCTCCCATGAAAGTATTGTGGCTTAAAGAGGACCTATAAATACCTGGCAGTGTAGGGCATATTGATGAGAAGTGATATCACTTATTTTATTTTCTGTGGGCTGCTTTGTTCCCCCGCTGTGTAAATCCATACCATCGGTAGAGCAAGGGAGAAAAAAAGCTCAGCTTCTCCGACGCTCTCCGCTGCGATTGGCCACTCACAGCCAGGGAGAAGGAGACACCCCCTGAGAATCACCGCTGTCTCCTTCTCCCTGTACTGATGGTATGGATTTACATACAGAATGGGAAATCAGAACGGGGAGCACAGCGGGCGAATAGAGCAGTCCACAAAACCACAGAAAAAACATAAGCAATATCACGTCTCATCAATATGCCCTACACTTGCAGGTATTTATATGGTGAGGTCAGGACCGGTGACAGATCCTCTTTAAATGCACATATGTGTGCCAAAAAATGCACTAAAATGTTGGTGCTATTTTGGAGTAAAACTAAGCCATTTTATAAATGGCACAGTTTAAGACTGTCTGCCTACATTTACACTGTCTTACTTTTAGACAGTATTAGTAACTCTACCTCAATATGTTTTTTTTGTTATAACTATGTATTTTTGGTTTTGAAAATCTTTCTTGGGGGTTGCCATATGGAGACACACAATTGCTTCCTGTACTGTCTGTCTGTGCTGCTTTATGGCAATTGCAGTGAATGGGAGTCAATAGATAGAAAATTATGTTATGATAAGATGTATAGTGAGAGCTAGTTTGCCTGTATTGTAGTTATGAAGTTACTATCCTGCCTTATACAGGCCTCTAGCAGTATAACGGAGCTGTAAATATGAGATGACTCTGATCAGGATGTCTGTATCTATACAGCAAAGCTGATGAATGAGCTCCATAAAAAGAAATATTTTGACTGCTTTACTGCTCAGTGTAAACCACTACATTATTTTAATATTTTTGTCTTATGTGGATTGTAAAAAATAATAAAAAGTTCCCCAAATGTTTAACCAGATTTAAATCATTTGTGACTTACTGATGATATATTTCCCCTTTTCACATATGGTCTTTCAGAACTTGGTAAAATGGGACCTCTTGAACCTGACCATAGAAATGTGATATAATAAATAGTCTTATATTGAAAAAAAAGGTTAGGGCATTATGTTGTGTACATTTCTAGAGAACTCTGAGGAGCTTGTTAGCATTTTGAACAGATCATTCTCATTATTAGATTTCACATATATGAGACATTGTCCTTAAAACTCTTAGCCATAAACCAAGAAGTCATTTATCAGATATACACTAGTTTTCTGGCATATATCTGTTGCAGATTGTGGTGCAAATGTTATTTCTGCCGCAATTTGGGACATTTGCCACGCTCACGCCAGGTCTAAAAAAGTTGACATGTGCCAGCCAGCCTCATTTATCATTTTCTATGCCTATTTTAGGTGTACAAAATGGTCTAAATTTAAGCTAGCAAGGAAGCTGTTTTACATTTAGACCAGCGTTGGATGTGCCAAATATATGTAGAGGTTGAGGCCTCTTCATAACTGTGGCAGCTTTGCTGCCAGCGCACGGGGTTATTAAGATATAATAATGGCCCCCAAAGTTTTTCTCTGACGCTGCTAAGGGTGAGTTTGCATCACCGTCAGCTTCACCTTCTTCTGATCCGTCACAAAAGAAAAACAAGCAGATCATGTATTTTAAGCATCCGTTATGCTCAGTCATGCACATTTTGCATCCGTTTCAGCCATTTCCATCTCAGATCCGTTATTTTGGATAGAAAAAATTACCTAAACGATTTTTTTTTTCCATCTAAAATAACCAAATTCGGAATAGCAGGATCTGTGTCTTTGTTTAATTTTCTGATGAATCAGAAGAATGGAAAACTAAGCAGTGATGTTCACTCAGCCTAGGTTTTAATTGGTTGCATGTTTTATCCCAGTATTCTGCAATACACTTGTCTCCACTCATTGTGGACATTGTTAGTACATGTGACAGTGCTCTTTTTTTTCTTCCTTTGTCCTTCTATTCCAGTGACTTATTTCCCTGCCCTTGCTGTCATCCATCTAAATGCCAGCAAAGGGATCAATGGTCTCTAGACGAATATCCATCTCTGTGCTGAACCAAAGTTATTATCTTTATTGAAGTAGACAAGAACAGAAAACTAAATCCGTTTCCAATTGTAACCTGCTTGTATCCAGGGAGATATTCACACTCATATCATCTCTGGGCGCTTATTATGGCACATTTCCATGTTAATTAAAAAAGGAGTAAGGTTTGGCAATCGAGGGCACGGGGCAGTTCATTTTTAAAATGTGCATTAGCAGTCAGTAAGAAGTTCCTTGACTTCATCCATAAAGCTCTAGATCACCGGATATCAGTGGCCTAGAACGTGCAGAGTTTACTGAAAGATTGTCAGTGGAGACAGCACTGCTCAACACTTATTTGTTTTTTTTTAATTAAGATTGACAATATGTATACTAACATAACAGATTTCCTTTACAGATAGTTTGTTCTGTGCAAACACCTCCATGTATGCTAGTAACATGAGCTTGTGTGTTTTGCAGGAGGAAGTGGAAAAAGTGAAAAGAGAGCTTGTAACTGATTATTGCCAGAAGTGAGTTCACCTGAAATACTGGATATTGATTTTCTTGCTACCTGACCAGTATGTCAAATTGTCTTGTGTTCTTGCATGTACAGTGCTTAATTGGTTCCAGGACGACCATTGTATGTTGAAACCATTGTAAGTTGAGTACTCGGTTCCAAAGTCCCAAAATATTATCCAAGATAAGAGAAAATTAAGATTTAAGAAAAATAAGCAGATAACTAAGACAGATAAGACAAGTTCTTACATATAACAGTCAGGAATAGCTGATAACTAGTGACTTATACAGATAGTTTACCACAGAAGTGGCCTTGATTGGTTGTATCTGAGTCTGAGGCATTCTATGTTGAGTCTGGTTTCAACTTATGATGGATCGGAAAAGACCACTGTATGTTGAAAATATTGTATCCTGAGGCCATTGTATCTTGAGGGATCACTGTATTTACTGTAATTCTGAGCTTAAGACACTGTGCACCTCGACAAGTTCATTTTCCTCCATTGTTGTATACACTGTATAATCCCTTCATTTAGCATAAACCACTTACTATATAACCACGGCACTTATAGTACCTCAACTGCTCGTTAACACTTAATTTCTAATCAGCCAATCACATGGCGGCAACTCAGTGCATTTAGGTATGTAGACATGGTCAAGACAATCTCCTGCAGTTCAAACCGAGCATCAGTATGGGGAAGAAAGGTGATTTGAGTGCCTTTGAACGTGGCATGGTTGTTGGTGCCAGAAGGGCTGGTCTGAGTATTTCAAAAACTGCTGATCTACTGGGATTTTCACGCACAACCATCTCTAGGGTTTACAGAGAATGGTCTGAAAAAGAAAAAACATCCAGTGAGCGGCAGTTCTGTGGGCGGAAATGCCTTGTTGATGCCAGAGGTCAGAGGAGAATGGGCAGACTGGTTCGAGCTGATAGAAAGGCAACAGTGACTCAAATTGCCACCCGTTACAACCAAGGTAGGCAGAAGTGCATCTCTGAACGCACAGTACGTCGAACTTTGAGGCAGATGGACTACAGCAGCAGAAGACCACACCGGGTGCCACTCCTTTCAGCTAAGAACAGGAAACTGAGGCTACAATTTGCACAAGCTCATCGAAATTGGACAGTAGAAGATTGGAAAAACGTTGCCTGGTCTGATGAGTCTTGATTTCTGCTGCGACATTCGGATGGTAGGGTCAGAATTTGCGTCAACAACATGAAAGCATGGATCCATCCTGCCTTGTATCAACGGTTCAAGCTGGTGGTGGTGGTGTCATGGTGTGGGGAATATTTTCTTGGCACTCTTTGGGCCCCTTGGTACCAATTGAGCATCGTTGCAACGCCACAGCCTACCTGAGTATTGTTGCTGACCATGTCCATCCCTTTATGACCACAATGTACCCAACATCTGATGGCTACTTTCAGCAGGATAATGCGCCATGTCATAAAGCTGGAATCATCTCAGACTGGTTTCTTGAACATGACAATGAGTTCACTGTACTCAAATGGCCTCCACAGTCACCAGATCTCAAGCCAATAGAGCATCTTTGGGATGTGGTGGAATGGGAGATTCGCATCATGGATGTGCAGCCGACAAATATATATATATATATATATACAGTATATATTTAAATATATGCACACACAGTACAAACAGTGTAAAACATTCACTTGTTTGGAACATGATAACTGTATGAATACTGGCTATTTTGGCATCCTTACATTGGTATAGGTAAGTGTTCATAAAGATCTTCATTCTTTAATATTTAGGATAAGCAAAAGGATTTGTACCTACTCACTCCGTGGACAAATCATCGCCTACTGCAACAGCTTGAAACAACTGCTGGAAGAGTTTCCACTCATTTGTAAAACATACTTTATCATAGGGCATCCTCAAGTGAAAAAGACTATCATTAAAGAGGCCCCCCAGGCAGATCCCAGGTTTGTAGATTTTTACGCTGTGTAAGATTTTATTGCCTAATCATTACTAAAGGTACCTTTACACAATGCGATTATCGTGTAAATTATTGTTAAATTGAGCGAAACTACAAGATTACTGAGCAGTGTGAAAACATTGAACGATAGAGCAACAACCGACATGAGTAGATTTCTAGATGCGCCAAATGACACCACTTTTTGATGTATCGGCTCATCTCCACTCTGAAATTTGCATAAAAGAAATACCTATTATAAGCATTTCATAAGAATTTGACATCTGGGTCATGGGAAAAAGAATGAACATGTAAATTCTCACAGCAGTCTCCATGTGGAAACTGCAATGGGCAGTCACATCCTCCATTGAATAGACCATGTATAGTTTGAGGATCAGCCTTGGATTTCAGTAGATTTTTCTGATGTGTGGACCTACTCTAACAATTGTGATTGAGGTTGTTCCCTCTACTAATTTCAAATTCCCTAGTACTGCCCTTCATGTGCTCCTTATGGCATCCTATCTTCTGTCAATGTGATGCTGACTGCAATGCACATCAGAGTGACCTGTGCCAACACCACATAGAGGAAATACAGGCTGCCATAAACTGCACCTGTTTTCTACTCAGTGCTCCTATTAATTAGGTGCATAATTGGGTGCAAGTTAATTTATTTAGATCATCTTTATATTTCTTTGTGACTTCTGCGTTTGTTTCTTTGGATTCAAATAGAAGTTTTATTTCATCTGATCTACAGGACATTTCAAGAACGCCCACATACCTTGCTTTCGGACGATGGGCGGATTTTTGTTAATTTGTGGTACATCCCTTACGCATCAGAAGTACTTTCTATGTTTAAGATGCTACCAGAAAAGGTATGTTCAATGATATTTGAAATTGCCTTTAAAGGGGTTATCCAAGTTCAGTTAAGGCTACTTTCACATCAGTGTTTTTGCTGGATCCATCAGGGATCATCAAAAACACTTCCATTATGATAATTCAACCGGCTGTATCCGTTCTGCTTGTATTATATCTAAAATGACCAAGACGGACCCGGCACTAAAACCATTGTAAGACTATTTTGTGCCTGAGAAAACTTATCCAGCACCGTTGACTTGCATTGTATTTAATGCCGGATCTGTCTTGATCAGTAACCCATGATGCAAAATGCAGAACGCACACAATCGGTATCTGTGTTTTGCGGATCTGCAATTTGCAGACTGCAAAACACTTACGTACGTCTGAATGGACCCTACAGTGTTGAGCCAGTTCATGAATTGCTGATAGACCTAGTCCTCCCATATGTACATTTCTGGTTAACCCAGCATACCCATGTATTGCATAGTCAGCGATTCAGGGAAAATGTGCAGCTAGACACTAATCACTGATTGTAGGAGGCTGCTAGTGCTATTGAAATTAGTGGTGCTTTGTTGTCAGAAATTTCCAGTTAATCATTGCTGATATAAATATTCCAATTGGTGATCATCATATAAAAATATTTTTTAATGATCTGATTAAATAATACATACACATCTAACTGCAAAATCATTCATATTGTATGATATAAATAATCTGAAAAGTACAAATGTCTGCACTCCAAAGTTAAGATATCTCCAAAGGCCAGTAATATCTCACCAATATTAAAGGGGTTGTCCCACGAATAATATTCTACAGTTTTCAAACCAGCACCTGGATCTGAATACCTTTGTAATTGCATGTCATTAAATATTTATTATATCTACTTAGTTATTCAAATCTATCTGTATGGCGCCACCTGCTGTTTGTTTGTTTGTTTTTTCTAATTTCTTTGTCCTGCTCACTGAGGTGGAAAAACACGCTCAGGTCTATCCTTCAACTGCCACCAGCTGCAGCATACAGGACACGTTCCCTGAGCTGCCAGCTTGAAATAAATTTAGCAGTACAATTGGAGCAATGAATGTGGAGATCTCTTTATCCATGTGAGGTACAGGGCTGGTTCTAGCTTTGTTAGAAAGAGGTTGACATGTACATTACTGATGTGATAACACCTTTATTCAGATAACCCCATTCATATTTAGAACTTGAGTACGTATGTATTTAATTCATTATGGTCTGTCATGTTTTCTGAATTATGAAGCAAAATATTTGTCTTGGAATTACATGTTCAGGCAGCAGTCTAATTTAGATGCCAGTGCTTAACTAGACCATGTCACTTTGAAACCATTATTGTATTAACAGTTGTTCTAGGTATGTACATGGACAGGTATGGCTTTACATCTTGGCAGCAATTTTGCTACTGAACTGATTGCATGATTTTTTTTTCTCTTATGCCATGCCATCATTTTTTTCATTTGCACTCCATCGCTGTGATATAGTTATATAGTTATAAATTCCTATAACTGGTGTTCATTGCTAGTCGATGATTTGGATATTTGTTACATACAGTTTGTTTGTTTTTTTCGCAGGCCGCCTATCAGGCATTGTACCAGTCTCTACAAATTATAGCTGCTTTACACGATATTGTCTCATATATACTCAGTTTTGCTCAGCTGGGAAATTCATGCAGTGGATATGTCAGTTTGATAAACAGGGAGATGACAGCCGACTGGGGAGGCACAGAAGGAATAGGTAAAACGTGTGAAATTCTGTCTTTATTGTTGAATTGATGAAGCTAGTCTATGCCTTAATTAATTCTTTTTTACATATTTATGCTGCTATTTAAGGCTAGGGCTACGTGGCGACACTGGTTGTGGGACAGCTGTGATTTATTTCTATGGGATCATCGCTACTTTGTAATCCTGGGCACAACAGCTGTCATGTGACCACTGTAGCCGTTTAGGTGAATATGTGAGAAATATTGTAATATACCTTAGAAAAATGCATCTTTCTCCCCCATCCTATGTATCCAGGGGGACGTGTTATTTTGACTAAGGGCTCATTCACACCACCGTATTTTTGGTGCCGCATCTGTTCCGCAATTTTGCGCAACGAGTGCGGACCCATTCATTTCAATGGGGCCGCAAAAGATGCAGACAGCACACCGTGTGCTGCCCGCATCTGTAGTTCCATTCCGCGACCCGCAAAATAGATAGAGCATGTCCTATTCTTGTCCGCAGTTGCAGACAAGAATAAGCATCTCTATCATAGGGCCATTTTGCCGAGCACACATGGGCCGGTATCACAATTTGCAAACTGCAAAACACATTCAGCCATCTGAATATACCCTAAGAAGGACATTTAATACTTCCGACTTGACAGGTAGTTCTTGTGAATAAGGTGAGTTGTCATATACTAGCCTGTAATCTCATAGTTGCACCCTAAATTACACTATTGGAGCATGCACAGTAGATCTGCTATTGCAATCCAAGCATTGCAAATAACTACTGCACATGATATAATTTGACCATGTTAAGTAGTTTTCTGTATTTCTTGGGAAGGAGAAGTAAATCTACTGTGCATTCACTGACAGTGTAATCTATGGTGCAGGCACAAGATTCTAGAGCCAGATGAGATCCGGAAGGGTGTCTATCACTACATAGTGGAGTGTCCACCCTTCAGTGCACTAAAGACCTAATTTCTATATTAATAAAAAGTGAAATTAATCAGGAATGGTGCACAAATATGCATTATTAAGGTATTGTTTTGCTCAGTAGGATCAACATGATTTAATAGGATTGAACCTTATGACGGATGTTCTTTATATGAGAGTGTGAGCAAATAAAATGTTAACTCTCTGTGCACCCCACTATTGTAGATTAGTAGCTATATTAATAACAGAGCTGGACCCTGTCACTTTTGAATGAGCAGAACCAGTACTGTGTCACTGTGGTACTTGGGTACCCAGGGCCCACCAAAGGGAACATGCCCACGTCCACTTTTTTTTGTGTAGTAAGCTTTGTTGTTGCAAATTTGTCTTAACTTGGATATACTAGAAAGGTTCTAATATAAAACCTCTGTATTCTTTACAGGAGCTGAGCTTCGAGACCTTCAGAAGTTAATAGATGGTCTGCAGAACCCTCATGACCCAAAGGAAGTAGCTGCACTGTTACTGCTACGGCGTGAGGTCATGATACTGCAGTTTGATGCTGCTGTGCGCTACTTGATTCGGTATGCAGCTTTACAATCCACTCACTGCAAATCTGTTATATAAAGGAGATTTACCCAAATTAATTATTTAACACAATAGTGACCAATGCACCATTTTACAGTGGTTATTATGGGGCCTTAGGCTAGTCCGCTGCCTTTTTACGGTGGTCTAATCTAAGCACTATGCAGGTGTTCAGCTGACTCATGCTCTAATGTCCCAGACTGGCAGAATTGCCGATCCTGGCTGTTAAACCTCTTAGATGCCACAGTCAGTAGTGACCGTGGCACCTAAATGGTTACAGAAGACGAGGGAGTCCCCTCAGTCAGCCATCGAAACGACCACGAATGAGATCACAGGGTGCTGATATTTGTACACGGCAGCTGGGGGCTTGATGAAGGCCTCTAGGCCTGCCTTCTGTGTATGCCTAATAGGCAGTGCCAGAGCGCAGCCTACAAGTATGTTGCCTTTCGACAGTTTTCGACAGTTTTATTAAAAATCTCCATGTTAAAACCCATACATTTTTTCCATTTAAAAAATGATTTTCAATAGAAAAAAATTTAAAAAATGATAATCCATACATTCGTGACAACCTGAACTATACAATTATCAACACTGTAAAAAAAATCCCAGAATTGCTGTTTTGGTTTTGTTTTTTTGCTTATCTGCCACAAAAAATGTAATAAAAAGCTATTCAAACATTGTATATACTCCAAAATTAAACCAATGCAAACTACACGTCATCCTGCAAAAATCAAGCCCTCAGTCTGCCCCACAGATAGAAATATAAAAAGGTTATGGGTCTTGGGCTGCAGCAACGCAAATAAACGAAAAAAACAATATATATTTGGTATCAATATACTGACCAATTGAGCAAAGTTATCTTGTTATTTATGCTGCAAAGTGAATGTCGCAAAATGTACAATGTAAATTGTGCACAAGTAGTGAAACTTTAAAAAAAAAAAATAGATATTTGAAATCACTGTACTGACCCAGAGAGTAAAGTTATCGTTTTATTTTTAACGTAAACTGAATGTTGCAAAAATCCTGGTATTGCTGTTTATTTTTCCACTTCGCTTCCAGAAAAGAGTTAATAATAGTTAATCAGTCAGTTATGAGTTATGAGAACCCCAAAATGGTGCATTGAAAACTACAACCTAAGGGGATAAAAACCCTTTACATGACAGTGAAAAATAATTGTATTTGTTATCATATTCCTTAGTTACAAACTCTGTATCTTCAGCTTCTCTTGTTTGGTGCCCCTATGAAAACACTCTTTACCTATTTTCTGTTAGTGGCTCACCATCCACATGAATGCCCATGTAATGACTGTCACCATTCAAGCTGTTTAGTACATGTAGATGTGTTATGATCCCAGTGAAGACATTATGGGTACCCCAGAGCAGATCTGCTCCAGGCCTGTAACTCATTTATATAATGTATTTGGTAGTTCTCCTGTAATGTCTCTTGCGATGCCTGTTTCTGACCTCTAATCTGTGCCGATTCTTTTATGTATTTTGTTTCATAGAGAAGCATTACTGTCCTCTGGGAACATTTCTGCTTTCAGAACCACAACAGACAATATGTATCATGGACTCACAGTGCTGAGTAACTCCGTGGTCAAAACTGCATTTTCCTCCCTGTTGCCTGTGCCACAGCCTCATGATCCACGCAGCCACAGGGTTATTATTATACTGCATGTTGTTTTTATGTCATTTATTACGTCATGAGCTTCTCATTCTGTCTACCTTTGATATCACTCAGGCTCACATATGGTGTTTCAGTAATTCTCATTCTGGAGTTTTGTGCAGATTTCCTTCATCATCTTGAATGTGAAAATGCAACTAAAAATAATGCATGCAACAACATGCATACATGTTTTATGTGTATTAGTGAGCATGAATTGCTACATAGAAAGGTGCCTAGCACTCTCCTATTACCAGAGCTGAACCGTACTTGTGTCGTCCAGTCACTATCCATTATACTGTCTAGAGATACATAAACAGTTAAGTACACTCCATAGGCTGTTGCTGTATCTCCAAGATTTCTCATTATTCATATTGATGTGTCTGCATCAATATCACTCCTGGTTTTGTCCTGCAAAAAATACAAAATACTGAACGAAAATATGCCCACGACGCTTATGACATATTTATGATCGCCATAGCACAGGAAAGGATTGGACATAGGAATTTTAGCAGGGGCAGACAGAGGGGTCCTTGGGCAATGAAGATCATTGATTCTTTTTCACTTTAGGTAATGTTAACACATTGCATTTTGGGGAGAATTTATCTGTTGCTTTTTTTTTTTTTGCATAATCTTCACTTAAAGGGTTTTTTTCTGGGAATAATTCACTATTAACTGTAGGCTGAAAGATTCATACATACCTGCTGTCTGCCATTTCAATTCTGAACGCTGGCTCCCACTTTTCCATCTTTCTGTCCTAGACTTGTTTACCTCTGTCTGGAGCATGGACATGGTCACCTTCACTGCTGCAGCCAATAACTGGCTTCAGTGTGATGTTTTCCCAAGTGGCAAGTGATGTGCTGGTTGTGGACACATCACTGCTGAAGCCAGTCATTGGCTGCAATGAAGCAGTTGACCATATCCATACCCCAGCTGGTAGTAAACAAGCCAGGGACTGGAAGATGAAGGAGTGAGAACAAGCTTGCAGGGAGCAGGTAAGTATGCATCTTTCAATAGGCAAAGGCAGGCAAGGAGCCTTCAGTTAATAGTGAATTATTCCTGGAAAACACCTTAGTGCATACACATTCAAAGCTGTTGGCCAAACTATGGGTAGAGGGGATAAAGCCACTGCCAGACACTTCTTATAGTTAATCTCCCGGGAGAACAAAAGGATTGGGCGAAAATATTCACTTCCCCCGATCCTCCTGTTCCCCAACATCATCTGTCAAGGGAGAATAGGGAGCTCTCCATTCACATTAGAGTGTTGGCTGAACCCACTGTTCTCACTAATATGTAAGGGCCCTTAAGGGGCATTGGATCAACAAATGGCCATGGGCCCCTGAGTGCTTCTTAAATGTTCAAATAGTCTGTACATGAGAAAAATGTCCTCTTCATCCTTGTTCTTCTTGCTTAACAAGTTTTCATTGCTTTGCCCTCTCTCCTTTGAGATCAGCATTGTGTATTAGAGCTTCTGTTTTCTGTATACCCGTCAAACTGTGAAAATGCCTTGAAGTAGACAAGACTCTTTAATACACAGCCAACACAGAAAAATAACTCAACATTTATGACGTGTACTGCTGTTGTTAGAACTCATTCTAAGATGCTTTAATCATGACTGTTTTTTTATCTAGGCATTTTTGCTTTATCCTTGGAGAACCTTTTTAGCTGATGGTGGTCTGTTCCCATTGGCAATCCATGGGCTTCATACAATTGGATACCACATGCAGGTGACATATGTACTTTTATTTTGGATATCACTTTGCATTGCTATATCCTTAGTCCAATTTCCTCTAGGATATAAAATGATCATCATTTTTTGTATTGAATACATTTGTTCACAACTAAGATGGCTACAAGGACAAAATTTGCGTGTAATTGGAAACTTTTAAAATAGATTTAAATAAAGCTTTTCCGAAAACTATTCAAGATTATCTATTATCTCTCCTGTAGCAATGATCCACTAATAATTCACTTGCAATGCATATGAATGGGGTTTTATTAAATTTGTTCACAGTAGCAAGATTTTTGTCCACACTGTGAAGAATAATATGTGGAAGAAAAAGTAGCCTATTACTTATAGTAGATTCTGCATTGAAAAGTCAGTGGATTAGCCCTGCCTAAATTTACCTCACTGAATAGGGCTAATCCTTTTGTGGATCCGTAGCACTTCAAAACTGCACATCCACAGCATTTTTCCGAGTGTCAACCTCAGATTTCTACCATGGATCCTCTAGTAAATATGTCTCAAATTTGTCATAGTCAGCTCTCATACATGTGAACATGCCCTTACAATTTAGATACAGTACACACACATTACACATAATTATATACTATCAATACACACAAACTGAACACATATTGCACACACATACACATTACACACATACATTCCCATTACATACAATTACACATATTACACATATTTACATCTTCTTAGGAATCTTCATATTCTAGCAGTGGAGAACAGAACCCGATTCCTGTCTGAACTACACTCCATCTCCCTCCCTCTTCTGCTCATTATGAGAGAGCTGCTGTTTGAATCAAGTTACAACAGCTGATAGGAAGCTGTTGTAACTCAAAGCCCCTCAACACTTCCCTACCTCACTTTGCCCTCTTCACTGTTCCACATGATATATAATAATAATGCTGCAGTATCTCTTCTTTTTACTCTAAATTATGCAATTCATGTTTTAGGCTACTTTCACACTAGTGATTCTTTTTTATGGTATTGAGATCTGTCATAGGGTCTCAATACCGGGAAAAAAATGCTTCTGTTGTGTCCCCATTCATTGTCAATGGGGACAAAAGGCTACAGAACAGAACGATCCAAAATGCATTCTGTTCCGTTAGGTTGCATTCTCACACCGGAGAGAAAACTGCAGCATATTGCGTTTTCTTTCTGTCATGGGATGCGGAGCAAGACGGATCTGTCATGACCCACAATGCACGTCAATGAGGACGGATCCATTTAACTCTGACACTATCTGACAATAGAAAATGGATCTGTCTTGGCTATGTTAATGATAATACAACCGGATCCGTTCATAACGGATGCAGACGGTTGTATTCTCATGAAGGAAGCGTTTTTGCTGAACCCTGCCCGATCCCACAAAAACGCAAGTGTGAAAGTAGCCTAAGTCCTTCAATAAATAAATGTTTCAACTGGTTGTTACCAGATGAGGGTGTGTCCCTGCTGACAATGTCAGACTGTGGAGGGGCACATCCCTTTGACAAGGGGATTAGTGACACCCAGTTTTCAATTTGCATCACAGAAACAAAATACAGGCACTTATTACTATCCATCACCAATACCTGGTTAGATAATGATTGTGTGACAAGAAAAAAGAACATCTGAGAAGATCCATTGATTAACTATCCATTTATTGTATTTCATAGTGATACAGCTGTAATAGAGAGTATAGCAGCAGAATACAGGGTTTACTGTACTGCCTGCTGCTAACAAATGACTCAGAATAACCACTCCTCTTTGAACTATTTCACTCCTGTTTACTTCTTCATGGCTTTATGACGTGTCTGTCTAAACTGATAAAACAGTTACCCACAGGGGAGTGTAAGCTCTGTCAATATGCTCTCTTAGCTCTGCTGATTATTCCTGTTACAGTAACCATATTTATTGGCAAACACACAAACCTACTAACAACGGTGTTAAAAATGTACAGCAAGGAATTCTGAAAAATATATTAACAGCCTGTTAATAGAAAAGTACACAGTAATAACGTGCTTTTAATACTCAAATAAAACCAAAGTGCAATTGTATATGATATACAGTGTTATGAAAAAGCATTCATACCCCTTGAACATTTGCATATTTTTCATGTTACACCCACAAACTTTAATGTATTTTATTGGGATTTTATGTGATAGACCAACACAAAGTAGCAAGTGCGGTGTGCATTTGTATTCAGCCCCCTGTACTCTGATACCCTTAAAGAACATCCAGTGTGACCAATTGCCTTCAGAAGTCACCTAATTAGTAAATAGAGTCCACCTGTATGTAATTTATTCTCAGTATAACTACAGCTGTTATGTGAAGGCCTAAGGGGATTGTTAGAGAACATAATTAATCAAACAGCATCATGAGAACCAAGGAACACACCAGATAGATCAGGGATAAAGTTGTGGAGAAATGTAAAGCCCAACCTCTGTTCAAGCCATCATCCGAAAATGAAAAGAAAATGGCAAAACAGCAAACCCACCAAGACATGGCCGTCTACCTAAATTGACAGCCCAGGCAAGGAGAGCACTAACAAGAGAAGCAGCCAAAAGGTGCATGGTCACTCTGGTCCTGATAGAGGCTGTAAAAGACTTGAGACTGGGATGGAGGTTCTCCTTTCAACCCTAAACATACAGCCAGGGTTACAATGGAAGGGTTTAGATCAAAGCATATTCATGTGCTAGAATTGCCCAGTCTAGACCTAAAGCAAGACATGAAAATTGCTGTTCACGGACGCTTTCCATCCAATCTGACTGAGCTTGAGCTATTTTGCAAAGAAGAATGGGCAAAAATTTCAGCCTCTAGATCAGACCTGGGCAAAGGGCGGCCCGTGGGCCGCATTCGGCCCGCCTACTGTCTCTGACCGGCTCGGCCGGGCCTGAGTCAGCCTGTTCGTGCCTGTGCCTGAAATAACCAATAACAAAGCTCCTTACAGTAAGGAGCTTTGTTATTGGTTAGTTCGGGTGGGCGCTGGAGAGCTACAGCTCCTGCAAGCGATGCTTCCCCTTCTGATGCTGCAAAAGGAATGGATGGGCAGACGCGTCTTCTTCTGGAAGTAACAGCTGTCCGTAGAGGCACCGAAACTGGACCCACCAGCGGATCACCAGGCTTATAGAGGGGGTTATCCTGAAATGACCATTTTAAGGAGGTTTTTGGGAATGCCGATTCTTGCCCAGTCTCCAGCTTCATAACATGTAGTACATGGGTATGACGTGTCATGACTGTGTGTACCCACTGAACCCCGCTGATGCCTTTCTAACGCTGCTCTCCACTTCCTGGTCCAGGAAAAGTCTTGCACGTCCACCTCAGCCGGTCCCTGACTGGTCAGCACTGCGGCTAGTGATCGGCTGAGTGTGCAATCCAAGCTATTTGCTGTGTGCTGCAAATCAGTGAGCCGTGATTATTTTTATTTGAAACCCATTCTCTTTCCTTTAAAAAAAATTATTTTGCAAGAAACCCCTTTAATTATCACAGATAAATGGCAGTACTATGTCACTATAGTGACCCTGCTCCCCCCTCCTCCTGTCACCCTACTAGTGACACTGCTCCCCCTCCTCCTGTCACCCCACTAGTGACCCTTCTCCCCCCTCCTCCTGTCACCCCACTAGTGACCCTGCTCTCCCCTCCTCCTGTCACCCCACTAGTGACCCTGCTCCCCCTTCCTCCTGTCACCCCACTAGTGACCCTGCTCCCCCCTCCTCCTGTCACCCCACTAGTGACCCTGCTCCCCCCTCCTCCTGTCACCCCACTAGTGACCCTGCTCCCCCTCCTCCTGTCACCCCACTAGTGACCCTGCTCCCCCTCCTCCTGTCACCCCACTAGTGACCCTGCTCCCCCCTCCTCCTGTCACCCCACTAGTGACACTGCTCCCCCCTCCTCCTGTCACCCCACTAGTGACACTGCTCCCCCCTCCTCCTGTCACCCCACTAGTGACCCTGCTCTCCCCTCCTCCTGTCACCCCACTAGTGACCCTGCTCCCCCCTCCTCCTGACACCCCACTAGTGACACTGCTCCCCCTCCTCCTGTCACCTCACAGGGAAGAAGCTGAACAGACTCCACCGACTGCGATGGGATCCGTTCAGTTTTCGTTCGGGATCTGTCTTTTTATCGAACAAAAAAGTGCTGCATACAAGGCTTTTTGTCCGGTCTTTCGACAGAATCTGCAACATCTCCAAATGCAGCCTCCAACGCAGATGTGACCAAGTGCAGGCCTATATATTATGTATTTAAATGACCGCAACTTTCGTACTCCTCCTCGGGTAAAAATACTCGTCAAAAATGGTCAGAGAGTATTTTTACTATTCTGGAAAAAACGTAATGCGACCTCTGGATAGTATACTGTATATACTATATACAGTAATGGGTAGAACTGAGTTAATTATATTAGTCTGGCCCTCTAAAACCATCCCAATTTCTCATGCGGCCCCATGGGAAAATTAATTGCCCACCCCTGCTCTAGATGTACAAAGCTGGTAGAGACATACCCCAAAGGACGACTTGCAGTTGTAATTGCAATGAAAGCTGGTCCTACAAAGTATTGACTCAGGGGGGCTGAACACAGATGCACTCCACACTTTCCAGATTTGTATTTATTAAAATTTTTAAAAAACATGTATCATTTTCTTTTCACTTCACACATACTTGCTACTTTGTGTTGGTAAATCACTTAAAGAGGACCTTTCACCGCTCCTGACATGCCTGTTTTAATAGCTTCATGCATTCCCCATGTAATAACAAGTCTGGAACATCTATTCTTATGGCTCTGTGTTGTACCATTTCCTTATTATTTCTACTAGACGTTATGAATGTATTGCTACCAGTCTGCAGTATGGGTACAGAGGGGAGGTGACCAGTTGGGGGTGTGTACCTGTACAGACTCACTCTATACAATCAGTGCTGCCATGTTCAGACTGTGCAGGTACACACCCCCAACTGGTTACCTCTCCTCTGTTCCCTTACTGAAGACAAATAGCAATTTATTCTTAACTTCTAGTAGAAATAATAAAGGAATGGCACAACATACAGACATAAGAATAGATGTTCTAGAATTGTTATTACATGAGGAATGCATGAAGCTATTAAAACTGGAATGTCAGGAGTGGTGAAAGGTCCTCTTTAAATTCCCAATAAAATACATTTATGTTTGTGGGTGTAACGTGGAAAAATGTGGAAAAGGTCAAGGGGTATGAATACTTTTTCCAGGCGCTGTATATAATAAATATCTATATATATATATATATATATATATATATATATATATTGACAGATAGAATGATAGATTTTTCATTTTCATTTTGTTTCTCTGCACTACATGAATTCTGATTATGGTTGTTGCATAAAATCCTGGGCTGCATTTATATCAGTGCATTACAGTTCCTTGTATGTATGTATGTACAGTTGTATATAGAGTATAAATTGTGTCATTTCATTACTGGAATGCAGGAAAGCCTGTCCCAAAGGTTATCCTTGATTCTCATGACAGTAGATCCTATTTTCGTTCTTAAATACACAGTTCCCACCCAGAGACATATTATGATATATTCCTTATTACATGCACCATAAGCTAGCTATATCATCATATTGATTGGATCATTTATTATAGCTCATGCTCATGGCATTATGTTCCGTTTGGGTGCCATTCCACACACCTTAATACTGATGATAATAGGTTGGGCACTGTTCACATCATGTTTTTTGTGCCCCTTTAATGTGTGTATGCCAGGAAAAGTTTGCACAAATATATATGTTTAATTGAATATAATGTATATATCTCAAGCTTTTCAATAGATTTTCATGACATATGTATAAAACCAATATCAATTTATTCTTGGTTAAGGCCACTGTTAGGCATCCGTTTAACGCATTCATCACCCATGGGCTATAATGGCATCCTTTAATATATGCGTATGTCGTGAAAAGCTCATGATAAATATGTTTAGTAGATTCCTGTGACGGATGGCATACAGTGGCATCCGTCACCAATTGTTTACCATGTTAAAAAATGTATATGTTTAAGGCTTTGTTCAAATTTGTGTTTACTATCTCCGGCAGGGGAGCAGCCTGCTGGAGATGTCTGGATCCAGCACTGCCATAAGCTACAAGACACCTGCCAGCCCATTCACTATAATGGGGATCAGCAGAGATCTGGCCGCAACCTGGCAAACATGAAGCGGCTGGAAGAAAACCGTTGTGCGCAGTGGTATTTAACTGTCTGCTTCTCATCATAATTTCCAGGTTGTGGCGGTGTCGCTGCCAGTCCGCATTATAGTGAATGGGGCGGATGGCAATGCATTTGCTTTCAGCATTGCCAAAATGCAGAGAGATCCGGCAGGCTGTTCCCTCTTGGATAAGCCTGCCTGATTTCTTAAAGGAAATCTGTCACATGATTTTACTGTATGGAAGTATAAGTATTGCCATGTTCAATAAAATACCTTGTGCCCTGGTGTAGTCTTCATTATTTGTTTACTTCTGTCGTTTTCTTTTTATTCCAGTTTTTCTGATATGCAAATTTTCAAACAAGGTGCCCAGAGGTGCGTTAATATCGATCTAGTGAGCCCAGTAACACCCCCCTCCAGTGCCCAGCCCGCCTTCTTTCACAGCCCAAGCACGCCTCTTCAGGGCAGAAGTAACCACCTACATCAGCACTGTTGGCCAACCCCCCCCCCCCCCCCGCTACGTCACGCAGCTCTTTAACCACTCCCACAGCTGCCTGCCATCCTCAGCCAAAATCTTGCGCAGACGCAGTACCGCTCACATGCGCCGAGCCCAGTGACGTAATAATTCTTTTATCGCACAGGCGCAGGCAGTGAGCGGTGCTGCACCTGCGTGAGATTTTGGGATTGTATGGAAGGCATCTAGAGCTGCCGTGACATAGCGGAGGGGGGCAGCGGCCAACAGTACTGATGTGGGAGGATACTTCTGCCCTTAAGAGGCGTGCTTGGGATCTGTAAGAAGGCGGGCTGGGCACTGGAGGGGGGCGTTACTGGGCTCCCTAGATCGATATTAACGCACCTCTGGGCACCTTGTTTGAAAATTTGCATATCAGAAAAACTGGAATAAAAAGAAAACGACAGCAGTAAACAAAGAATGAAGACTACACCAGGGCACCAGGTATTTTATTGAACATAGCAATACTTATACTTCCATACAGTAAAATCATGTGGCAGATTTCCTTTAAATTCAAATGTGAAATAGGCCTTAAGGGGTTGTCTCACATCAGCAAATGGCATTTATTATGTAGAGAAAGTTAATACAAGCCACTTGCTAATGTATTGTGATTGTCTATATTGCTTCCTTTGCTGGCTTGATTTATTTTTCCATCATATTATACACTGCTCGTGTTCAGGGGTTTATGACCACCTTGCAATCCAGCAGCAGTGGTCGTGCTTCCACAATATAGGAAAATGTGCCAGCCTCCCTGGTGGCCAGGACCGTGGGAGAACACATAGGCATGTACAGCAGCTTCCATCCCGGCCACCTCGTATCTGTGCTCAAGATGGTCATAACCCCTGGATACGAGCAGTATATGATGTGATGGAAAAATGTATGAAGGTAGCAAAGGAAGCAGTACGGACAATAACAATACGTTAGTAAGTGCCTTTTGCTGAAGTGAGACAACACCTTTAACATTTGTGTATTTTTACTGGACTCCATGGGGTAGAATAGTGTAGTCTACTATGCTGGTCCATACTTGACCCATATTGGCTAGATAGAGGACAGAAGAAAAGTCCTTTGGCCTTTGTCTGGCAATTGAAGGCTATGGATATGTTGAAGGTTTACGCCAGGGGCTTTTGCGGTGTACACACTAAACAAGAACGAAAAAAAACATGGTGCGAACAATCACTTACTTGAATGTATCTAGTGGTCTGCAGGTGATTATTACTCTTTAAATGTATGCATTTCAGTCTGATATTACAAAGCAGAATCTCGTGTTAATAAATATATATGCTTTTAATTGACCCAGCTCTGCCTCTGTGATATGACTGATCAAGAACGCAGTGTAGCTCATGGGGAGCTTGTTGGAGTTCACCTTTTAATGGAAGACATTCTTCAAGGCAAATATAACTTTAGTTCATTTACTGTAGAAGGGAACCTAGAAACAAAACAGGTAACATAGAACAACTGTATGATGTATTACTTGTATTAATGTCATTAACACTACTTTATCTATGACATGTGCAGATAAATGTAGGGCGATGTTCTCATCTGACTCATGTGCTCGAACCTCAAAAGATGATGTATTAAAGTATTGTAATGTTCTCCAACTTACATAAAGCACTGCATATAAAAGTTTATCTTTCAGATTTCTTCATCGCTTAATAAAAAAGCATAAATGTGGGAGTTAGACCCATTTCAGATGGACATATTTAGTGTCTATACTATAGTTGCAATCAGACCCTGCTCAGTTCTAATGAAACAAACTTAGATCATCATAGAGTCTTCATGTTGCGGTTGTAATAGACACTAAAATGTCTCTATAATATGGCAGGATAGGTAATATCTTATCCGCGGGGGTCTGACACCTGGCACCAGGGGCGGACTGGGAATTTAAAGTGGCCCTGCAAAAATGCTAAAAGTGGCCCTGTTTTGTAGCTGGGTCCAAATTGATGGAAGGCAGGGCCAACACAAGTAGACGCGGCCGGCAATACCATATTGTGGCACATTATACCACCCCATATACCACAGTCCATCACAAAATACTGACAGGAGCACAAAATACATGCTCGAAACTTTCCATTGGCCAGCGCCCTGGGCATCGGCCCACTGGTAAATTTCCCTGTAAAGTCTATGGCCAATCTGCCCCTTCCTGGCACTCCGACCGATTAGCTATTTGAAGAGGATGTTGCGAGCGCTACTTCTTCTTCTTTACTCTGCCCGTCAGCTTGGACGTGCAATGTAATCACAAGCACTCGCTCCATTCACTTGAATGGAGCAAGTACTTGTAATTACACTATGCGGCTGCTCCACAGGATATGATGCGTAGTGTAATAACCTCTTCAAACAGCTGATCAATGGGGGTTCCATTTGTCGGACCCTGCCAATCAGATATTGGTGACCTATGTTGAGGATATCATCAATATATACTGCCTGCACAACCCCTTTAATTCAGACCCCACATCAAATTAGATCCCAGATCAGACACAGACATTCAAATCAGACCCTATTGTGTTCACAGACACACAACTTTCATTCCTAATGCTGAACGCATCTGGAGCTGAAGAGCACCTTACCCAGAAGTGAAGAGTGTAAGAAATATAAGAAGTTACTGTAGTAATTAGGGCCCAGGTAGTCTTGCCTAACACATAGGCCCCAGTTAATTCAGTAATGGAACTTTAGGACTGGTGGCAACAGCAGTCGCTGAACCCCTTATAGCTATGCCACTGACTCTATGATTTTAGTGATTTGTCATTGATTTAATGCTGAAGTTGGATGTTAAAGCCCCATGTATTTGAGCAATGTATTAAGTAGACTTTTTCTATCTCTAGCTGCAAGTCGAGTTATTTCCTATAGGAGAAAGACAGTCACTGAAAACAGAATCAAAATTGGAATCCACATCTCAGGATCCACTATCAGAATCCACATTGCTGAAATCCTTTTTAATTTTATGGAAACAGCTGGAATTTTTTAAAGAGCAATGGGGAAAACACAAACTTGAAGCGGAAGAAATTAACACTGTGTGCCTATATAGACAGTTTTGTGAACTCTACAGGTGAGTATACGTAAATGGAGTATAAAAATTGACAATTATCCAAATATTTCATTTAAAGGAAATGTGTCACAATTTTTTTTCTGCCAGTTAAAACCAGTAAAACATATCCTTATTTTCTCATCTCTTTTTATTTTCTGTTTACAGATATTCTATTTTCTGAACATAATTATGGGGGGCGGCCATTTTGCACAAGCTGTTCTTAACGGCATTTAGACAGCATTAAGAAAATTGCTTTACGGCAGCCCCAATAGACACAATAGACAGGAGGGGTCCACATTGACTTCTATGGGAGAGTTTTGTAGGCATGCTCTGTGACCTGTGCAAAGGTTATTGTACAAGGAAAGAATAGATAAGATCTGGCAATCACCTACTGTGAATGGTGGATCCTGTCTTATCTGTCATTGTAATCCTGCATGTAATTATATCACTTCTGTGTATAGATAAGCAGGTAACTATTATTATTAGGATTAGTGGCCAATGCAGAATTTTATGTTTTTGTTTAAATATGTTGACATGTAAAATTAAAAATAAAATCACCAAAAATTCTTTAAAAATATGTTAAACATAAAACCGTGATTTAAACAATGACGCATTTCCTTTAAGTACTGAAAACAACATCTAGAGGTTAGTGGACACCTATTTAAAATTATTTTTTACACCAGATTAAAAATACAAATCACATACACTGAAGGTGTGGATTGACAGCTAAGGCCACTGACATGACTGTATCTTCTGTTTTTCACCTCAAGGGACTTAATTTGTCCATACAGTAGTGATATTAGACATAGATTACATTGAACAACATGACAACATGTTCTTCTGTGAATGTTGTCATTTAGATAACAGCTCCATAAATTTAATGGCTATGGACATCTTTGGGGGCAATTTTTTAAAATTCATTTTTAGCTAAAAATCCTTTTTCCAATTGGTCTTTAATAATAATTTTGAGCCCTTTTCTCTGTACAGCCTTGAGATTCTCCAGTACCAGGCTCTGTATTGTAGTGTGTTCACCAGGCAGCTAATCTCACTGGCTCCTTATCTCTGCTCTCTGACTTTCTAAACACTCATTATAGCTCAATTCCTATCTTACGGATAAGAATGTGGCCTAAATAAGTGTTTTTCAGCTATTAGTAATTTAGAGTTAAGGTTATTAGAAGACCAGCACAAAGTGAAAGTACAATTCTTACAGCTAGGCAGAAGTTAACCCTTTATGACAAAATTGCTGAATACTTTTAATAAAGGCCAATTGAAAAAATGATTTTAAGCCCAAAATGACTAAAATGAAATGATAAAAAAGTACCCCCAAAGGTGTACATAGCTTTTAAATGACAAATTACTGATTCATCTCATTAGTCTAGGCTTCTATTGATGGAAAGCAGATCTTTTGCAAGAACCACACCTGATATTGACTAAAAACAATCCGACATGTCAGATGCACTTTTCTACAGATATCTGCCAGTGTGTGTCACACTTGTGTCACAAAAAGTTGGCAATAGTTGTCAAAACATTGACTAAATGGGCCAGGTATGGCCAGCTTTTATTCTTTGACAGCTGTGTTTACTGTTAACATTATAGTTGTCATACTTCTTAAAAAGGAGCTATATTCTAAAATGAACTTTTTGACTTCTTTACATTCATGAACAATTTGCTATGCTGCTCACTGTCCTGTTAAAACAAAAAACAATCCTGCATTACCCCCAGCCTCACAGAAAGCCATGTGCACTGTATGTACTTACTGCTAGAAGTTGTGTTACAAGGACAACACCGAGGTGAGCATAGAATAGATAAAACCAGGTCCTGAAAAGCTGCTCCTTCCTGTCGGAAGTTAAGCACAGCTCCCTCTTAACTTTTGTTAACCAAGTGAAATGTAAAAAATTTGTACAATATACTTTTTTATTACTTTTATTAATTGCTTCCCAAGGTAGCATAATAGTTTGCTTGCCTTTTATGTCCAGGACACAGAAATCAGCAAGGCAATGAAAAAGTTTATTTGGAATTGCTACTCACAACATGTTTGTGGGCGGACCACCCATCAGGTGAATCATTCTCCAGATATAGTAGGCAGCTTGCTCATGATTTCCATTGGTTGGAACCAGTCATTTTAGTTTCAATTATATCATTACATGTGTGGATATCATAATTAGGAGATTGGAGCCTTCAAAGACCATGAGAATGGGTGTGATACTGCATTTCTAAAGCAGCTTCAAGGTCTCAGATGAACTACATCTCTCTAGCTATAATATGCATGTTCCATATATTGCTTGACACAAGAAAGCGGTAAAATTCTGCATAATGTTTTGTACTTATGGGCTGTTTATTGTAGAGATGAAATATTTTATCCCACCATGAAAGCCATTGCTTGGCAAATGGGGAAAGAAGAGGAGTTTGAAGGGCTCACACTGAGATCTCAGGTTGTGCTTCCTCCTAAAGGAGCTTCTGAGATAGAAGTTAGAGTTCGTCAGGTAAGGATATGGCAACTATGTGATTACAGGGTCTCATTAGTAACATATCAATCCCAGAATATTCATACTTCATTCTTCTTCTGAACAGCTTCAGAAAATAATGGAAAGTTTTGAAAGTGACATGATACATAATGTGCAAAGGAAAATTGCCAAGGAGATGACACTGTTGATATCTGAAAGAGCAAGAGAAGGAAGAGGAGTTCCAACAGGTACATCTATGAAGTATTTCCTAACTCTCCCAGTCCTAGCCTCCATGCATGCAAGAAATTTATATGAAAAAAAAATTGTATTATTATGTCCCAAATGCACCAAATATTGTATGTAGAACCATAGTCTCTGTTTAGGTTATAGGCCTACAAGATGAGCTCGTTGGACTATGGGTGCTGGTATTTTAAAATCTAAAATAATACACTATTCGTGGCTGTATGCAGCACCAACATATTCTACAGCACTCAATGACAATTCACACATTCACAGTCTAATTTCCTTATTGACTAGGGCCTTTTCTAATAGGCAGACCATTAACCTGAAATGTGGGAAGATCCTAGAGGACCCCAATGTAAAATAATGTAAACTTAATGAAAGTCCAGAACCTTCTTCAAGATAAAATCAGTTCTTTATTCGGGTACAATTTTTAAACATTATATCCTAATAAATGGCTGATTTTATCTTGAAGAAGATACAGGATTTTTGTTAAATTTATATTATGTTTGGAGCCATCAAGGCGTTCTTTGCATTTCCTTTAAGGTTATGGGATTCTGGATCACTATTTTGGCGGTGGGCACTTATCTGCATTATCTGGACCCAAGAAAGCCCATGCAAACTCAGGAAGAATACATGGACTAATATGTAGATACAGGCAGTAACCCAGTCTTAGGCTAGTTTCACACTAGTATTGTGAGATCCAGCAGGCTGTTCCGGCCAATTATTTGGCATATTTGCCAGGCTGAATGGGAATGAATTGGATTTTGGCAATGCCAGATCCAGAAAGACCCAGATCTCACATTGGTCTGTATTTCAAACTACATAAAGATGTTATCTCAGAATTGAACCCAGGACCCTAGTGCTGCAAAGCAGCAGTGCCAACCACTGAGTCACAATGCCAACCTACATATTTACTCACTTTTATGACTGCTAATGTTTTAGTCTGAAGTTGATTGCAAAGGAATTTATTCACAAATGCAAACACCATATCGGTGTTAGTTGCTCAAGAAATATTATAACAGATAGTAGAATAAAATCCAACAATCTGTTCGGTTAACATTTCAGTTTGCTTTATACATTTATTTGTATGTAGAGCTTTGGAAGAAGCCAGTTATGAAGGAGAACTTTTCACCTGGTAGGCCACAAATTATTGAAAAATTTGTGGAGCTGCTAATGAGTGATCATCGGGGCAACTCTGCTGAGGTAAGGTTTATGAAGGCTATAGACTTCTGGCTGAATACTTAGGCTGACAGCAGTAGTGTCCTCATCCTCTACTACCCAATCCACATGCTGCCTTCAGAGGACAGTTGGGAAAACCACCATAACCAACATTCATGGCCACCTAAAGATATCGAGACTTTATAACTCACAAGCGGTCATTAGTTTTTTACCAGATGCAGCAGTCCTATATTGCAGAAGTCCACAGGACTGGTTATTCATGCGTCATCTTAGGCAAATATCACTTTTAGTCTTTATTTTTTTATTCATATTTATGTATATTTTTGATGTATAATTGGGCATGAATATTATTTGTGTGCTCTAGACTAGTACAACTCTCACTTTTCCTTTGCTAAATGTTTGCTACTGTAATTATAGGTTACATTCAGCCAGGAACATTTAGAACGCTGCCTCACATCACTGGCTTGTGACGTAATGGCAAGAGAGCAGAGTAACTTTGAATCTTACTCCATGTTTTATGAAAATCTACTACAACAAGAGCACCAGTTGTTGTATCAGAAGGACCAGGTGTGTACATTACATTACACTGCAAGCAAACTTCGGACATATTAGATTAGAAATAATGTCAAATGTGATTCATGTATGCAAACTTTGGAGCCAAATACTTGAACAGGCAGGAGTATTTCACATTAGAAACCTGATCATTTATAACTATCTCAACCCTATCTTTCTTTTTCTACTTCTATATCTCTTTTATACCTGGCATTTGTATGCACTCTCCTGGAAATGTAGCTTAAAGGCGTATTTCAGTCCTATTATTTTTATCATCAGGATAGGCCATCTATTTCTGATTGGCAGGCTCCAACACTCTGCACCTCTGCTGTTCTGCACTGGCTCCGGAAGTCACTGGAGTGGGAGCAGCACTGCAGTAACCAGCTCTGTCCATTACACAATGGATGTAGCTGTGTAGTTCCAGTATAGACTTCCACCAGTTAATAAGCTGATCGATGGGGGTACTGGGTGTCCCGAAGATACGTCATCAATATGAAAGGACGGGAAACTCCTTTTTAACTTGTGTAATGTGTTAAATTAAATTTATTTAGTAGTAACATACTGATTCTAGACTTCACCTTCTCATACTGTATGTAAACCATTGTATGAAGAATGCCTTTTGCATTTTGTATATTATTATGGTTCATCTTATAGGAGTTGCTTGGAAATAAAAGAGAACAGAAGAAAGCTGAAGCTGGCTTCAATGAGGTGGGTGAGATAAGTGAATGGGGCTATATATCTGTACCCTAAATTCTTCACTGTCAGTCTTTTAAAGAGGACCTTTCACCATTCCTGACATTACTGTTTTAATAGCTTCATGCATTCCCCATGTAACAACAATTCTGGAGCATTTCATATTCTTATGGCTCTATGTTGTACCATTCCTTTATTATTTGCACTAGAAGTTATATGTGAATTGCTATTTGCCTTCAGTAAAGGAACTGAGTGGAGGTAACAAGTTGGGGGTGTACCTGCACAGTCTGAACATGACAGCACTGATTGGATAGAGTGAGTCTGTGCAGGTACACACCCCCAACTGGTTACCTCCCCTCTGTTCCTTTACTGAAGGCAAATAGCAATTCTTTCATAACTTCAAGTGCAAATAATAAAGCAATGGCACAACACAGAGACATAAGAATAGATGCTCCAGAATTGTTAGTACGTGGGGAATGCATGAAGCTATTAAAACAGGCGTGTCAGGAGTGGTGAAAGGTCCTTTTTAAAGAATAATGATGCTTCTTGCATTCTGAGTGTACAAAGGTCTGTCTAGGATTCCCATTTATATAACAGGCTGTTATAGTTAATGATTTCTCACTTTAGTACACCATATTGCTTGTCTTTAAATAACATGAAGTGATATGTGCATGCTCCAGAGGTATGAAGCATTGTCTCACTGCTGTGTTAACATCACCTGACACTATTTTAAACTGTCTTTTCATGTATTTAGAGTTCACATTCTTTCTCTAGCAAATCCTGACCTACATCGCTGCTAATGTGTCCAGTTTCCTGGTTTGTAGCCAGCACCGTGATGTATGATTCAGCTTGTTCTGGAGTGCTGACCTTTAATATTACACATAGCACCAGGGTCGGACTGCAGTACCTAGGGCCCACCAGAGGAAATAATTCTTGGGGCCCACCATAAAGAAATATCTGTGTTTGTTATCCCTGTACTGTGACATCACTGTGTTTATTATCCCTGTACAGTGACATCGCTGTGTTTATTATCTCTGTACTGTGACATCGCTGTGTTTATTATCTCTGTACTGTGACATCACTGTGTGTATTATCCCTGTACTGTGACATCGCTGTGTTTATTATCCCTGGACTGTGACATCACTGTGTTTATTATCTCTGTACTGTGACATCACTGTGTTTATTATCTCTGTACTGTGACATCACTGTGTTTATTATCCCTGTACAGTGACATCACTGTGTTTATTATCCCTGTACTATGACATCACTGTGTTTATTATCTCTGTACTGTGACATCACTGTGTTTAGTATCCCTGTACGGTGACATCGCTGTGTTTATTATCTCTGTACTGTGACATCGCTGTGTTTATTATCCCTGTACTGTGACATCACTGTGTTTATTATCCCTGTACTGTGACATCACTGTGTTTATTATCCCTGTACTGTGACATCACTGTGTTTATTGTCCCTGTACGGTGACATCACTGTGTTTATTATCTCTGTACAGTGACATCACTGTGTTTATTATCCCTGTACTGTGACATCACTGTGTTTATTATCCCTGTACAGTGACATCACTGTGCTTATTATCCCTGTACTGTGACATCGCTGTGTTTGTTATCCCTGTACAGTGACATCGCTGTGTGTATTATCCCAGTGCAGGAAGAGGTAAGTGGTCTGTGTTTGTGTGTTTGTTTTCTATTTTTCAGGGTCGTGAATGCAGAGGACTACGTCGGATTCGGTGGACTACGTCGGACCAGCTTTTTTTTTTTTTTTTTTTTATAAAATGGTCAAACAGGGGTCTGGGGGAGTGTTTATTTCAATAAAATGTTTTATACTTGTGTGTGTGTATTTTTTTTTACAATACTACAGTTTTAGTAATCATGGCTATCTACAGACGGCCCTGATTACTAATACTGGGCTTAGTGCTTGCCGGTATGGCAGGCCAGCACTAACCCCAACATCTATTACCTCGGCACCCACCGCCACCAGGGGTGCCGGGAAGAGCCGGGTACCCGCAGGACCGGACCTTCTAAATTGAGGGTCTGGCTCTGGGGCGGCTGCAGGCTGGTACCATTAGGCTGGGAAGGGCCAATAACTGTGTCCCTTCCCACCCTGGTAGTGCCAGGCTGCCGCTGCTGGTTGTATCTGGCTGGCGAAGGAAAAAAGGGGGGGACCCCACACCATTTTTTAAAAAATTATTTAATTATTTTTGTAAAAAAATGGCGTGGGGTTCCCCCTTTTTTCCTTTGCCAGCCAGATACAACCAGCAGCAGCAGCCTGGCACTACCAGGGTGGGAAGGGACACGGTTATTGGCCCTTCCCAGCCTAATGGTACCAGCCTGCAGCCGCCCCAGGGCCAGACCCTCAATTTAGAAGGTCCGGTCCTGCGGGTACCCGGGTCTTCCCGGCACCCCTGGTGGCGGTGGGTGCCGAGGTAATAGATGTTGGGGTTAGTGCTGGCCTGCCATACCGGCAAGCACTAAGCCCAGTATTAGTAATCAGGGCCGTCTGTAGATAGCCCTAATTACTAAAACTGTAGTATTGTAAAAAAAAATACACACACACAAGTATAAAACATTTTATTGAAATAAACACTCCCCCAGACCCCTGTTTGACCATTTTATTAAAAAAAGAAAAAAAAAAAAGCTGGTCCGACGTAGTCCACCGAATCTGACGTAGTCCTCCGCATTCACGACCCTGAAAAATAGAAAACAAACACAGACCACTTACCTCTTCCTGCACTGGGATAATACACATAGCGACGTCACTGTACAGGGATAATAAACACAGTGATGTCACAGTACAGAGATAATAAACACAGTGATGTCACCGTACAGGGATAATAAACACAGTGATGTCACAGTACAGGGATAATAAACACAGTGATGTCACCGTACAGAGATAATAAACACAGTGATGTCACAGTACATGGATAATAAACACAGTGATGTCACCGTACAGGGATAATAAACACAGTGATGTCACAGTACAGAGATAATAAACACAGTGATGTCACAGTACAGAGATAATAAACACAGTGATGTCACAGTACAGAGATAATAAACACAGTGATGTCACAGTACAGAGATAATAAACACAGTGATGTCACAGTACAGGGATAATAAACACAGTGATGTCACCGTACAGAGATAATAAACACAGTGATGTCACCGTACAGGGATAATAAACACAGTGATGTCACAGTACAGAGATAATAAACACAGTGATGTCACAGTACAGGGATAATAAACACAGTGATGTCACCGTACAGGGATAATAAACACAGTGATGTCACCGTACAGGGATAATAAACACAGTGATGTCACAGTACAGGGATCGGCGTCTCGTGCCCCCATCAGACCTCAGGTTGGTGTCTTGTGCCCCCATCAGACCTCAGGTCGGTGTCTTGTGCCCCCATCAGACCTCAGGTCGGTGTCTTGTGCCCCCATCAGACCTCAGGTCGGCGTCTTGTGCCCCATCAGACCTCAGGTCGGCGTCTTGTGCCCCCATCAGACCTCAGGTCGGCGTCTTGTGCCCCATCAGACCTCAGGTCGGTGTCTTGTGCCCCATCAGACCTCAGGTCGGTGTCTTGTGTCCCATCAGACCTCAGGTCGGTGTCTTGTGCCCCCATCAGACCTCAGGTCGGTGTCTTGTGCCCCCATCAGACCTCAGGTCGGTGTCTTGTGCCCCCATCAGACCTCAGGTCGGTGTCTTGTGCCCCCATCAGACCTCAGGTCGGTGTCTTGTGCCCCCATCAGACCTCAGGTCGGCGTCTTGTGCCCCCATTAGACCTCAGGTCAGCGTCTTGTGCCCCCATCAGACCTCAGTTCAGCGTCTTGTGCCCCCATCAGACCTCTGATCAGGGTCTCTTCCCCCCCCCTCCCCTCAGACCTCAGATCAGCCCACCCAGCCACTTAAAAAAAGCATACTTACCTGTCCTGCTGCTGCCATCAGGTTCCACGCTCCACTGTCTTCCCTGCGTAAGGCCATTGTGCGCGCCGGAAGGGAAGACAGTGGAGCATGGGAGCCGAGGACAGCGGCAGGACAGGTAAGTATGCTTTTTTTAAGTGGCTGGGTGGGCTGATCTGTACAGGAGCTTTAGATTGTCGGCAGCTAGCACCGGGGCAACGGCAAGGGCACTATAGGTTCCTGGCTTGGGGCCTACCGGAGGATCCTCCGGTCCTCTGGTGGGCCAGTCCGACACTGCATAGCACACATATAAAGGGTATACATAAAAGACAGCCCTGGGATCTTTATTATGCAGTAACACATCTTAAAGGGGTTGTCCCATGATTAATATAAAAAATGAAAAGCATACCTAATCTAGTACGTAACAACCTATTTCTAACAAAGCTAGAACGAGCCCTGTACCTCACATGGATCCAGAGATCTCCTCATTCAATACTCTAATTGTTCTGCTAGAATATTTCAAGCTGGCAGCTTAGGGGATGTGTCTTCAATCAGAGGGTGTGTCCTGTCTGCTGGCAGTTGAAGGATGGAACTGAGCACGTGCTTCCATCTCAGTGAGCAGGACAGAGAAATTAGAAAAAGAGCAAACAGCAGGTGGCACTATAAAGATAGATGTATTGAACAACTCAGTAGCTGTAATACATTTTTACTTACATTCAAATATAAAAGTATTCATATCTAGGTGCTGGTTTGAAAACTCCGGAATATTAATCGTGGGACAATCCATTTAAAGAAGGATAAGGTCACGCACCAATAAGCGCACTATATCAGACCATGGGTTTTTTAAACATTCATATTACATTCAGATTAGTGGTTGGAATAAGGACCATTAGAAATCACATTATGAATTTTATTATTTATACACATTTGCAGCACGTTTTCACTTGTGCATATTTCCTTCCATACATTTATATTTTAACCAACTATATAAATGTATAATGTGAAGTGTCCTCATAGGTCCCTATTAAACATAGCAATTAATAAACATACTGTAGCTAATTTAGTTAAATAAAACACAAACCATATAGAAAGTTAATAATACATGAAATAACATAATAAGCTTATTACATATATTCAAGGTATTTTATATAGTATATGTTATTTATTCAATAAACATAGGTAACTAGGTGAAAGTGGTTCTACGGCAAGTATTGTCCATGAATCAGTTGTTTATAGCCCTATAAAACAATATCTGCTTATTAATCAATGTGCTGAAAATGAAGCCGGACAGTATGGTGTAATAAGTACACAAAGAGGTCAAAGTCCACCAAGAGAAGGGAAGCTGTAATCAAGCAGAAGTTGGTCTGTCATTAACTTCCTGAAGAAAAACCGAGTCAACTAAATTTATTTAAAAAATGCATAATTACATAGTGCCTGATTTCTCTACTCATTATTGACCGAAATAATATGGTTTCTACATAGTAGCAGATAATGGCAGATGTGTAACATATATATATATATATATATATATATATATATATATAACAGCATTCTAGCATTTTTTGTGCATGCTATTCCAGGGGCGTACATAGAAATCACTGGGCCCCATAGCATGAATCTAAATTTGGCCTCCACACCCTACTGTATAATATACAGTTTAATCCGTACACCATGCTGTATAGTATACAGTATAATCCCTACACCATGCTGTATAATATACAGTATAATCCGTACACCATGCTGTATAATATACAGTATAATCCGTACACCATGCTGTATAATATACAGTATAATCCGTACACCATGCTGTATAGTATTCAGTATAATCCCTACACCATGCCGTATAATATACAGTATAATCCGTACACCATGCCGTATAATATACAGTATAATCCGTACACCATGCTGTATAATATACAGTATAATCCGTACACGATGCTGTATAGTATACAGTATAATTCGTACACCATGACGTATAATATACAGTATAATCCGTACACCATGCTGTATAATATACAGTATAATCCGTACACCATGCTGTATAGTATACAGTATAATCCGTATACCATGCTGTATAATATACAGTATAATCCGTACACCATGCTGTATAGTATACAGTATAATCCGTACACCATGCTGTATAGTATACAGTATAATCCGTACACGATGCTGTATAATATACAGTATAATCCGTACACGATGCTGTATAGTGTACAGTATAATCCCTACACCATGCTGTATAATATACAGTATAATCCCTACACCATGCTGTATAATATACAGTATAATCCGTACACCATGCTGTATAATATACAGTATAATCCGTACACCATGCTGTATAATACACAGTATAATCCCTACACCATGCTGTATAGTATACAGTATAATCCCTACACCATACTGTATAATATACAGTATAATCCGTACACTATTCTGTATAATATACAGTATAATCCATCCTTGTGGCTGCCCCCATTCAGTATAACGTCTCCTTAATTAAAAAAATGTATACATTATTGGCAAATGGGGGTGTGGCATGAGACAGGGCAGCATGTGGGATGGGCCAGAGTAGTGGGTGGGGTTAGGGGCCCCATTCAGATACTTGCTATGGGGCCCAATTATTTCTATGTACGCCCCTGCCTACACCCCATTCATATTATCTCGTACCTCACATATCAGTACACTGCTGTATGTACTATATATATCTTATCACACTGTATGTATTATACCTTATACCTCACATATCAGTACACTGCTGGATATAATATATATATCTTATCACACTGTATGTATTATACCTTGTACCTCACGTCAATACAGTTCTGTATATACTATATATCTGTATACTCTGCATGTATTATACCTTGTACCTCACATATCAGTACACTGCTGTATAATATATATATATATATATATATATATATATATATATATATATGAAAATAGTGTACTGATGTGAGAAATATGAGGTATAATAGATGCAGTGTGAACAGATACATGTGGTTTGTTATATATACTGGTTATTGTGTGAGGTACATGCAGTAATAGCAGTTGTAACTGTCTGCAGTACCATATATGAGTGAGATATGGTGTAACAATATGGATCAGCCCCCAAATGCATACATACCCCAGATTAGACCCCAAATCAGCTTAAGAAAAAACTAGCAGGCTTCAGATAACTGCCTCATTGGCTGCATACGGCCCAGTGGCCACGTGGTTGAGACCCCTGTTCTAGAAGAAGGCAAACAAAACCCCTATGAAGTAATGATACATTTGACTAAATGAAGGGGAAATTGTATATGTCCACAAAGGGGGGCACTATTAGTGTGTAGGGTCAATGAGGGGGCATTTAGGTTAGCAGCAGGATGGGAAAACAGATGACTACAATAAAAGAAGATGTCATATGTAAGTCATTGGATGTAGCTGTATTTTATTAACTTTTTACTGTACAGAACTGGTATCTGAACATTGTTTGATGACTGCAATATAGACCTATACTACCATAACTAACACAGAGTTGCTGTATCTAAGCCTGCTTTGGGATGTAGGGAGCAAACATGGGTCTCGCTCCTTGGGCTAGTGCGGCATCAATAGGTCACTTAAGAGGCCTAACAATATAGGGCAGCGGCTGTGATGGGGAGGCCAAGAGGAATTCGTGTAGCCTTTAGCTATGCTCTTAACCCTGGTCCTATCCTTTCAAATTATTTTTATGAAACATTTTGTTCTCCAGAATTCAGACATGAGCCATGAACTCATCATTGAAATCACTGCACTTAGAGCCAAGCTCCAAGATGCTGAAGAAGAAATGATGACTTCCAAAGAAACCATAAAAAAACAAGTGCAAGATGAATATGAGGCCTTAGTCAGGTCTCTGTTTGCGGCATGTGTATCCCTGAAGGTGAGTACAGCATTGTCTATGTCTTTGTTATGCAGTGGGTAGTTAGCTCTGAAGATGTCATTGTGGATAATAGGGTGACCTTACTGAGCATACCGTACAACATACCATAGGTCAGACACAACAGCTCCAACTAAACCATTGTATCTGCTGTAAAGTTAGTTCTACATGGCAGATATCCATGGTCCAACTTAGCTATAAAGAACAGCTCCTGTTCTGGCTACCTTGCATTATTACAGTCACCAAATCACACCAAGTGGTCCCAAACTACTCCCTATGGCAATATCAACAGAAAGTCTACAAAGTCTGCTGAAAACTTAGGTAGCTACAGTCTGAAAAGAGCTTGCTGGATGTCTTCATCTGTTGAAAAAAACAAAAAGCAAGAATATTTAACTAGAGCAAACATCCTACTGACTAGTAAAGGGCTAGCAGTAAAATGTTTTTTTACACCCTGCTTCTTCTCACTAGTTTCATCACAGCGTTCTTTCTGGATAACTGTATGTTGACTCATGGAAAGGGACAGAATCTGTGATCTCATTGGTGCTCTATGCATATAATATATTGTGATGTAAAGTAAGACTTTGTTCTCATTTGTGTGCGTATTTGTTTTCTGTTCTATATTATATCAACTGATAAATGAATAGTGTCTGGAGGACAATAAATGTATAATAGATGCAGGTCACACCTCCAGAAACCACATCTGCCTCTGGAATGGGGGTTCTGCTGACTGACACATTCAGCCTAAGGTCCCATTCACACGACCGTATATTTGCGGATCCGCAGAAATGCGGGACCCGCAATAATACGTGGGGCCGCCCGGCGTGTGTTCCGCACCGCCCGGAACACACGCCGGGCGGCCCCATTCAAAATGCCTATACTTGTCCGTGCGTGTGGACAAGTATAGGACATGCTTTATATTTTTTGCGGGAGATCTTCCGTGATATACGGATGCGGAATGCACACGGTGTGCATTCTGCATTTTTTTCTCCTATGGAAAAATGAATGGGTCCGTATGTTCCGCATCTTATCCGCAAAATTGCGGATAAGATGCGGAAATGTAAATACGGTCGTGTGAATGTGGCCTAAGAGTTGAACAGGTTCACAGAAACAGCCAAGCTCACTATGCCACGCTGTTTCCGTAACTGCCATAGATGTGATACCCTGTGCTACACTGTTTCCGCATCTTGCATGTCCTTTTAATGACTTCTTAAACAACAATAATCCTAAAGTCTATCTTATCTAAAATATCACATAGTTCAGTTTTTCTTGTAAGGCCGTTGAGAAGTTGATTGATGACTATTTTTTAATAGTTTCGGAAATATCTCCAGTTCTGATTGTTTCCAGAAACATTTACCAATTTTACTGTTATTCTCTTCCTGCTTATGGCATTTCACCTCTTTGCATATTTCAGAAAACATACTTCCTTGTTGTTTTAGTCTAGAATAGATGGATATCACATCAATATGAACAAACAAGTGACTGAAATCATCAGTGACGTTCGTAAAGAAGGTGTGGACGACATGATTCTTCTGAAGAAAAAATATTTTCCTGGACAAAATGGCAGTACTCTGGAAAAAACATGGTCTATGGTGAGTTACAGGCAATACAAGACCCAAATATGATGCATCATACTTTGTTACCTTGGCAGCCTGTGTCCTTGCTGCACTGTTCTCTCACTCCTTGCCTAAGCTTAGGTTTCCTAGTTCATCAGTGAAGGTGTGCTATTCTGATTGTCTGTCCATGTACCAAACTTCTGCCACTAACCAATCATAGCCTGTCTACTGTTCTGACCCTTTGTTGTCTGCCCTGACTTCGTATTAGTTACACAGAATTGCTCAAACTCTGCCTGCCCTGATCTCTGCCCGTTTACCGACTGCGAGTATTACCTGACCCCTTGATGTTTCACACTGGTGCCTCTGACCCCTTTGGGATGGATTATTCCAAGAGGTAGCAGCCTGATGGGTCCCCTGCAGCAAAGGCCAGATTCCTGTATAGGGTTTAACCCCTTAATGACCGGGCCATTTTGCACCTTCGTGACCAGACTTATTTTTGAAAATCTGACATGTATCACTCTATGGAGTGATAACTTTGAAACACTTTTACTTATCCAGGCCATTCTGAGATTGTTTTCTCGTGACACATTGTACTTCATGACAGTCATAAATTTGAGTCAATATATGTCACCTTTATTTATGAAAAAATCCCAACTTTACAAAAAATTTTGAAAAATTCACAATTTTCAAAATTTCAATTTCTCTGCTTTTAAAATTGAAAGTGATATCTCATAAAATATTTATTATTTAACATTCCCCATATGTCTACTTTATGTTTGCAGCATTTTGTAAATGTCATTTTATTTTTTTGGGACGTTAGAAGGCTTAGAATTTTAGAGGCAATTCTTACATTTTTTAAGAAAATTTACAAAATTCACTTTTTAAGGACCAGTTCAGGTCTGAAGTCACTTTGTGGGGCTTACATAGTAGAACCCCCCATAAATGATCCCATTTTGGAAACTACACCCCTCAAGTTACTTTACACTGATTTTATAAGCTTTGTTAACCCTTTAGGTATTCCACAAGAATTAAAGGAAAATGGAGATGAAATTTCTAAATTTCACTTTTTTGGCAGATTTACCATTTTAGTCCAGTTTTTCTTTAACACATCTAAGGTTAACAGCCAAACAAAACTCAAATATTTATTACCCTGATTCTGCGGTTTACAGAAACTCCCCACATGTGGTGGTAAACTGCTGTATGAGCGCATGGCGGGGCGCAGAAGGAAAGGAGCGCCGTATTGTTTTTTGAAGTCAGATTTTGCTGGACTGGTTTTTAGACACCATGTCCCATTTGAAGCTCCCCAGATGCACCCTATAGTACAAACAATCAAAAAGTGACCCCATTTTGGAAACTACGGGATAAGATGACTATTTTGGGGTACATATGATTTTTAATCGCTCTGTATCTCTGACACCAGTTTGCAAGCAAGTGTCACCGCAAGTGTACTTGTGGTGACACTTGCATTTCATGACGTACTATGCACGTCATGAAGCGCTAAGTTACACAAATTCATGACGTACATAGTACGTCATGTGTCATTAAGGGGTTAAAGGGGGAAAACCAGGGGATCGACAGGATAACACCGTTAGGACAAGCCCATAGTCAAACTGGTTAGTTGTTACTAATTATTATTTTTTGGTAATTATGTTTTAGTTTTATCTACATTCAATTTTTAAATTATGATATCCATTTTTATAACTTCTCATCAAATGATGTTGATAGAATGATAGTTTATTGTCAGTTTATGTAAAGCTTACAAAAGAGGCAACCAATATGGCTGCTCCTCTTGTTATCAATTTTGGCTGCTGCAATTTCTGATTCTCTATTTTCCAAGCTATGCATATTGAAATGCCTGCAAGAATAAAGATAAACTTGGCTTGTTATCAACTTTCATTTACATGAACTAGAACACTATATTTTATGCAAAAATATTAAATATAATAGTATTTTATCAATGTTGGAAATTCCCACCGCAACCTTTTAGAAGCTTAAAGAGACTTTTTCAGGACAGGTCATAAATATCTGATTGTAGAGTTCTAACAGTCAGCCTCGCCACCGATCAGCTGCAGCTTCTTCAAACAGCTGATCAGCAGGAGTGCCAGGAGTTGGACCCCAATGATCAGATGATGATGGCCTATCCTGAGGGTAGTTCATCATATTCTACTCCCAGAAAACCACTTTTACAAAAAGGAACCATATTTTTAGATACAACATAAACTATGATAGTCTTATCTCTACACATGACATCCTCCACAGATAAGTATGCTGCAAGTATCATTTAAATGATCTTGAAGAGCTATAACAAGCAACGCCTAAAACTCTCTCTACTTTTCTGTGTACTGGTTAAAATGGTCAGGTTTCAGTGATGGTAACTGTTTGCAATAGAACAATGAAAGCTAACATCTCACCATCTAAAGGTCCTTTTACACGGAAAGATAAATCGCATTAGCGATCGTAGATGAACGATCGAACGATGCAATGTAAATACCGTTTACACTGAAAGAGAAGTCGTTCACAATCTTCGTACTTTCGGTCGTTTTATAATCGTTATTACGATCGTTCCTTGCTCCTTGCCATAAGCATTACCATTACCATCTGCCAATGACTAAACGATTTTCGTTTAAACTGGAAGATTTTCGAACGATTAATTTATTGGCAGGACAAAAGATGCGATCAACGAGAAGCGAACGAAATCTCGTTCGTCGTTAAATCGTTACCCGTGTTTATACACAACAATAATCGTGCAAATCCGAACGTTTGAACGATTATTTGAACGATAATCGGCTCGTGTAAAAGGGCCTTAAGTAAGACCCTGTAGAAACAATGCAGTTCTTGTTGTTCATTCATATCAGTACTTTGATAATGGGTGTGTTACACCAACAACAGCACGACAAATGCCCTACTGTTGGCGAAACTCAGGTTGCCATGCACATTTTAATATGAACGACATGTGATTAAAAAACACTTGCAATCTGCAGTCACCGAACCTGAGTTTCACCAATATTGGGTCATTCAATGCCAACAACAGTGGGACAAAGAGCTAGTGTAAATGAAAATCTATCAGTAAGAATTGCAAACAGTAACTGAACATTGCTGCTGTTACCTGGTCTTTTGTACTGATTGAGCGCAACAAATATTACTGGTTTTGCAGTTCTGGGGACATCCCAGTCTGTCCATGCTGAGCAATGTGTAGAACTCAGCACTTTGTAAAGCACACTAATCTGTGAGAACCTGGCTTTACTTAAAGGTTTCTTGCAGATAATAAAGAAGTTTACTAGGACTTTATATTGATGGCCCATCATCAATAGCCATAAACCTCTGGGGTCACAGCCATACAATGACAATTCTTCTGCTTAGAACCTTTACATTCTGAACTGTTTGCCAATTTCTAATTAAAGTTAACTTATTTTTGAGAAATGTTTTGCAAATTCATACTTTTTTTGAAATTATTTTTAAGCAATGTTAGTCCAGGTTATGTTCCAGTTTTTAGCAAGAGAAAAAACATTTCTAAAAGGACTTTGCATCTTATAGTTCAAAGTCATGGCGGAGGGGGGCGCACAGCTACTAATGACCAATATCATGGCTTTATGATAGCTAGCACGGCGATCCCTTCTTATTTTAAAACTTAGACATGTAGCTTTAAAACAAGACCTTACATCTCTAGCTGTTATACAGCTGTTATACAACTAAAGGAAAAAGTAGAGGGCAATGGGGGACTTGCTCATAGGCTGTATGGAAGAGAGCCACAGATCTTGTACATGTTTCCCTACACATGAACCTAGGTGGAGTGACCTACTTGCTCTGTGATTGTCATATATTGGGGTCTTTATTCCAGAAAAGGAGTGAGAAGCTGAGTGCTTTCTCATCTATTTACCCCTCTGTGCCTAATTAGACTGCTTATTGATGCCACGACCCAGACATTTACCAGCATCTGGATTACGGTGTCAAATAAGCCGCACCAAACACTTGCACCCTACATAAACTTCAATGAAGTTTACAATTTACCCTGTCCTACTGTAAAATTTAAAATTTTCAGACCGCTTCAGTAATAGCGATAACAATTATTACTAGAGAGGAATATCTAATATATTTCTGACAAATGGAAAAGATTTGCGACAGTCACAAAAGACATTTTTGCTCACTGTCACCATAAGACAATCACATATCGTAAAAAAATTATCCCATTTGGGTATAGTTCTCTGAATGAGGTGGTGGAAACAGAATTAAAGTGCTTTTATTGTGAAAAAGTAGTAGAACATGAAAAATGTACACATTTTGTACTGCCATAATGATAATGACCCATAAAATAATGGTAGCGCGTTATTTATGCTGAGATACAGTAGTATGAAACATTTTTTCCCAATTTTTTTTATAAAGCCTGGGTGTATCATATAGCCAGGTGCCTTTTATAGTCCGAAAAATACGGTCATTGGTTCATATTAGATATAGTTACAATATCATATTGATAGCATTTATTCAATGTACCGTAAGACACCACAGAATAAAACTATAGACATGTCTTACCAGCAAATTAGAATCTATCAGTCTTTACTGCCATATCTGTATCGAGGTTACACCCATAGCCACAAGGAAATAAATGCTGTTGTAAGGCATCCACAAAGTGGTCTGGCAGGGGAGAAAACATATTTTCTTGGAAAATATTGTTTGTTGAAGACATTCAGTTTTTCCACACAAATATGAGAAAATATATAGTACTAGAGATGCCTCAACTTGGAAATACAGTTCAGCAAGGCAGGGGCTACAGTATGTGGTGACATGAAAATCGCAATGTTGCTTTGTGACATCGCACCTTATGATTGCCAAAGAGGTCATGATGCAATTTGTGATTTGCCTGTGACTTTTCTGCATCTCGTGCATTTTTACAGCTAGATCACAGCTCTAAAATAGTCAGAGTCAAGTCACACAACTTTTTTGAGACTTGATGGCATGTGACACATGTTACTGTGTAGCCCAAGTCTAATGGAAATCAATTTATAGAAATGATATGATAAAACTGAGAAAGGGGATGGCAGCAAAAATAACAAAAGTAATGAAAGGATTCAGAAGAAAGGTTGTTTAAGTTAACTGTGATTACTTAGGAGCTGAGAAGACTATAGGTGGATACGGTCACTATATATAAGCATAAATGATCCCTCCAGCTCAACCCTGTGGCTAAAATAATGGAGATTTCAGTCTGAAAAACACTTAAACCCATAAACCTATGTTACAGGCGCTTACAGGAATTGATAATGGTGGATAGCAAAACATTTAAATGGAGTAGTCCCACAAATATAAAACAGTTTTTTTACTCACATATTTTGAGGACTTTCTTTCCTTTCTGTGGGTGGACAGTAACTCATCAAGCACCTGCATCTTACAGGATGCAATGCAATTAGCTTGTTAACCCGTTCATCTCCTTCATAGAGAATAGTTCTTCACATATTGCCCCAGAAATACATGAAACGTTCAGTTCATTGCAATATTTTTTGTGGGACAAGCCCTTAAAGTAACCCTTCAGATCAAGAAAGTAAATTCTCTTCACCCTTTCACCTACAAATATGACATATCCCGGGCTCCTCTTCTGTAATCCAAGATGGCTGCACCACTTCTTAGACCACCTGATGCATACTGTGCATTAGTAGTCCAAGTCACTTCCTGCTTGTCCAGCCCTGCTCTTGGATTGGCCAGTACTGCTCACAGCATACACAATATGTATCAGGTAGTCTGAAAAGCAGTGAACCATCTTGAATGGCAGAAGAAAAGTCTGGGAACTGGTGGATCTATAGCTGAAAAGAGGAAAAAGAGGGCACCAAGTAAGTGATCTGTTTGTTCCCCAGTTAATGTGATTTTTTTTCCTTAAACCAAGGAACAACTTTTTAAGAAATATTTTGGTAGTTTTCTACATATATAAATAAAATGTCAGTTGATGATTGCCAGTAAAGATTTTTTAAGGAATTTTCTACTCTCAGGCCACAGTCACAAACAGTCTTAAGGTGCGTTTTGTTTTTCAGAAACAGCATGTTCTAGGTAATGCTTGTACAAAAATACATAATTTAGAAAATGCTACTACTGTACAAATGCCATTAAAGACTTTGAAGAAAGCAACCTCACAGTGGTATTGGCTGCATGTGGCTAGGGCATGCCCACCTGTGCCAACCAATGCCTGTACAAGTTTGCAGCAAACTTTTGTTGCTATTGGTTACTGCATGTAGCCAGATACACCATGGGGTCAGTCCCTTAAAACTTTAGAAAAACTCTTTAATTTTCGTGGAATCTAATGGGGTTTTTCCAAACCACAATCTATCGGTCTATCAATTATCTATCTCTATCTATCTCACTGAATCAAGTTTGTATTGCCGTACATACACTTTATCATTTTTTTTCCCAGCAAGAAAAGCTGCAGGATCTGAGAGATGAGAACAGTCAGCTCCAAGCATTAGTTTGCAAACTGAAAGCACTAAATAAGTGGAAAATCACAGCCAAGGATGGCCAGCTGCGGGAAAGGCTGAGAAAAGCTGAAAAGGTATATTTGACCCTATTGAATATTTAGTTTTTTTTTCACTTGTGGAAAACCAAAACCACAGGAAATGAGATTCTCCCATTTCTATTAAGTTTCTGGTATAACACAGAAAGGCAACAGATGTTAAGACCATAACGCCAAACCACAGGTGTTCCCCACACTTTTTTATGCAGTGACCTGCTTGGTCACTGCTAAAGGGTTAATTTTATGATTCATTTCAAAAGTTGTTTACTGAGATGCTAACTATGCACATTTATTGGTACAAGAAGCTAATGTAACTTTAGTATGTGCTATGTATCCCAAAAGGATATCTATGGGAAGAAAGGAGTTAACTGGCAGTTCTTGCTCTTAGTTGCCAAGTAGTGGGCTGGTCCCACTCCCTGGTTACTGAGTCATCTAGTGAGAGAAGCAACTGTTCTAAGGGCCAGCCTCTGAGGGAGGTATGCATTGAATCTATAATGAAGGTTCAAGACCATAAGGGGAAGTGTGTGGGCATAATGGATAATGCACATGGTTAGGGTTAATTGCTTCTGGTACCCACGAGACAGACAGGCCGTGCTTTGTAGGACTGCAACTCGTGCGTTGTAGGACTGCAGAAATGTAGAGCAAGGACTTGCATGCCTTTGGTCATTTGGGAAGATTGCAAGGTATCAAGAGGGAGAATTAGGGGGGACTGTCATAGTGCAATTCTACTATTCAAAGCCTTTTGGAAAATCCTGCTCTGTAATATACTGTACCTCAAAACTGTGCCTGCTACTTGTATTTGTACTGTACTGCTGTCCAGTAAAAGAGAGGCTTTATTTTACTCTTATCCAGCCGGCCTGATCACTGGTTTCTATACTTACCTGGTTATGTGTTCTCCTGCCTTGCACCCTGCTGATCACCTAACATCAAGGGCACTCCAGCCACCACCAGGTGGGAGACTCTAAAGCCCAGGATGTGCCCCAAGGGGATGAAGGGTTGTGCCCCTCTCCTCACATGTGTGGCCTTGGGGAGCACTGGAGCAAGGACTGTCATTGCTACTGCCACTCCCATCCTCCTCTCCAGGCTGGCCTCCCCTGTAGGCCAGGGTACCGCACAAGGAAATCTGTTATACGATACTGCAGTGCACCAGTAGCAAAATGCAGAAAATAGTGCATTATCTCCTAGCATAAAGTAAACAGTTTAAAGCTAATTACTGAAAAGTTTAGGTCACCAACTAGAGATGAGCGAACGTGCTCGTAACGAGCACTGTAGCGCTCGGCTCCCCTGCGCTCGCATGGGCGCAGGCATCCGCTTCCGTCGGGTGAGGAGAACGGAAGCCGAGCGCTACGGTGCTCGTTACGAGCACGTTCACTCATCTCTCATCTCTAGTCACCACCTATCCTTCTTTAATCCATTAAATATTATATACAAGTCTTTTCTATTTTATATCATGAGATAACCCAGAAGTGGCACCTCAAATGCTGAAGCATCGTCCATACAACTTTCAGCTACGCTACTATACTGTATGCGAAGAAAAAAAAAACTACCAGCCTGTATATGGCTTTCATATACTCTATATCCTCCTGGAAAAACGTGACTGCTGGGTTCCCAAGAATCATGAGAATCAATAGACCACAATGATTATTGACATCCTGTACAGATACACTGCAGCTGTTGCCAAGACTATGTATCTATTTCAGCTCAGTCCCAGTTACTTATCTATGTACAACGATCTTCACCATATCAATTCCACATTTATAGAATATGCTAGACATATGCCATCACTGTTAAACTTTTTCTTTAAAATGACAGGCCCTTAAAATGTATAATTTTATGTTTTCTTGTGTTTAATGACTAGGAAGCAATTCAGAACAAGAAAGAAGGCTTAAAGCTGAAACTGCTTGTGGAACAAGAGGTGTCCTTGTTACGTCAACAGCTGATGGGTGCAAGGACAGCTTTGACAAAAACACAGGCTGAATCCAGCAAAGTGAAACAACAGCTGAGTAGACAGGTAGTCTTCCAGTATACCACATTGTGCATAAACTATACACTTACGTGAAACATACTGCACAGCATTATGCACTGCTCATTCTATTGTGAACTGTAGCATAAATACTGCCTATAAGTACAGGGTTATGCACAGTAAAGCTAAGTCATATGGTTCTAGTTCTCAGTGTTCCTAAGCCACATACCCACTACTCAGACAAATTTAATCAAAATACCCATAAAATATGCTGCATATTAAAAATACGAGGGTAGTGCAAGTAAATACCATAGTCTGATATCTAGGTTATAGTTCATTAAAGCAGCACTGAACTTTCAACAAACTTTGCATTAATCGATAGTACAGTGTGTGTACATGAGCAGTATGGCTATAATATGACTTGTATCTGCCATTTATTAGCAATTTTCCTCTGTTCTTGCTGAATATTTGGTGTGCAGTTCTCTCAGACATGGTGGGTGGAGATTAGCTGCCATCCACTGCACACACAGAAAGTAGAGGAGAATCACCTTCCTAACTGTCTCACAGTCACTCAGAAGCAGCCCCAGGATAATGGAGGACATTACAGAGAAGTACTGAGCTGTGTTTCTGTGATGAGCTATCATCGTTCTATGTATCTGTTCAGTCTGCATGTCTGTGTATATCTCCTTAGCTCCTTCTCACTCCCCCCCCCCCTAGATTTGCATTGACATATTTAATATGATCCTCCTGCAGAGATGATCCCATACTGAATGGGAAAAGGGCATTTCTCACAAGAGTTTCTTGTGGTCTCTTGTACTATTGATTTATGAAAAGTTGTGTGAAAAGGTAGTGACCATTTAACAAATGCTGTGTCCATTAACTTGTGCTTGATTTCATACAACATCCAATATTGATTATAATAGGTATTTTGTTGAATAAAAATCCCTATAAGGTGGTCACTGATTACCCTAAATTAACAAGAGAAATTCCTTCCTGATTCCACATATGTGAATTCGATTAAATCATTGAATCAATGTTCCTTCTCTAGAAATCTAGAGATAACTTGTGATATTATTACCTTCAAGAAAGGCATCCAGATCCCTTTTGAATTTGTTACATTTAATTAACTATCACAAAATCTTGTAGCAAAAATTAATGTAGTATTGTTTCACAAAGGGGGTAAGGTGGCTCTTTCAATTACAAATTCTACCACTAATTGTTAAAATAATCCCAGTTTAGTATACAATTTAAAGGCTATGTAGGCTATATTTTTTATGATTGCAGTTTTCACTTTGTGCCGGTCATCTAGTAACCCTTACCTCTAAATTACTAAAAGGTCATAAACACTTATTTAAGCAAGATAAGGATTGAGTTTTGATGAGTGTTTATAAGGTCTGAGAGGAGAGATAAGGAGCCCGTCAGCTCCCCGTCTGACGGAGCAGAGAAAATTCAGATCCTGCTTGTAGAGGATCTCAGCTCTGTACAGACAAAATATTTTTAATAAAGACCAATTGAAAAAATGATTTTTCTACTTTGTAGGAGATATTCCTTATTTTCCTTCATGTGATCTTAGACCCTTGACACTGCTACTGAATTGGCTCTTACTTTTCAGCCAAACATATTCGCAGCTTATAAATGCTCTGTTATAGGGAAGACGTGACTCAGCGACTGTGCCAGACCTGTGGAGAGGATTGACAAGTCTGATGTTTGGCAGGGATCCTTGATTTAAATTACCATCCAACTAGAGAAGATTGTGTGGGTGCAAATAAATGGAAAAGCGGTTGTAGAAGCTGAAAACTGAAACCTTTATTTTGCTCTATCTTCACCTCTAGATACTTGCCGTGGTTGAGCTGCAACATATGAACTGCACATTGTGATCCCTTCATTCTTCATTTATTCTAGTGCTCTCTCATTTCAGCTAGATTTATTTTGTTGTGGACAAAATACTATAGAAAAAACATCAGATGTTCTCCTCATAGAATAAAATAACTGTGTTGTAGACTCCATCGATTGCCATGTAATATCTATATTATTGCTTTACAGAAACAGCTGCTAAATGAGTCTGAGCACAGACACTCTCAGGAGACGAGGCAGAGACAGCAGCTAGATAGTATTAAATCTGCCAGCATGGACAAGCTGCTGGAGGATATTGAGGAGAAGAAGCACAAACTGCGCTCCTTGGCCGAGGAGACAGAAAGATCATCCAAAATGGGTGTGCTACAGCAAAGTAAGATAAGAAAAGAAGTAAAGCAGGTAATTACTCACTTCAAAAACATTAGTATTATTAACAAATTAGCCATGTTACTTAAGCCCCACTGTCTAATTTTCTGACCATGACACATAATCCCTGACCCTTGCTTACATAAAACACTCACAATTTCACCATGGCAGCTACACTTAGGGCCCTTGGGATGTGTGACCTGTGCTGATATTGAAAGGGGCAGGCTTGGACTGCCCAGAGAGGAATATACTAGTGGACCCCTAAGCAATGGTGAGCTCCCAGTACTTCAACCCATGCACAAGTGGCACAGACACTGACTGCACTACATACAGATAGGCAGCGCACAGCATCTCAAGCAGCCTATGTTCATATAAAAAATGGGTAGATTATTAAACAAACCACCCGGTTTATTATTATAGATGCAATGAGGTGGCTAAGATGACTTCCAGGCAAAGAGACAGGCCAGCCAGTAACCTCTGTCTCCAGGGACCTGCCGTCTCGAAGTTGAAGGAAGGGACCCTCATAATGAATTATCTTGTATCACATCTGCCACTGTGTGAGCAAGTAGTATTTGCATGTAGCCGTACCGTAGGCCCCAGAATAAATTTTACTAGTGCGCCCTAAGCACCCTAGTCCGACAGTGGAAAGGAGTGTCACTTACCTCAATAGCCTGGGCACCTGATCCTTGCATTGTGATCTCACACTTGGTGCTCAAACATATGGAGGGCAGGTACACAACAGGCTGCTTCATTGCCTTTTCCGCCTCTCTAGACAAGGGGTGTGGCTTTAAGAGGAATAGCTTTGACGGGAATGAGGGGTGGCTAAATGAACAAATATTTGGTGCAAAGTAGGCCAACCAATCGTGAAGAAGAAACAGCTTTGTTTTGAAATGCATAGCTAGAAGAATGTGTACCTGGTTTTAAAATATGAAATAAAGATTATTGGATTTTATCGCTGAAGTTTCTTCACATTTTGGATAAGCCAACCAATATGTGGTGTAAATTTAGAGAAAAATATCTAAAGATGCACCAAAATGATCATTCAGCCTGAACCGCAGTGATATATTCAGTATATCTTTAGACAGTCTACCTATTGAACATGAATGCTAAATCTGCCCCAACAAGTTTTGGTGATAGCTTAAGAGGTTGGCATCAACAGAATACATGAATGTACTGCACAGGGCACCATCTAATCTAAGACCAGCCCTGGCTATAGCACCCTAATAGCAGTGACAATGTATTTCGCTGATCATGACATAACATAGCAAGTAGGTTATTTGACCGGCAGAAGCATCCTGATGACTGACGTCTCCTGCTGGAGAACTACAGATTGCTTGTTGTGTGTGGGAGACTATTCTGCAGGCCGCAGTGTAATATCCCAATGGTGTTAGTTCTGATGCAAACTATGAGCTGAAACACATGCATCTCACCCAGTATAGACAATTGCTCATCTATAGGCTCATGTTTCCTAGAGACTGCTTGTTTAATAGACATTCGAAACCTTCTAGTTTTTTTTTCAATATCATGGGAACATTATATGTTGATGTCATTTTGAGCTGCCATGATTCTATGATCTGTTATGGAACCAAATTGTGTCTGTTAAGGGAGAAGACACCTAAGTAGTGCATGGAACTGTATAATTGTATCACAGTCAGAATTTTGACCATTTATATCCTGTTTATATAGCGTAGACATACTCCACAGCACCCTACTATAAACGTATCATATACCTAAAGACAGATAGCCATGTGTACAATGGGACTTATATACTCATAATTTATAATCTACTTCATTGTGTTTGTGTAGATAAAGTCTCAGCTCATACAGGAGCGCTGCTTAAAACTGGATGCTTTTCAGCGTGTAGATGAACTACAGAGCCAAGTGTATGACCTGGAAACGACCACTTCTCTGCGAACCTCACCTGGAGGTAAAGTACCATATAAGATGCATTCACGCCAAATAAAGTGTCACAGAGCATATCTGGACATCTTCTGAAATCTGCAGCATTCCTATTGTGAGCAGGGCAGAATTCGCCATAAAATGAGCATGTAATACATGTAATGAATAGTTTGATTAAAAGTTCTATAGTCATCTGACCTCACAAACCAAAGAATGAGAATCTAGATTTAAGTCAGAATGTGGTAATTCCCCAATTTCTCTTAAAATGTGTTCCCTGAAGACAAAAAATTATTAAACTAAGCACAAAATATGTTTCTAAATCAGAGATTACTGCAGCCAGAGTAAGGCCTGTGCAGCATATAATCACTGTCAAATCTCCTCACCAGTAACAGTCGGGCGCCTCGAAGTTTGAAAAGCATAACTGTAGCAAACCTGTACCCTCTGTGGAATCCATGGGAAAATGGAAGCAGGTCAAATTAATATCTAAAAAGATTTTTTTTCCTCAGGAATGAGAAAGACCTCTGCCCCCCTTGCATCCCGTGCTTCTAGGAGCCATTCAGCAGGTATTAAAGTTATTATACAGACAAAAAACACAGAAAAGAGTCTAAACTGCAAGCACTTCTCTGAAGAACTATGATTATAGGGCTTGCAGGATGGTATCTGTGGTATGCCGCTGTGGGTCTCATTTTACATAGTGAAATGTAAGAACATCTGAGAAACATTTCTCTAACATTATGATCTAGTATTTCTCTGTCATTTATATTTAGCCGTACCAAAATTATATATATATATATATATATATATATATATATATATATATATACACAGTACAGACCAAAAGTTTGGACACACCTTTTCATTCAAAGAGTTTTCTGTATTTTCATGACTATGAAAATTGTAGATTCACACTGAAGGCATCAAAACTATGAATTAACACATGTGGAATTATATACTTAACAAAAAAGTGTGAAACAACTGAAAATATGTCTTATATTCTAGGTTCTTCAAAGTAGCCACCTTTTGCTTTGATTACTGCTTTGCACACTCTTGGCATTCTCTTGATGAGCTTCAAGTGGTAGTCACCTGAAATGGTTTTCACTTCACAGGTGTGCCCTGTCAGGTTTAATAAGTGGGATTTCTTGCCTTATAAATGGGGTTGGGACCATGAGTTGTGTTGGGCAGAAGTCAGGTGGATACACAGCTGATCGTCCTACTGAATAGACTGTTAGAATTTGTATTATGGCAAGAAAAAAGCAGCTAAGTAAAGAAAAACGAGTGTCCTCTGCTGCGGAGGATAAGTTCATCCGAGTCACCAGCCTCAGAAATCGCAGGTTAACAGCAGGTCAGATTAGAGACCAGGTCAATGCCACACAGATTTCTAGCAGTAGACACATCTCTGCAACAACTGTTAAGAGGAGACTGTGTGCAGCAGGCCTTCATGGTAAAATAGCTGCTAGGAAACCACTACTAAGGACAGGCAACAAGCAGAAGAAACTTGTTTGGGCTAAAAAACACAAGGAATGGACATTAGACCAGTGGAAATCTGTGCTTTGGTCTGATGAGTCCAACTTTGAGATCTTTGGTTCCAACCACCGTGTCTTTGTGCGACGCAGAACAGATGGACTCTACATGCCTGGTTCCCACCGTGAAGCATGGAGGAGGAGGTGTGATGGTGTGAGGGTGCTTTGCTGGTGACACTGTTGGGGATTTATTCAAAATTGAAGGCATACTGAACCAGCATGGCTACCACAGCATCATGCAGCAGCATGCTATTCCATCTGGTCTGCGTTTAGTTGGACCATCATTTATTTATCAACAGGACAATGAACCCAAACACACCTCCACACCTCCAGGCTGTGTAAGGGCTATTTGACCAAGAAGGAGAGTGATGGGGTGCTACGCCAGATGACCTGGCCTCCACAGTCACCAGACCTGAACCCAATCGAGATGGTTTGGGGTGAGCTTGACCGCAGAGTGAAGGCAAAAGGGCCAACAAGTGCTAAGCATCTCTGGGAACTCCTTCAAGACTGTTGGAATACCATTTCAGGTGACCACCTCTTGAAGCTCATCAAGAGAATGCCAAGAGTGTGCAAAGCAGTAATCAAAGCAAAAGGTGGCTACTTTGAAGAACCTAGAATATAAGACATATTTTCAGTTGTTACACACTTTTTTGTTAAGTATATAATTCCACATCATCATACCTCCCAACGGTCCCGGATCCAGCAGGACAGTCCCGGATTGCAGTGGCTGTCCCGGTACGGGGGAGGTATGTCCCGGTCTTTGGCAGCTGTAACAGTTGCCTGTTACATGAAGAAGCAGACAGCCGGAATCGGCTGACTGCTTCTTACATCCTCCCTCCTGTCCCCCCTGCAGCTCTCCATACCTCCTGCAGCTCTGTGTAGCTCTCCGTAGCTCTTGTCTGTGCGGGGGGTGGGGCCGGCCGACAGCATTGGCTCCGCCACCCCACCCCCAGACAAGAGAAGGCGATGTCCTGCTGGTGATGCTGCTGCTAGGAAGAGGGTAAGTATAAGGTTTTTATTTTTTTTTACTTTCTGTGAGGGGCACAATGTGGGCACATTACTGGGGGCACAACATATTACTGGGGGGCACAATGTGGGCATATTACAAGAGAGCACAATGTGGGCATATTACTGGGGGGGGCGCAGCTGGTCATATTACTGGGGCACATAACTGGGCATATTCCTGGGGGGCACAGCTAGTCATATTACTGGGGGCTCAGCTGGGCATATTATTGGGGGCACGTATCAGGGCATATTACTGGGGGCACAGCTAGGCATATTAATGAGGGCACATAACTGGGGAATATTTACTATGTGGAGCAGTAAGGGGACTGGGTGGGATTAGGTGTATAGTGGGCGGAGTTAGGGGCATGGCCTAGTGCTGAAAAAATTTGCCACGGCACGCTAAGCGCGCCGCACAATATATACACATACACTAACTTGTTTGTGCTTCAATGGGGATCCAGATACAAATCAGTCTATCCAAAGCTAATAATTCACACCAGCAGATTCCAGTTTAATGGACCACACCTCCAGAAAGTCAAGCACATGGACGTAGTACAATCAGATCCTAACTGGTTAAAGGATTCACATAAATTTCACTAATATAACTCATTATAACCATACCTTTATGTCATCTGGGTGTTAACTCCATGTCCAGAAAAAGCACAGCTGGGCACGCTTTCCTTTTGAAAGTGCCCAAGCCCACCGCCCTTCCCTGATGTCTGCTCCTCCTCTAACCTCCCAGAACTTCTTCCCTTGTATCTCAGGGGACATCAGGGGAGGTTAGGAGAGGAGCAGACAACGAGGAGGGGTGGCGGGCTTGGGCACTTTAAAAAGGAAAGTGTGCCCAGCTGTGCTTTTTCTGGACATGGAATAGACACCCAGATGACATAAAGGTATGGTTATACCTAGAGATGAGCGAATATATTCGTAAAGATTCGTTATCTGCACGGATATTTGCGTACTTGAAAGTATTCATTACTCAGCCGGGTAGCTTGTGAAATTCGTGTTTTTTTTTTAAACTCCTCCCTGCATGTTTAGTGCCGATTTCTTAGCCAATAAACATGCAGGGAAGCCTGGGGGACCTCCTGCCATGACCTACTACCTTTTCTACGTGTCTAGGAGTGATTGGCTGCCTGTATCATATATATGCGTACGCCTGGGGCTCGGATCACACACCTTGTGGTTTTAGGAGAGGGAAAGAGCGTGCGTGTGATAGGGACAGCGAAAGCGTACAAAATATCTGATATCTAAGCGTACGAAATATCTAAATCTGAGTTGATCTAAACATAAGTGATAAATCCTGACACACATGACTATTAACTTCTATTAGATCGTAATCACCCAGCTTTCTTAGAGTCCTGATCAACAAGTTGTCATTCAAAAATCTCAGAAAGTTGAGTCATAGCTTCTCTATGCTTGCAAGTGGTCATGGTTTCACTGTCTTGAATTCATACGCAACAGCGTATAGAGTAAATTATACGTAGCAATAGCGTACGCTTTATCGGACAAGTAACATAGTAACATAGTTTGTAAGGCCAAAAAAAGACATCTGTCCATTCAGTTCAGCCTGTTTTCCTACAAGCCCTGTCGCTCCTTGCACTGTCTCTGCCTGCTCCATGTTGTTCCCTATCCATTTCCGTGGTGTTTCCATCACTTTCAGAGGTTTTCAGGTGTTTAGGCAACCTTGCCTGCGAAGAACTTGGGTCCCCTGGAAAAATGCTCGTATCTCCCATTGACTTCAATGGGAGAAAAGTTTGTACCGAGCACACGAGCATTTTAATATTCAATCATCTCTAGTTATAATGCTTTTACAATGTTCTGATGGCCATTGCTGGTAGTTATATTAGTGACATTTATGTGACAGACTTCCTTTAAAAGGTGTTTATTCATACTCACAAAGGGCAATAAAATTGATGCATGTAAGATGTAACAAATCAACCTACACCGCCCAACTCAAGTTTTGTCTTAAAGAGTACATTTCACCAACAAATGCAATAGAATCTGACAGCACCATGTCATAGAGCAGGAAGAGCTGAGGAGATTGATATATATTTTTGTGGGAAAAGATTCATTAAAACCTGTATTTTATACATTTATACATCTGTTTTCTACCTCCTGTGAATACCGATCGGTACAGGAGGGAGGTGTTATCAGTGGTTGATAACATGGTGTATATAGAAGTATACATACAGAGATAGCTGTCAGTCACTGGTAACCCCTCCCTCCTGTACCAATAGCTGTTCACAGGAGGTGGAACAAGCAAAGCTATAAATGTATAAATTACAGGTTTTACTGAATGTTTTTCCACAAAACTATATATCACTCTGCTCGGCTTCTCTTGCTCTACAACATGGTGCTTTTAGATTGCATTGTATTTTTAGGTGACAGGTTCTCTTTAAGTTCAGCTTCCTATATTACATAACTTCTAACATCACAGCAACCAGTGTATAAGGCTTATAAATAATCCCTGTTCCAACGCTAGTGTTTAATCAGCACAGAGCAGTGCAAGTTTGATGAACACTTGCTTATCTTTCTCAAAAACTGAAAAAAATTGTGTGTTAAATTTTATCATGAAGGTGTGCAGCTCAATGCTGGAATTGGCTAGTGTGAATCATCCCCTTTGCTCATGGATCAGAAGGATGAGGTTGTTCCTGGTTGATTTGTATCTGGATGCAGAGTGAAGCATGACCATAGTTTATTTACTTTACTGATGTTGAAGGCATTGGACACTCCTTGTTCTTGTGCACCCGGCTGTTTAACATGGATAGGCTCAGCACTACCCACTGTTTGAACATCTATATTGCTACAAAAAGGGACAACTGTAATCCTCAATAGACAATACTAAACATTTATATTGGCAAATATACCCTAATCGTGTTTGTGTGGGTTCCCTGGATACTCCGGTTTCCTCCTACACTACAAAAAACATGCTGGTAAATTACCTGTCTTCATCTCAAATTTGCCTTAGGTTTCTAATATAGGGAAATTAGGACTGTGAGCTCTTGTGGCTACAGGGACTGATGTTTATGGTGACAGAATATGGAAATAAAGGCTTATTATGTTAGTTATGTAGCATTAGCATGCTGAACAGCATTGTACAGAAAAAGGATTAATTACATTGGTACCTGGCACAACAGAGATTACATTATGGGAAGAGACCATAAACAATATATTATATGGCATAGTATAGCACAGACTATAAGGCCTCTTTCACACTAGCGTTAGCACGGATCCGGCACCTAAAGGGTGCCAACGGATCCGTGCTAACGCTGATACATGTTGACAGAAATACATACAGACATACACACACAAACACATACATACATACACATACATACTCACATACTCCAGCCCGGGACGCCGGCAGCACGTCTTCACGCGCCTCCTGCGCGCAGTGATGACGTGCTTCAGGCGACTCCTGAAACGTCATAGCTGCGCGCAGGAGGCGCGTGAAGACATGCTGCCGGCGTCCCTGCCTGGAGTATGTGAGTATGTATGTGTATGTATGTATGTCTGTATGTATGTATGTATTTCTGTGTAGCCGGATCCGGAATGACCCCCCATTGCAAGTCAATGGAGGACAGATCCGGATTACTGGTGTGTCACACCAAACGGATCCGTCCCCATTGACTTGCATTGGGGGTCATTCCGGATCCGGCTTGGTGCGGATGCCTGGACCGGAGAGAAAACCACAGCATGCTGCGGTTTGTTCTCCAGTCTGAAGACGGAACGGAATGCTTTCAGGAGCATTCCGTTGTCTTCAGTTCAGTTTTGTCCCCATTGACAATGAATGGGGACAAAACTGAAGCGTTTTATTCCGGTATTGAGCCCCTATGACGGAGCTCAATACCGGAATAAAGAAACGCTAGCGTGAAAGTAGCCTAAGTTTAAGAATGACAACAATCACCAAGGAAATCTGGGGCCCCCCCCCCGGGGCTGTTCTTAATTAATTTATTAGGTCTAGAGTTTAGTATGCTAGATTATGGCAATTTCACTGAGGTACTAGTCGGAACTGAAGCCAAGTTCGGTTTCAAGTTTTAAAGTGGTTTTCCACTTTAAAAATCAACTACTGAAGTTATTCAACTAAGTCATGCGCGACTTTGTGAATCGCATGACTTATGACGCATAACTTCGGCTCATTCTAATACTGTACAGGTACGAATCTGTGTACATTATTATTCTGAAGTTTTGAACAAAGCGACTTTGGATTAAGCATCCAAAGCTCGCTTTGCTCAACTCTAATCACAGCATGTTCTATATATTGTCCATTTTTTAAGCAGCTCTTGCCCTATAGAAATGAATGGGCCTGCATGAAAAACGGAAGGCGTCCAGATACAAAGCATTTTTCACTTATTGTTGCTAGGTGATATTGATCCAGACCAGGTGAAATCAGGACAGAAATATAACTGAAATCAATCATGTGAAAGAGTCCTTAAGGGTTGCCGAGTCCTGCTTACTGATACATCCATTGATGGGATCTCGTGGATATTGCCTAGTGTACCTACATGATCACATCAGGAGTGCGGCAATTTAACAGCTTAGCAATAGCAATTATTCAATAGCAGGTGTGGCATTTAAACTGCTTGACAGTCTGTCACCCCATTGGTGCCTGCAAAGCACCCCATTGGTGCCTGCAAAGCAATTCGTGAGTGCCAGTAGGCTGCCATGGCAGCTGGGGGCTTAAAAAAGTCTGTAATTGGTATTTACATGTTAGCTTGGCCTGATGAGGCTTAGCTGCAACTAGGCCACATGAGTAATGTACGGTAATGTCACTAGCCTCCTCTAACAGATTATTTGTGGGAGACCCAGGTGTTGGACCCCCACAGATCTGATATTGATGACCTATCCTTAGATAACCCCTTAAGTGGTCTGTGTGTGATGTAGATGCCTTCCATTTTATATCGGCTGTTTTAAGTTAAAGTTGTCCCTTTTACACAGCACCGGCATTAATGTCATATGAAACATTCCACTATAACCAAGAAATATGGGACCCCCTGGAGTATATTCCATCAGCAGAAGCAAAATCACACATCCAAGGAGAGAGGAGACTTCAGAGGCCTAAAACGGTGAGAGGCACTCCCAGTAAAAAAAAAATGCTGCATGGAGAGGAAGTCGGCTTCTCTCTTCATCCCTATGAGACTGAAATTGAGGCCCTCATAGGAATACATAGAGAAACTGAAGTCTTCATCCACTGACATATTTTATCTGTAACCACTTAAACATGCTGTCATCTGAATGGTTGCCATGAATCAGGCTATAACATGTCTTGATTTTTATTTAGGCTTTGGTTATGGTGCAGTGAATTCTTTAATCTAATTTTTCCAGGTACCAAGCAGATGCAGAGCTCCTAACCAGACAGATGGCACATCACAAGCTATACTCACTCAGCTCCATGAGCTTAGACTCAAGACTAAATAATGCATTTGAAGCATCCTGAAGCCAACAAGCTGTCCAGTTCAGTGTTTTCACTGGAAGCCATGTTTATTGCACCAGGTATATGATACCTGAGCCCACTGGTAGCAGTTTATGTGAGAAAAAGAATGAAAAAAATGTCTGTGACACACCCTCTAAAATGTCATGCACTTTGTGCTATCTCATACAGTATACAATGGACACAAGCTCTGCACCATCTCTGCCTTGTCCTACATTCGCTGCAGGAAGAAGTGAACATACTAGCCTTTCCTTTATATTATTTACTCCTTTTGAATCCACTCCTTGTTTGGGCTAAAAAAGTAATAAAAAACTGCATTAAAAACAGTCACAAAAATTGCATGAATTATTCAATTTCTAATGCCTCATTCATGCGTCAGTGTTCGGTCACTGATTTCCATCAGTGAATTTGAGCCAAAACCAGGTGCGGCTCTAAACACAGATCTTTTCCTTTTACCTTATGTCTGTGGAGGATCTAGTCCTGGTTTTGGCTCACAATCACTGATGGAAATTACTGACCAAAACACTGACGTGTGAATGAAGCATAAGGGTAAGTCCTCTCATTGTTTTTGATTGCAAAGAGTGAAATCTTAACCGAAAACCGCACAAACACATGTGGATTTTGGCACAGATGTGGTATGGAAATGCAGTGAAAAACTGCATGAAAATCTGCATAAACTACACTGCTGTGTGCATATACCCTACAGCTGCTTTCACAAATTGTTTTTGAAGCTTATCTCAAGAGTGGATCATAAGTTAAAGAATATTAGAAAGATTCTACTTCTCTTTTTTTTTTATCCACCCTGGCTTCTAAAACTGCATCAAAAATGACATGAAAGCATCCTCCTTCCAGAAAAAACATACTGTATAAAAAAGGCATTTTTATTAATATTTCATATAGTTGTTCTTGCTTTTTTGTTTCAAACTTGTGTGTTTTAGTACCTGCATTCTATATCTGATAAGGTTTTATTTTTTTTTATAATCATTTTTAGGTTTCACTTGAAATTTTAAAGGCAACAGATGGCAACAATCTGCCAAAGATCCACACAGGGGGGATGTAAACATTCAGTAACATAATGTGATGAGATACAAAAAAAAATACTCAGTTTTGTATGTATTATGGGATTAAAATACACACAAACTGCTCATTTTCATTAGACCAAAACCAAATCTACACAAAATGAAGGAAAGTACAATGTTAGGATTACAACTGTACATAATAATTCAATTAGGTATGTTAACATCTGTAAAAATGTGCAACTCTATGTCTACGAATAGCTGTTAATTTCTTGCAAATCGTCATTGTCACCACAAGTGGACTGTAATCTGCAAGCAGTATGTTATAGAGCAGAAGGTGCTGAGCAGACTGATATGTAGTTTTATGGGAAAAGATTCAGCAAAACTTGTCATTTATTCATTTATATCTATGCTCATTCTGGGCTTTGAAATCAGTCGGTCCTATCAGTGGTTGACAGCCTTTCCTCTATGACTGGGTATAGATAGCTGTCAATCACTGATAGGACCGCCTCCTTGACTTCAAAGCCCAGACCTGAATCCAATTGAGAATAAGAGCTGAAAACTGCTGTTCACAAACGCTCTCCATCCAACCTCAAAGAGCTCGAGCTGTTTTGCAAGGAAGAATGGGCAAGAATTTCAGTCTCTAGATGTGCAAAACTGATAGAGACATACCCCAAGCGACTTGCAGCTGTAATCGCAGCAAAAGGTGGCGCAACAAAGTATTAATGCAAGGGGGCCAAATAATTTTGCACGTCCCACTTTTCAGTTTTATTATTACAAAAAAAGTTCAATAAATGCAATAAATTTGGTTCCACTTCACAATTGTGACCCACTTGTTGTTGATTAGAGTTGAGCGAACGTGCTCATAACGAGCACTGTACTGCTCGGATCCCCTGCGCTCGCATGGGCGCAGGCATCCGGATCCGTTGGGTGAGGAGGACGGATCCGGATGGCTGCGCCCATGCGAGCGCAGGGGATCCGAGCAGTACAGTGCTCGTTACGAGCACGTTCGCTCAACTCTATTGTTGATTCTTCAATAAAAATTTAAAATGTTATATCTTTTTGTTTGAAGCCTGAAATGTGGCAAAAGGTTGAAAAGTTCCAGGGGGCCGAATACTTTCGCAAGGCACTGTATATATAAGACAAATATAAATGAATAAATTACAAATTCTACTAAATCTTTTACTATAATACCATATATCAATCTGCTCAACTCCTCCTGCTCTATAAGATGCTGCTTGCAACTCATATACCATGTTCAGTGTGACAGGTTCCCTTTAATAATAATAATCTTTATTTATATAGCGCAACCTTTTCCACAGCCATTTACACTTCTTTTAACCCTTTCAACCCCGGGACAGTTTTCACCTTCCTGCCCAGGCCATTTTTTGCAAATCTGACATGTGTCACTTTATGTAGTAATAACTTTGGAACACTTATATGTATTCAAGCCATTCTGAGATTGTTTTCTCGTGACACATTGTACTTCATGACAGTGGTAAATTTGAGTCAATATATTTTACCTTTATTTTAAAAAAAATCCCAAATTTACCAAAAACTTGGAAAAATTCACAATTTTCTAAATTTGAATTTCTCTACTTTTAAGACAGATAGTAATGCCTCATAAATTATCAGTCATCATTCCCCATATGTCTACTTTATGTTCGCATCATTTCGTAAATGTCATTTTACTTTTTTAGGACGTTAGAAGGCTTAGAAGTTTAGAAGCCATTTTTAAAATTTTCAACAATATTTCCAAAACCATTTTTTTAAGCACCAGTTCAGATATAAAGTGATTTTGAGGGGCTTACGTAATGGAAACCACCCATAAATGACCCCATTTTAGAAACTACACCCCTCAACTTATTCAAAACTGACGGTACAAACTTTGTTTACCCTTTAGGTGTTCCACAAGAATTAAAGGTAAATGGAGACAAAATTTCATTTTTTAAGCAGATTTTTCATGTTAATCAATTTTTTCTTGCAACACAGCAAGGGTTAACAGCAAACTAAACCTCAATATACATTACTCTGATTCTGCAGTTTACAGAAATATCCCATATGTGGTGGTAAACTGCTCTATGGGCACGTGGTAGTGGTCAGAAGGAAAGGAGCGCCATACAGATTTTGGAGGCAGATTTTGCTAGAATGGTTTTTAGGCACCATTTTGTAATTTAGAGACCCTGACATCCCCCTAGAGTGGGAACCCTTAAAAGTGACCCTATTTTGGAAACTACACCCTTCAAAGAATATATTAAGGGGTGTACTGACCACTTTGACCCCCTAAGCATTTTACGGAATTTGGAAACACTTGGCTGTGAAAATGAAAAGTTCAATTTCTTCCAATAAAATGTTGCTTTAGCCCCAAATTTTTCATTTTCACAAGTAGTAACAGGAGAAAAGCACCCAATAATTTGTTACCCATTTTCTCCTGAATACTGTAATCTGCAAGCAGTATGTTATAGAGCAGAAGGTGCTGAGCAGACTGAGCAACACCCCATATGTGGTGGTAAACTGCTGTGGGGGCACATGGCAGGATTCAGAACAGAAGGAGCACCATATGGATTTTGCAGCACAGATTTTGATGGATTGGTTTGCAGGTGCCATTGGTTTTTATTTTTTGAGTTATTGTCTTATGTGGGGGCTCATTTTTTGTGGGATGAAGTGACGTTTTCATTGTTACTATTTTGGGGTACATAAGACTTTTTGATCGCTTGGTGTTACACTTTTTGTGAGGGTAGGTGACCAATAGATGGCTGTTTTGGCTTAGTTTTTATTTTTTTATTTTTTACAGCGTTCACCTGAGGGGGAATATAATGTGATATTTTTATAGAACAAGTTGTTACGAACGTGGCGATACCCAATATGTCTAACATTTTTATTTTTAAGTTTTACACATTAGATGCGTTTTTGAACCGAATTAAATCTTGTTTTTGTGCTGCCATTTTCTGAGAGCAATATTTTTTTTATTTTTTTTGACGACTGTCTTACATAGGGTCTCAATTTCTGCGGGATGAGATTATGGTTTGCTTGGTACCATTTTGGGGTACATACGCCTTTTTGATCGTGTGGTATTACACTTTTTGTGAGGCAAGGTGAAAAAAGGCTGTTATGGAATAGTTTTTTTTATTTTTTTTTACAGCATTCACCTGGGGGCCATCTCATGTAATATTTTTATAGAGCAGGTTGTTTCGGACGTGGCGATACCCAATATGTCTATTATTTTTATGCTTTTAAATTTTTACATTGTGAAAACATTTTTGAACAGAATAAAATCTTTTTTTGTGTTGCCATTTTCTGATAGCCATATTTTTTTTATTTTTTGGGCGATTGTCTTAGATAGGGTCTCATTTTTTGTGGGACGAGATGACGGTTTGATTGGTACCATTTTGGGGTAAATATGCCTTTTTGATCGCCTGCTATTACACTTTTTGTGAGGGAAGGTGACCAAAAATGGCTGTTTTGGCACTTTTTTACTGTGTTCATGTGGCAGGGTGGATCATGTGATATTTTTATAGAGCCAGTCAATACGGACGCGGCGATACCTAACATGTCTACTTTTCTTTTTTTCCCTTTTTATTTTTACAATTTTTTTAACTTTATTTTGGGAAAAGGGCACTTTTTTTACTTGAAACTTTTATTTTTTGTTAAAATTTATTTTTTTAACTTCTTTTTGCACTTTATTTTTTGTCCCACTCTGAGACTTCAACTTTTAGGGGTCTGATCCCCTTTACAATACCTCTGTATTCTGTATTGTAATGCATTGGCTGTAAATGTAATACACACAGTAATACACTTACAGTCTGCTTCCTGTGAGATCCAGGGGGCTGCAGCGCGGGGATCCGATGGCTCTGACTTTCCGCTCCACAGATCACATGTGCAAGTGCTGACTGCGGAATGTGCCGGCATCAGTGTTTTCACTGATGCCGGCACATAACAGCAGGGGTCTGGCAAACGGGAACAGCTGGTCAACTGCAGCTGATCAGTCAGGCGCAGCTCCTGCACTCGCCCGATCAGCGCGCCGTTGTACTACAGTGCCGGGCGGGAAGTCACTTCCTGCAGCGCAGTACAGGTACGCCACTGGGCGGAAAGGGGTTAATGTGGTTTTTTAATTTTAGAGGGTTTTCTCACAATAATAGTAATGAAGGAGGAAGATAATTAGTATGAGTATGTTTGACTGAAGCAAGCAACTGAATATCCTCTTTCAAAATCCCTGAGAAATGTGACAATTCCACCAAAATAACCATGTCCCTCCACCTTTCATTTGATAATTAATCCATACCTCACTGTCCCTGCACTCACCTGTATCCACTGGGATACGTTTCTAGTGAACCAAGCACCATCAGCGAGGTTCATGCCTTTTTCTCCTAATCCTTTCTCTTCCTGTATAGCACGATAGCTCCTGATGAAGCAGTTTAACACTGCAGAAACACGTTGAGCTAGTGTTTTGAGTGCATGGACAGTGAGGTAGAGATTCATTATCAAATGAAAGGTGGAGGGATATGGTTATTTGATCTATCAGCGTGTTACAATAACCAAGAACTTAATTGATACTCTGATATAGCTTGCAACAGTGTATCAAGGCTCTGTGAGTAGCGCTTTAGCTTAGAAGCAATTTTAAGATAAACAATCTGCTTCTAAACAAGACAGTATACACGTACCAAATTTATCTGGTATCCGACCATGGGACATTGAGAGCAGTTTGATGATGGTTCCCTACTGTATGTTCCATTGGTCTATTTGAGTAAGTGTATACTTGATCTCTTCTTCACCACGGAGACCCCCTCTAGAGGTGTGTTGATCCAGTCAGACGCATACCCCGTTGGTCCAAGGGGGCATTTGGATGTGTAGCAAAGCAAGACACACATCAGAGTCCCCAAGTGGTGTGCCTGGGATACAGTGGGTTGAAGGGCATATTGCTTCTCTCCCCTCACTCTAAGCTTTTAATGTTTGCAATTAATAAAATGTAATTATTTTCTATTTTTAGTATCCTACCAGGCAGTGATTAATATTTAAGTATTTAGGATACGTATCCGTATTGACATCCAGAATTGTCCTTAGTGATTTGTTAGCTCTTACAACTAATGAAAAAACCAAAAGCTAGTACAGTACCTCAGAAAATTAGAATATTGTATAAGATCAATTAAAAAAAGATTTTTAACACAGAAATGTTGGCCTTTGAAAAGTATGCACAGTAAATACTTGGTCGGGGTTCCTTTTGCATGAATTACTGCATCAATGCGGCGTGGCTTGAAGGAAATCAGCTGCTGAAGTGTTATGGAAGCCCCGGTTGCTTTGAAAACGGCCTACAGCTCGTCTGCATTGTTGGGTCTGGTATTTCTTATCTTCTTCTGGACAATACCCCTCAGATTCTCTATGGTCAGGTGAGTTTGCTGGCCAATCAAGCATAGCAATACCATATTAATAATCCAGGTATTGGTACTTTTGGCCATGTGGGGCCAGGGGCCAAGTCCTGTTGGAAAATGGCTCCACAAAGCTTGTCAGCAAAGGGAAGCATGAAGTGCTCTAAAATTTCCTGGTAGACGGTAAGGTTGACTTTGGACTTGATATAACACAGTAGACCTACACAGTAGATGATATTGCTCCCCAAACCATGACTGACTGTGGAAACTTCACACTGGACCTCAAGCAACTTGGATTGTGCACCTCTCCACTCTTCCTCCAGACTCTATGACCTTGATTTCCAAATGAAATGCAAAATCTACTTTCATCTGAAAAGAGGACTTTGGGCCACTGAGCAACAGTCCAGTCATTTATCTTCTTAGCCCAGGTAAAATGCTTATGATATCTCTGGATCATGAGTGGCTTGACAAGGTATGCGAGAATTGTAGCCCATGCCCTTTATACGTCTGTGTGTGGTGGCTTTTGAAGCACTGACTCCGGCCGTAATCCACTCCTTCTGAATCTCCCCAAAATTCTTGAATGGCCTTTTCTTGACGTTCCTTTCAAGGCTGTGGTTATCCCTGTTGCTTGTGCACCTTTTTCTTTCACAATTTTTCCTTCCACTCAACTTTCCATTAATATGATTGGATACAGCACTCTGTGAACAGCCAGCTTCTTTAGAAATGGCCTTTTGTAGCTTGCCCTCCTTGTGGAGGGTGTCAACAACTGTCAAGGCAGCAGTCTTCCCCATAATTGTGTAGCGTCGCAAACCAGACTGAGGGGCCATATAAAGGAATAGGAAACCTTTGCAGGTATTTTATGTTGATTAGCTGATTAGTGTGTGACACCATATGTATACTGAACTTTTTCACAATATTATATTATTCTGAGATACTGGATTTGGGGATTTCATTAATAAATCCATAAATTAATGCTTGAAAATAAATCCATCAATAAATGGTTGAAATCAGTCTGAAGATCACTCTGTGTGTAATAAATCTATATCATATGAGTTTCATTTTTTACAATGTTATTTATATATCTGTCCCTTAGCATCTTACATTTATTTTTAAAAGATACAGAGAAAATGGGCAAATGCACAGGTGATGCTGCAACAAAAATATTCAGAGATTCCAGGATAAATGGATAGAATCTTTATTGGCAACGCTTTCTGTTATGGTCTGGTATCTTCATCAGGCCAAGATTTTGGATTTCTAGAAGCATTTGTCCATTTTCTCTGTATGACTTTCATTGCTAGCAGAGGTACTCAACAACCGCTTGGGCTAAGATACAGCAGCTGGAGAGAAATTCTTCTACCCTACATGCTCTAATCAGAGCTGTGCCTAGAATATGCTCATAAAAGTGAGCACATTACCTTTAGCAACTACTACTGCACTTTTTTTTTTTTTTGTTTAATGTGCTATGCGGGGCAGTGTTTTTTTTTATATCTACAGTTACGTATAAAACTTATTTTCACTTTCACTTTTTTTTTCTGCTTTAACTTCGCTTCCAGAAAGTGACAAAGAATGAAAATTACTCTTACTGGTAATCAAATTTTCTATTAACCTCCCCAAGGGCACTAACAAGAAGGTTTCCCAGCCTTCTGAAAAGAGGAAACAACTGAGGAGAGATCGTTCAAAAGGCTCCTTCCCTATACATGCTTCAGTTAGTGACATACGACATCAGAATGATGTGAAAGACAACAATTTAATCACATCATAGTACATATCCAAAGGGAAAAAAAAAAGAATTTACAAAATTAGGATGGGAACTCTGTGCTCTTGTGAATGTTAATGAAAGATGATAATTACACTTACCGGTAATTGGATTTTCCATTTAGCCTCCACAACGGCACTAAACAAGAGGGTACCCCGCCTCCCAGGGACATGAAACAACGTGGAGAACAAATGTTTAAAAGCCTACTCCCCTTTACCTTGTCTAGTAAATATCCAAGAACTCACGATGATGCTGAATAAGTATTTTATCTGGGAGAAAGAATATATACAGTGGGGAAAAAAACATATTTAGTCAGCCACCAATTGTGCAAGTTCTCCCACTTAAAAAGATGAAAGAGGTCTGTAATTGACATCATAGGTAGACCTCAACTATGAGAGACAAAATGAGAAAACAAATACAGAAAATCACTTTGTCTGATTTTTAAAGAATTTATTTGCAAATTATAGTGGAAAATAAGTATTTGGTCACCTACAAACAAGCAAGATTTCTGGCTCTTACAGACCTGTAACTTCTTCTTTAAGAGGCTCCTCTGTCCTCCACTGATTACCTGTAGTAATGGCACCTGTTTGAACTTGTTATCAGTATAAGAGACACCTGTCCACAACCTCAAACAGTCACACGCCAAACTCCACTATGGTGAAGACCAAAGAGCTGTCGAAGGACACCAGAAACAAAATTGTAGACTTGCACCAGGCTGGGAAGACAATCTGCAATAGGCAAGCAGCTTGGTGTGAAGAAATCAACTGTGGGAGCAATTATTAGAAAAAGGAAGACATACAAGACCACTGATAATCTCCCTCGATCAGGGGCTCTACGCATGATCTCACCCCGTGGGGTCAAAATGATCGCAAAAATCCCCAAACCACACGGGGGGACCTAGTGAATGACCTGCAGAAACCTGGAACCAATGTAACAAAGGCTACTGTCAGTAACACACTACGCCGCCAGGGACTCAGATCCTGCAGTGCCAGACGTGTCCCCCTGCTTAAGCTAGTACATATCCAGGCCCGTCTGAAGTTTGCTAGAGAGCATTTGGATGTTGCACAAGAATATTGAGAGAACGTCATATGGTCAGATGAAACCAAAGTAGAACTGTTTGGTAGAAACACAACTCGTCGTGTTTGGAGGAGAGTGAATGCTGAGTTGCATCCAAAGAACACCATACCTACTGTGAAGCATGGGGGTGGCAACATCATGCTTTGGGGCTGTTTCTCTGCAAAGGGACCAGGACGACTGATCCGTGTACATGAAAGAATGAATGGGGCCATGTATCGTGAGATTTTGAGTGCAAACCTCCTTCCATCAGCAAGGGCATTGAAGGTGAAACGTGGCTGGGTCTTTCAGCATGACAATGATCCCAAGCACACCGCCAGGGCAACAAAAGAGTGGCTTCGTAAGAAGCATTTCAAGGTCTTGGAGTGGCCTAGCCAGTCTCCAGATCTCAACCCCATAGAAAACTTTTGGAGGGAGTTGAAAGTCTGTGTTGCCCAGCGACAGCCCCAAAACATCACTGCTCTAGAGGAGATCTGCATGGAGGAATGCACCAACATACCAGCAACAGTGTATGCCAACCTTGTGAAGACTTACAGAAAATGTTTGACCTCTGTCATTGCCAACAAAGGATATACAGTGCCTTGCGAAAATATTCGGCCCCCTGGGACTTTTCAACCTTTTGCCACATTTCAGGCTTCAAACAAAAAGATATAACATTTTAAATTTTTGGTGAAAAATCAACAACAAGTGGGTCACAATTGTGAAGTGGAACGAAATTTATTGGATCATTTAAACTTTTTTTGTACTAATAAAATTGAAAAGTGGGGTGTGCAAAATTATTCGCCCCCCTTGAATTAATACTTTGTTGCGCCACCTTTTGCTGCGATTACAGCTGCAAGTCGCTTGGGGTATGTCTCTATCAGTTTTGCACATCTAGAGACTGAAATTCTTGCCCATTCTTCCCTGCAAAACAGCTCGAGCTCTTTGAGGTTGGATGGAGAGCGTTTGTGAACAGCAGTTTTTCAGATCTTTCCACATATTCTCAATTGGATTCAGGTCTGGACTTTGACTTGGTTTGGGATCATTGTCTTGTTGGAAGATAAATCTCCATCCTAGTCTCAGGTCTTTTGCAGACTCCAACAGGTTTTCATCTAGAATGGTCCTGTATTTGGCTCCATCCATCTTCCCATCAATTTTAACCATCTTCCATGTGCCTGCTGATGAAAACAGGCCCAAACCATGATGCTGCCACCACCACCGTGTTTGACAGTGGGGATGGTGTGTTCAGGGTGATGAGCTGTGTTGCTTTTATGCCAAACATATTGTTTTGCATTGTTTCCAAAACGTTCTATTTTGGTTTCATCTGACCAGAGCACCTTTTTACACATGTTTGGTGTGTCTCCCAGGTGGCTTGTGGCAAACTGTAAATGAGACTTTTTATGGATATCTTTGAGAAATGGCTTTCTTCTTGCCACTCTTCCATAAAGGCCAGATTTGTGAAGTGTTCAACTGATTGTTGTCCTATGGACAGACTCTCCCACCTCAGCTGTAGATCTCTGCAGTTCACCCAGAGTGATCACGGGCCTCTTGGCTGCATCTCTGATCAGTCTTCTCCTTGGTTGAGATGAAAGTTTAGAGGGACGGCCGGGTCTTGGTAGATTTGCAGTGGTCTGATACTCCTTCCATTTCAATATGATCGCTTGCACAGTTCTCCTTGGGATGTTTAAAGCTTGGGAAATCCGGCTTTAAAGGGAACCTGTCATCTCCGAAACACCCCCTGAACTTGAGTAAGCGGTGTATAGTGTAAGTGATGCTGAATGCGATTATGTAAGTTTTATCTTCATACTCCCTTCCATTCCGACGCTGTGCTCCCACAAACCTGCAGTAAAATGCATTGAGAGGACTCCTGAGCTCACACACAGAATGGAGAGGACTCAAAGAAGAGTCCACTGAGTGCATTTTACTGCAGGTTTGTGGGAGCACAGTGTTGCAATGGAAGTGAGTATGAAGATAAAACTTACATATTCGGATTCAGCATCACTTACACTATACACCGCTTACTCTAGTTCAGGGGGTGTTTCAGAGATGACAGGTTCTCTTTAAACTTCTCCACAACAGTATCACGGACCTGCCTGGTGTGTTCCTTGGTCTTCATGATGCTCTCTGTGCTTTAAACAGAACCCTGAGACTATCACAGAACAGGTGCATTTATACTTGATTACACACAGGTGGATTCTATTTATCTTCATCAGTCATTTAGGACAACATTGGATCATTCAGAGATCCTCGAACTTCTGGAGTGAGTTTTCTGAACTGAAAGTAAATGGGCCGAATAACGCCCAACTTTTCAGTTTTATTATTACAAAAAAAGTTTAAATGATCCAATAAATTTCGTTCCACTTCACAATTGTGACCCACTTGTTGTTGATTTTTCACCAAAAATGTAAAATGTTATATCTTTTTGTTTGAAGCCTGAAATGTGGCAAAAGGTTGAAAAGTTCCAGGGGGCCGAATACTTTCGCAAGGCACTGTATAACAAAGTATTGAGATGAACTTTTGTTATTGAATACTTATTTTCCACCATAATTTGCAAATAAATTCTTTAAAATCAGACAATGTGATTTTTTGGATTTGTTTTCTCATTTTGTCTCTCATAGTTGAGGTCTACCCATGATGTCAATTATAGGCGTCTCTCATCTTTTTAAGTGGGAGAACTTGCACAATTGGTGGCTGACTAAAAACTTTTTTTCCCCACTGTAAAGCATACCAAACACACACAAAAAAAAAATTCCCTTACAAGATTCATTAAAGAACACAATTAGGGTGGGAAACTCCAGTGCCGTTGTGGAGGCTAAATGGAAAATCCAATTACAGGTGAGCAGTGGCGTTGCTAGGGTCGCAAAAGATCCGGGGCCCAAGCCCCAATGAATATGGCTCAATGCTCTATGTTGACCCTCGCCCCACCCCTGCTATACAGCAGCAAGTACATCTCACTTCCAATGCTTGCAGGTGACGTCTCTTCTAATGTAGATCTTCTCTGTCATCATCGTCTCCATTTGGTCCAGACATCTTCTCTCAGCCGCGCCTTGTCTTTGCAGAGTCTGACACACAGACATCTTAGCTTCCTCACATTTCTATTATCATCTCCCAACCTGGAGTCCCCACAATGTTATCCTGCTGCTCTCTGTGCCCCCCAATACCCCCAAATACTATCCTGAAGAAAAATGAGTGCCTCCATAGTAATAGTCCTACCAATAGTAATTCCCTTCTAGAAAGCCCCCATTTGTAATACTGCCCCCTACAGTGCCCCTAACAGTCATAATGCTCCAAAGAATGCTCCATTAGTAGAATAGTCCTCCAGTATTAATAATGCCCTCACAGAGCCCCCAGTAGTAATAAGGCCCCCTATTGTTCCCTCAGTGGTAATAAAGCTCTCTACAGACCCCTCAGTAGTAATAAGGCCCTCATAGAGCTCTTAGTATTAGTAAGGCACATCTAAAGTCCCTCCTATAGAGCCCCCAGTAGTAAAAGGAACACCTAATGTCGCCTGGATTTATAATATGCCCACAGTGCCCCCAGTATTAATACTGCCCCCTACTGTTATAATGCTCACCCTGAAGTGCCCCCTGTAGTGCCCTCAGAAATTATAATTCCTCAGCCCCTCCACCATACAGTCCCATGTAAATAACGCTATTTCCCTCTCTCCGCCGTAGAGTCCTGTGTAAATAACATCACACCATCTCTCCAGCCCCCTTCAATATACAGCCTCATATAAATAACATCCCTCTCTATCTACAGCCTCCTGCAAAATACAGTCCCATGTAAATAACATCACTTCCCACCCTTCAGCCCCTCCAATATACAGTCCCGTGTAAATAACATCACTTCCCACCCTTCAGCCCGTGCAATATACAGTCCCATGTAAATAACATCACCCCCTCCCCATCTACCTCCAAAATACAGTCCCATGTAAATAATATCACTCACTTCCCAGCCGCCTCCAACATGCAATTCCACATAAACATCACCCCCTCAACATTCAGTCCTATGTAAATAACATCACTCCCATTGACAGCCGCCTTCAACATACAGTCCCATGTAAATAACATCACTCCCTCCCACAGCTGCCATCAACATACGGTCCCATGTAAATAACATCACTCCCTTCCACAGCCACCATCAATATACAGTCCCATGTAAATAACATCACTCCCTCCAACAGCCGCCTTCAACATGGAATCCCATGTAAATAACATTACCCCCTCCAACAGCCGCCATCAACATACAGTCCCATGTAAATAACATCACTACATCCCACAGCCATCAACATACAGTCCCATGTAAATAACATCACTCCCTCCCACAGCCATCAACATAGAGTCCCATGTAAATAACATCACTCCCTCCCACAGCTACCATCAACATACAGTCTCATGTAAATATCGCTCCACCCCACTCCAACTCACACTCCCATGTAAATAACATAACCCTGCCCAAGCCACCTACAACACACAGTCCCATGATAACATCCCTCCCTTCTGCCCTAACATACAGTCCCAGTTAAATAACCACAACTCCCAGCATTGCTCTGCCTCTCCCTTCACTTACCTCTCCTAATGTAGCAGATATCACCACAGCTTCTTCCCCACTCCTCTTCAGTGTCGTCCTCTCCTGCACTGGTCACATGGTTGTGACATCATCGCAGGTCCTTTTTAACCTGTCTTCTGCACTGATCACATGACCTGTGATGTCATCACAGGTCCTACATCTCTTGCAGTGCATTAGATTCAATTGTATTGCCATCCTGAGGATATCTGCTTTCTATATCTGCTTAGTAGCTTCCAAGTAAGCTAAGATGCATCTTCGGACGTCTAAGTTGTGAAATTTTATCTCCCTGGCAGATCTAGCCTGCGGACAAAAGGTAGGCAATGATATTTCTTGCTGACAGTGAAATTTGGGAAACACTTTAGGCTAAAAAAGAAGGTTCATGTCTCAGCACAATTCTGTCTTCCAGAATGGTTAGAAAGCTGTTTTTAGAGATAGCAATTTGAGAGGGATTTCATTACGAGGCTCATAGGGGGGATCCATGAGAACTGAGAGCACCAAGTTAAGGTCCCAAGGAGGTACAGTGGATCTACATCTACATCAGGTAGTTTTACTTCCAAGAAGGCACTAAAGCTGCCACCTGGAACCTTCAGGGTACTAACCCTTAAACCCTTATTGAGGCCTTCTTGCAGGAAATCTAGAATTACCTTAATGATCGTATGGAACAATGACCTCCTTTTCCCATGCGGAAATGAACTTTTTTTTAATCTTCCCCCCACCGGGTCTCTGGCATCATTGACTGGAATGCTTTAGTGGGCTTATCATGGTTGAATAAAAAACCTCTGCCTCTACCTTTCATGGGCTGATAGGAACCTGAACTTTCTTTTTCTGGTCAAGTCTACCCCTTTTTTGATTACAAAAGGAGCAACGTTGATGTAAAAATCTGGACTCAGTTGGGAACCCCCTTTTTTCTGTCAGATGCCTTATCCAATATGTCATCTAATGCTGATCCAAAGAATCTGTCACCTTCAAAGGGAATACCTACTTTTGGAAGTAGCATCCCCAGACCAAGATCTTAACCAGACAGATCTTCTGCCAGTATTAGAAAGAGCTGCTGCTCTAGCAGAAAGATCGACCAAATCTGCGTCAGCCAAAAAATTTGAGGCCTGCTTTAAAACTGGCAAGGAGGATAAGATATCCTCTCTCGGTGTACCAGAGATTAAATGCTCCTCTAGCTGGGACAACCACAAGGAAATGGTTCTAGCAGTATATGTGGCAGCAATACTGGGTCTTAACATGGACATACAGGTTTCCCAGGATCTTTTAAGAATGGATTTACATTTCTTATCCATGGCGTCTTGCAGGAGACCAACATCTTCAAAGGGTAAAGAAGATTTTTTTGAGATCCTAGCTATAGGAGCATCCACTCTGGGAGTTTTATCCCAGTAGGCCGAATCAGTTTCATTAAACGGATATTTCCTGTTAAAAAATTTTGACCACCTGATCTCTTTTCTGGATCCTTCCACTCCTCAGAGATAAGCTTTTTAATGTTTTCATGGACAGGAAAAACTTGCCTCTTTTTAGAGGGCCTTTTTAGATTCCTCTATATTAATTGTAGCTCTGGTGGTTTTTAGTAAAGATTCGGTTTCTTCAATAGAACATAAAGGGCTTCCAGATTCATCGTTAGAGGAGGCCAAGTCAGGATTTCATGAAACTTCACCCTCATCAAAATCCATATCAATCTGTATTTCAGGATTGGATCTGGTTGTATAGGGTTTTTGCGGAATTATAGCCATTTTTGCCTCAATGGCAGGGTTTACTTCCTCTTTTATAAGGTTTTTCAGACTGTCAAAAATGTAGACAAGATCATGTCAGAAGAAGCTCCGCCTCTATGCCTCAAAGATGCACATAAATAATTTCACCCAGGAGGAGACTTACTGGGCTGAGGGCTTTAGGAGGATCAGCAGACTTCTCCGCTGGAAGGGACATCACTGCTTCCCGACTCTGTATGCGCTCTGTCTGAGGAACGCCATCCAGATCCACATGCCTGCATTTTAAGGCCCGAACTTCTGGGTCATGAGTTACGTGGCCGCACGCCATCCAGCTTCCCCAGCCGTGCCTACGTGACCTAATCTCGTGAGACTCCAGCCCTCTGGAGAATCGCAATGCCGGCCGCCGTCCTCCCAGCGCTGCCTAACCAACGGGAGCATGACTGGCCGGGGTTGCCTGACGCCGCAGGACTTACACCTTACACAATAGAATCTGCACAAGAGGATGTTAGAGAAACTTCTTGTTGACAATGAAACTTAGAAACATCTTTAGAATGGAAGCCAGAATGACCTTTAACACTTTCTGAACATCTTCAGAGGAAGTCCAGTCTTTAAAGTTGTGAGCGCCATAACCTCTGGCTTTCTACTATTTTCAACAGCAGAGGCTCAGGGCTAATGTCTGTGATAGCCGACAATGCCAATCGCACCCATTTCAACCCTCAGATGTCGTGATCAAGGCACATGAGAACGCTAAAACCGGGAGCTGTACAAGGCTTCCAGATCGATTATAGCATCACCGAGGCTTGTCCCCGACTGCCATTGGCTGCTTCCCCCCCAACACCAGATGTTTTCATCCGTGTACGGCGAGAAGCAGCAGTAGCGGTGCAAGGACCAGGAGTGACACAGGGAGCAGGGTAAGTATATTCCCTGTGAGGGACCCGGCGCATGGGGGGGGGGGGGGGAGGGGTTATGATACTGGATAACCCCTTTTAATGTGTGCAAAATCTACTCAAAAGGATTTTTTCCTTTAAATAGGAAAATAAAGGCAAACACGTCCTGGAAGTCTTTAAAGTATTTATTGTCAACAAAATCAACTTTATTTGCAGTTAAACAGCTTATGAGAGTATTAGGATATAGTTACATTTCTCAAGGCATCTTGATTTGTCTTGGAGCTCATTCTAGTACTGTAAACTACACAGTGGTAAAGAAAATCTACAGTATGGGTGGCACAAGATATTCAGCTTTATCATGTTCAAGATTCATTTCTTATCAGAATATTGTTCATTCCTGCGATTTGGCTTCCTATTCACTTCAGGTGGATTGGAGAGAAATACCTGTGTGGAAACTGACTAGGTGCCATCAACATTGCTAGATTCATCAGCTTTCTTTACTGGGGAGAAGTTCACAGCACTGGACTGTATTACGGCTCATTGGGTTGTAGAACCAGCATCTCTTTAAAACCCAAACTGTTCAGAACAGCATGTATTGATTCACATGCATATTAAATGGTTTACAGACATCTATTCTTCACAAAATATTAGTCTAACTGCAATTCTAAAATACCATTGAAATGTAGAATTTGAGACATAAAGCCAATAACCTCATGGATGAATCCTATTGGATAACTCAGAAGTGGAACCTTACAAGTCAAGTACCAGTCCTGATATTCTAAGATTATGTATAGTGGCACACGCTGGCAGCAGCTGATCAGCCATGGTCCTGTATGGATTAGAAACACTGTCCATACCAGTAGTTCTTCTGTTCCATGATCAGCAGATGGTAATTACCAGTGAAACTTTGAAGAAGACAGGCACTTTTTGCTAGAGGAGAACTGCTTACAGAAAGTCCTATCTTGGCTCATGCACGAAAGGTTTGTCAAATGCCATTCCATTTACACTGGTATATAGTATTTCTCATTGGTAAGGCAGTCTACAGTAAACATTCTTTCCAAGCTGTAGGTAATGTGCAATCTCCACTTTAGTGTTAATGACATGTACATTATGAGCAGAGACACTGGTATGCATGCTACTCCCAGCATACATGCATCTGATACAATGTGGTCATCCTCAGGATTTAAAGGAAAAAAATGTACTGAAGTCAAACAACTTTAAGGCACTTAGAAGTCACAACCACAAGAAGGAGTAGCAAATTCTTCTGGTTCTTTAATTTCTGAACCCTTCCAGATTAAAACCCACCATGTTTATAGCCACAGGTAGAAAGCTGGCTGTTAACTGCATTAAAATAGCCAAGCAAACAAAACAACAATTTTAGGAGTGGAGTGTTAAAGGAGGAATTACAAAAACATGGCATCCCATTCACTTTGACGAAGCTGAGCTGCAATATCATCCCATCAACAAGGACCAGCGTCCATGACAGGTGCTCATGATGAATTGGGTCATTAAAGGGGCTGTTCAGGATCAGTAAACACGGCTGCTTTCTTTCAAAAAACAGCCCAACATCTGTGCACAGGTTGTGTCTGGTACTGCAGATCAACCCTTCACTTCAAGGAGCTGAGCTGGAATCCTAGACACAACCAATGGACAAGTGTAGGTTTGAGCGATATACTGGTATCTACTAGTATATACTGCGGCATTAAGAAACGGTGCTATCACTGGTTCTTAATTGCTGTGGTATTTTAGTGACGTCATAGGGGTGGTCGCACTTGACAGTACTAACCGCTTCTAAAATTCGCGCGGTGTTTGTCAGTCCTGAATTCACATCTCGTTCGTCTCATAACCTTTTCTCAGATTCCGGCTCCAACCTGTGCTGACCACTTTGTCTATGACCCGCAAGGTAACCATGGCGATGGTCAGTCAATGGCTTCTACATCATAACCCTTATCTATACTCAGTAATTCCTTGGTGACCTCAGCTGCTCACATGATCTGTCCTCACATGTCATAAGATAACCAGCCATTCATCGGATTGTGGGTCAGTTCATATGAATGATCCCACCATCCACAATATCAACTAAACTGTCCGATCATGCAGGCAATTTAATAGATGTGTGTAATTTCTAGCGCACTGAGCCTGTGCAAGTAGTCAGGTGGGATATTTTCTGCCTGGTGTCAGCCAAAAACTATCCAACCTGACTGGTCAACCACAGTCCAGATTTTAGTCGCCGATCGCTTGCTGTTTTGGCTGATGAAAATCTAATGTGTATGGTCACCATTAGACTACAGCAGACAGTTCAAGTGATTGAATTTTCACTTATTACTGTTACCATTTTCCGGCACAGGATATGTAAATATAGTTTTTCTTATCCTATGCCTACTTGTAATAGGGGTAATTGTAAAATTTTTTAAACTTTATAATTAAAGACCAGAAACACTAGTACATGTTTTGAGCGTTTTCTAAATGGGTATTTATCTCGATATATATCGTTATCGTAGGGTTTTTTTTGTTTTTTTTTTAGATCGCCCAACCCTAGACAAATGCAGTGCTGTTTTTTAAAGAAAGGAGCCATGTTTTTCCAATCTGGCACAACCTATTTAAGGAAGCTGCCCTGCAGTGACAGACGTTAATTGTTCAGCCTCTCCTGAATCAGAGTGCCAACGTGACCCAAGGTTTAAAGTCTATTCTTATTAGTTTCCTCCTAGTAAACATATCAATTCAAATTAAGAAGAGAACAGCCTTTGGCACATAACCTGTGATTTCAAGCCCCTGGGGCATCGGAAAACATTTATTGCTGCAGCAACAGGTTTCATTCACCCATCTGCCTGTAACACAATTTGTCGATCACGTCTGTACACCTCATGCAACAGGGAATAGGTTTGAGTGCTCTTTATACAGTAATGGGCAAGCGGGAACCAGGAAAGCAATTGGAATCAATAGTGGAAACATGCTGTACAACAAGGCCACGAAGATTATTCTGGAAGGTACAATAACCAGCAAATGCCACCTCAAAGCCAGCAATTTAGAGCAAAGTCAGATATTTTTCCTTCATTAATTGAATGATCCACAGAAAGGATCATTATAAATATTAAAATTTAAAAAAAATTAAAAAATAAAATAAAATTGAGTGAGCCCTCTTATCAATAATCATCTCTAAGATTCAGATCTAGAATTAGACAGAGAAGGGAAGATGCATTGAAGATGACCGACAACTAAACTTGTTTGTTACTTTTAATTATTTGCCAAACTGAATCAACATGAAATTTGCCTTTCTGGAGGCTGTAGATACAGGACATTAATTACCACTGGTCGGTCATGCCGGCACAGCTACAAAGAGGCCAATGCAATACTAAAGAACTAAAATATGTGATACTTTCAATATGTCTTTTAAGGCACAATTCTCAAAATATCACCTTCTTTTCGGAGTAAGGTGCACTTAAGAAGATGTGAGGAATAATATTCCTCCAAAAAGTTATAATCAACTTCAATTAAAAGGCTCAACAATAGAACTGAAAGGAACAAGATCACAGAAAGATATACTGCACCTAAAGGCAGTACTGCCCAGAACATCACTCGTATTAACCATTCCCTGCAATGCCATTGTAATCTTTTCATTTTTATTCTGAATTAACCATGGAACATTTTTTTCCCCTTGGAGGCTCTGTATTCTGAAAAATAGGACATGGCCGTTTGAAAAACTTTAGAAAGCTGATGGGATGCATGCAGTCCACAGCAATGTTAAGCTGTACTTTCTTCTCAATAGCGGTGGTATAGATACAACTTGTAGAGGAGGAAAGGGCCTCATTCCGCGGCTTTCCAATGAATAATCTCCAAGTTTATATTTGGTTAGAGCGATGTAGGCGAGCAGTGCAGAACAACTGGGCTTAAAGGGTATGGTAATTCCTATCTTTGGCCTTGCAGAATTTGTACAAGAAGAATACCACCGCTTGAACACCCAGTACCAGGACAATTCCTCCAATGAAACTTGCGGCATCAAAGGTGTTCTTCTTGGCAGGGGATGGTGTTGTTGATGGTGTTGGGCTTGGTTTTAAGGAGGCTGCAAACAAAAGAACATAGAAAGGTGACTCAGCTTCCATTTCCACAGGTACCTCGATACCTGCACGTGTCATGCTTTTCAAATAAAGGCCACACAAAAAAAAACAGAAAAAACACATTGAAAGAGTTTCTTTGTACAAACAACAGAAATATCACAAGCCAGTAAGCACAAGGAGAAAAAGCAGATCTTGAGCTATGCACAATATTTTATTCTGAAAGAACGTACTGGTTGAAGAGCTTTGGGCAGTAGATGAAGCAGGAGCTGTAGAGCTGTTGGTTGTTGCCGCTAGTAGGAAAACAATATGAAAGCAAATCAGTAAAACTAGCAAGACACAAACACATATTTCCACAGTGCAGCTTCTTAAAGAAATTTTTATAAAACAGTGCTGAAAAATAACAGAAGGAATAATACTCACTTACTAATCCCCTGCCGCTTCCACACAGACACTTTCTTGGACTCTGACCTCTGTTTACCAGGCTCCAGTGTCGATGGGGCGTGTAAAATGTGACTGCTGGAGTCAATCACTGGATGCAGTGATTAATTGATACCACTCAAATCACCGCTGTGGCCAGTGATTGGTGGCAGTGGTCACAAGTTGCGACGGCACAACATTGCTGGAGGCGGGTAAGCAGAGACTGGCACGGGATTGACAAGTTGAGTACTGTTTCTTTTGTTATGTATAGCGTTGTCAACTTTTTATGAAAAAAAAAATTCATAGCTCTGAACAATCCGTTAATGCACTATGGCATACTATTATGTCAAGGCAGCAGGATTGTTCCCTCTCCATGCCATAATAGTAGGTCATGGAGATGGTGCAGGCTCAGGAGCCCACACCATCACTTGTGGGTGCCAGGTGTATTATACAGCAGGTATCTGGCTCTCACTTCCAGGATCAGAGATAACTTAAATCTGGGCAATTTCAGATGTTTCAGTAAATAACAATTGCGGGGTCTGTGCCATTAGAAAAAGGGAGGAATCTCCCTCTGTCCTCTGATCAACAACCCGTGAATGCAGTCATAGAATGCCAAGTACTCGGCATGGCACCCAGGGGCCGTCCAAAGGGCCCCAGATCTTCCACTGCTACATGAAAAAATGCAAAGTGTAAACCGTACCATAAATCGCTAATAAAATAACCTACTGCACGCAAAACCTTAATGGGGTTTTCCCACCATTAGAAGTGATGGCATATCGTATACAGCAGTTTTTCCCTGCACAGTGGTGCTCCACCAGGTCACATTTTCATTTTTTTATTGTATGGAAGAGCCACAGTAGAAAATATTGTCTTTTAACCCACTTTCATGACTTACCTGGGGTTGAGGTAGCTGTAGTATTACTGGTTGCATTTTCTGTTGGTGCACCTGTACAAAGACAGAAAAGCAGCTAGTACAGCAATTCATTTACACTTGTGGTCCTCCATGACCACCTCTTTTTCTCATTCCTCCAATTAAGGTATATAGAGAGCCACTGGAAAGGGTGGCTCTCACTCCAAGTAGGTGATTCAGCACATTACAAAGACAGTGAGAGAACTCCATAAGTGGAGAAGGAGGTCTCACCAAGACACAAAGTAGTTTTACACATTAACGACAAATTGCTAGAATACATTATCAACGTGTGATTGGTGGGGGTCTGACTCCTCACTGAAATACCAGGTACACTGCATGGATGAATGTGGCACTATGTCTACTAAAGTTCTATGCTTTATGCTTATGATTCATAGGAGTTCCAGTGGGTAATAGAGTGCAATTGCTATACTCATTTCCTAATCTAAAAGGAGCCCAGCCTGGTCACAGGCTTTGTTTAAATAAGGTTTTACCGAATTCCTTGACAGTCTAAAAGTGCCTATACACATTCAATTGCTGACGGCTGAACATTTGGCCAACAACTCTTTTGTTCGGCTGAATGTGTACGTGTATTCAATGGAGAAATAGCCACTGCTAGATACCTCTGGAGGTGGCTTGTCTTCTTTCGCCTGATCCTTTTGTTCTCTCAGGAGTCAGGAGCTCCTCATACACATGGGATTGACTCATCACAGACAACAGGGGCATATCGCTCCCATTCACTTCTATGGGAACTGCACTTGGTGGTGGCCGGACCGGAGTCCTCCAGCCGCCACCTTCCCGATATAGGTGCGAGCCCCAGCGGTGGGACCCGCACCTATAAGACAATGGGGACATACCCTAGCGATATGCCCCTATTGTCTGTGATGAGAATACCCCTTTAATCTGTTCGGTTGATAATAGGCTATTGTGTATGGTGGCCTTAAAGGTGTAGTCAGATCGTGAGGATGGATGCAGTTGAAACTCCAAAGTTCTGCTGTGTTTTTTAAGGGAAAACATTGAATAATAGCGTTTCACCTCCATTGAAAATCGCTGCAAAAAGGTGTGTGTTTTTAATGTGGTTGTAACAGCACTATCTGAATACATACTGATGCTGCAACAGGTCAAGGTCAATGCAATATCTTCTATATATAAAATAAAAAGTCAATAGCAGGTTGTGTTTTACCTGCTGAAGTAACTGTGGTTGGTGCTACTGTACTTGGAACTGCAGTGGCTACAAAAAGTGAAAAAACAAACAGTTATTTATAGTTTTAAATTACAAACAAGAAAAAAACCCTGACACTTGTCCAAATACACATCTTTTTAATGATTAAAACGATATATTAAAAGCATATACTTTCTCAGCAATAGTCACGACTAGAGTTGAACGAACGTGCTCGTAACAAGCACTGTAGAGCTCGGATCTCCTGCGCTTGCATGGCCGCAGCCATCCGGATCCGTCCTCCTCACCCGACTGCAAGTCAGTGGGGACGGATCCGTTTGGTATGACACACTCGTGTCGAGCACGTTCGCTCAACTCTAGTCACGACTGCTCAAATGTGTTTTTTTCTCTTTTTTAATTGATCTAGATGCCAATCATTCAGTATTAGAACCTGCCGCTGATAGCAGGGGTGGATTGGGAATTAAAAGTGGCCCTGGAAAAAAAATTAAAAGTGGCCCAAAATTGTGGGCGGGCCAAGATTGAGAGAGGCGGGGCCAGAAATACCATAGAGGGAGCATTTTATCATGTCCTCCCCTTGCCCTCCAGTAATGCCCCCCACTCCAGTAATATTCCTATAGCGGCCACAGTAATGCTCCCACCCCCAGTAATGTCAATATAGAGCCCCAGTAATACACCCTGGCTCCAGTAATGTCCTTATAGCTCCCCCAGTAATACCACCCCCCACCCCGGTAATGTCACTATAAAGCCCCCAGTAATGCCACCCTGCTTCCAGTAATGTCACTATACAGGTCCCAGTAATGCCCCCTTCCCCAGTAATGTCACTATAGCATCCCCATTAATGCCCCCTGCTCCCAGTTATGTGACTATAGAGTCCCCAGTAATTTCCCTTCTGTCCCCAGTAATGCCCCCCTGCCCCCAGTAATGTCCCTCCCTGCCCCAGTAATGTACAGTGGACACTTAAATGTGCCCCTGCCCCCTTATTGTCAATGGCTGGCAAAAAACAAACAAACAAAAAAAAACTTACCTTAGTGTGCAGACCTGGAGCAGCCTCTTCTGGCCTGTGTCCTGCAGCAGGAGGGATAGGGGTGATGACACAGCGTCAGTCGCGCTGACGCTGGGAGTGGGAGGAGCCACAGGTCCTTTCCCATCTGAAGAGGATAGTGAGCTCTCTCCTGCTGTCGGGTGTCAAAGGACCTGACAGCAGGAGGTACAGGGGCGGGCACATTATCAGAGGCAGGGGCTGCACAATAGGGCAGATCACCGGAGGGCCAGCGGCGGCCGCCGCCCTCTGTACAGTACACATTGCAATACACAATACAATACACATTGTGGCCAGCAGCAGCCCTGCTGCGATCTCATTATCATGACATTGGTATGATAATGAGATAACAGCAGGGCTGCTGGTGGCCGCAATGTGTATTGTAATGTGTATTGTAGTGAGGGCGGCGGCCGCTGCTCACCCTGCTGACGCCGGCCCACAGAATACTTTAGGCAATCGGCCCACCGGGAAGTGTCCCGGTGGGGTACATTGCCAATCCGCCCCTGGCTGATAGTGTAGCTTTCCAAAGGGCACAAACATTTACACAATTATGTAGTCAGTAGAAAGGATTTACCTTCACATGGTTCTGCGGTGCAGTTGGCTATAGATGAATTTGTACATTTTGGCTCTGTAACTAAGAAGGTAAATAAATGATTACATTAAGAACCAGTCAGAATAGAGAGAAAAACACAGGAATGGATGGGAGACATTTAACAGAATCCGTGCAAATGAAAGGTGGAGGAGATGCCCAAAGAAACTGCTGCAATTTCTGTCTGTGCTAATGTTGATAAACCTTCCCCATTGGGGGTCATTTATTAAAGACTGAAATTTCACAAAAAGCTCATTAGCAAAAGATACAACTAAATTTATTAAGAGGCACAGGCCTCTTAATAAATTTGTGCATCTGTGAGGTCCAGCTTGGCATGGATACCAGTTAAAATGGACGCCAGTTTTCATGCATATTTTATAATAAATGTGTCTGGCTGTGATGGCGCTGCCCCTTCTGTTAAGCTCTAGCCACTTTTTTAAAAGTGGGGAGAGTGGCATAAAACATTACGAAAATCAGAAAATTACATTTCTGACAAATTAAGACTTTTTATGCCAAAAACTAGGCGTAAAGGCTTTGTAATTGTGTTTCTACGCTGCTGATTTACTGGTATTGTACTAACTGTACAGTATAATACAAGTACATCAGAATAAAAACACAGCATGCTCTTTTTGTCCCAAATTTACAGCTAAATTTTGTAGCACTGGTTTTTCAGTTGATTCACACAGGCCTGCGGCTCTCCAGCTTTTGTAAAACTACAATTCCCCCCATGTCCTGCTGTAGGCTGATGGGCAGCTGGCCATGGGTTCCCAGGAGCCTAAGGCCATTGGCGGCCACCCAAAATGCCCAGATCTTAATGCATAAGGGGTAGGAGGCAAATTCAGGTCACCAGGGCCGTTTTGCTCATGGCAGCCAGGTTTTGTCCAGCAACTTATCTGCAAACTTTAAAACTGTGCACGTGTGTATCAGAGTTAGTCTGGGAAAAAGGAGATGTTTCATAGTTCCTGAAATATTACAATCCAAGAAAACATATTGTAACTTACCATTAGTACACTTAGCCCACATACAGCCTTTGATAGCCTCACATGCACTACAGTTCCCTGCTCCTTCACAGGCTTCTGCAAGAAAAACATACAGAATCAGCATGAAATTATATACCACAAAATGACAAGAAAACTTTAAGGGGGTTGTCCGGCCTGCATGATGCCCACATCACCGATTGATCAGTGGAGATGAGCGCTGCATTTACATGCAGAAATCACATCCACTGTAAATACAGTGATCGCTTGTTCCCATAGGAAATCACTGCTCCTGGGCAGCAGCCCTCTGTTTAAACAGCAAGATCTGCTGCACAGAAACAATAATTTTTGGCCTTTAACACAGGCCAGTTATCAGGAATGAGTATAAAAGGACCTAAAGTTTACACCACCTATGGGATTAGTAAATCTGGGCGTAGTGTGGCAACACACTAAGGGAACATGCACACGATGGCATTTACAGCAAAATTTTGGCACGGAAAGCCGCGTATAAATTTTGTCAAAAACCCACCGGCAGCTGTGTTCTTTCTGCCTCCCACTCATTTCAATGCAAGGTGGCACTGAAGATCGCAGAGCAGCGGCTTAAAGGGGTTCTGCAGTTTTTAAAAACTGATGATCTATCCTCTGGATAGATCATCAGCATTTGATCGGCGGGGGTCCGACACCCGGGGCCCCCGCCGATCAGCTGTTTGAGAAGGCAGCGGCGCTACAGGAGCACCGCGGCCTTCTCTGTGTTTTCCTCAGGCCCAGTGATGTCACGACTAGTATCACTGGCCTGGGCGGGGCTAAGCTCTGTTCACATGAATGGAGCTGAGCCCCACCCAGGCCAGTGATAGTAGTCGTGACGTCACTGGGCCTGCGGTAAACACAGAGAAGGCCGCGGCACTCCCTGCAGCGCCGCTGCCTTCTCAAACAGCTGATCGGCGGGGGCCCCGGGTGTCGGACCACCGCCGATCAGATGCTGATGATCTATCCAGAGGATAGATCATCAGTTTTTAAAAAACTGTAGAAACCCTTTAAGGCCCCATTCACAAGACAGCTCCGCATAAAAAGATAGAACATGTCCTATACTTGTCCGTACGCATGGACAAGTATAGGCATTTTCAATGGGGCCGCACGGCGTGTGTTCCGAGCGCTGCGGAACAAATGCCGGGCGGCCCCCGTATATTTGCGGGTCCGCAATAATGCGGACCCGCAAATATACGGTCATCTGAATGAGGCCTAAAGGTGAGAACAGACATCCCTTCTTGGCTGTCCGTGCCAAAATTTCGCTGTAAAAGCAGTCATGTGGATGCCCCCTAAGGCTTCATTCACACAACCGTATTTTGTCTCCGTGTCCATTCGGTTTTTTTTGCGGACCGTATGCGGAACCATTCATTTCAATGGGTCCGCAAAAAAAACGGAAGGTACTCCGTGTGCATTCCGTTTCCGTATGTCCGTATTTCCGTTCCGCAAAAAAGATAGAACATGTCCTATTCTTGTCCGTTTTGCTGACAAGGATAGGCATTGTTACAATGGATCCGCAAAAAAAAAACGGAAACACGGATGCCATACGGAACGTCATCCGTTTTTTTTGCGCATCCGCAATTTGCGGACCACAAAACACATACGGTCATGTGAATGAAGCCTTAGAGCAGTGCGGAGGTTGTAATGGTCCAGTTACTGAACAACTTTAAGTAGGGTCTGGTTGCCTTTCTTGAATGCAAAAACGTTGCAGGGATTTATCAGATTAGTTGAAATAAAGTTGGTGGGCACACTCCTAGTCTGGATTCTTATTGTAATGAAATTGAAATATAGTACATTCATTTAAAATATAGTGCATTCATTTAAAATAACATGTGTTTATTAGAAATACCATATATATAAAAATCAATGTATAACAATGTATATGATTTTTATATATATTGATTTTTATATATATGGTATTTCTAATAAACACATGTTATTTTAAATGAATGCACTATATTTTAAATGAATGTACTATATTTCAATTTCATTACAATAAGAATCCAGACTAGGAGTGTGCCCACCAACTTTATTTCAACTGCTTTCTTCAAAATTAAGACTAGGGGTACAGTCTGATTGGTTAGGAGCACCTCCAAAAATCCATAGACCTATCCAGTGAGCTACTACACAACTATATATTTATCAGATTAGAGTTGAGAAGAAATTTCTCCAAGTAATATGGGGCAACTGGCAACCTCCATTTGTATCTTTTTTTTTAACTCATCAAGTTTGTTACTATGTCCTTTTGGTTTTTTTTCATTTTTTTTGGGTGCTTTGCCAAGTTAGGTAACAGTAGGTAAAAGAAGAAAAAACACTCAGACTAGGGATACATGGCAACAAAACATTGGCCAAGAATCACAGTAAAGTCATGACAGCAACTTCAATGTAAAAAAGACGCCCATTATAACAAACAACTTAAAAAGGGATCTCCACTGAAATCTGTTAGATGCAAATGCTGTGTGTGTGTGTATATATATATATCTCTAAAGGGAGCAGGGACCTGGGCAGTGGGCACCATCAGGTGGGGAAATATAAAATCCGGTATGTTTTAAATGAATTTGCAACCCAGGATGAAGCTTTTTTTTGTTCCGGACTATCCCTTTAATGCAGACGGATACCATGTTATCAGCAGAAAATTAGAGTTCTTACCAGAATTGGTTACAATTTAATTGACAAGAACATACAATGTTATACAATACCAGCTTCCATCTCTGCCATCTACATGCCCGTCACTGCAGCCAGCCAATATGTAGCGACCTCTGCAGGAACAGCGGGGGACAGAAGCAGCAGAGATAGAGGCTCGGTACTGGAATGGGAATGCTGATGTTTTTTTCCTGCTTTTTCAGTGCTGATTCTGCCTACTTAAAGAAATCAGTTTGTTATTGTTTAACATCAATAGGAGGTAGATTTGAGACTTTTTTGGAGTTGATTTTGAGGTGGAAAAAAAAAATCTAAATCAGCTGCAAAAAACTCTTTGTGAACAGCACCAGCTACCGTGGATTTTTGCACTTGGCAAATCCACAGTATTTTACACTACCTGTGGTGCATCTGCAGCATTTTTTAATCGGCAGCATGTCCATCTAAACTAAAGATTACATCTTATTCGATACAAAGGATGCATGCAGATTGTCTGTAGCGGATTATGCTAATTATTTCACGTGCAGATGCCCCTTAAAGGGAGTCTGTTACCTCATTTTCACCCATATAACTAACAGCAGTGCCCCACAGAAGATTGCAGACACATCCCAGACATACCTGTGTGCACTGTGTGTCTGTATTACATGTTCAGAAAAAGCACTTTTATTCTGCAGGAAAACAGCTCCCAAGTGCCCAACTCAAAGTGAAACTAAAAACAGCTTTCTCTCCTGACTCGATTTCTAATAGCTATATCTTCTTATATACTGGATATAATGCTGTGATTGTGTTATCATTTGAAAGCTTGGAATGTCAGCTTTCAAAAAAAGGTCAGAACCATTTTTGGATCTGCTACCAATCCCAAGATACGAGCAGCTAAATCAGCCCTCCCCTCTTCAGTCTGGTTTGCTTTGAGTACTTGCAGCAACAGAGCTGGGCACTTGGGAGCTGTTTTCCTGCAGAATAAAAGTGCTTTTTCTGGACATGTAAAAAAAGACACACAGTGCACACAGGTATGTCTGGGATGTGTCTACAATCTTCTGTGTGGCAGTTAGTTATATAGGTGAAAAATTCCCTTTAAGGCTGTTTAAGACAAGTGTGTCCAGTATGTGGAAATTGCGTTTAACGTAGGAGCGTGATTCTCCGTTATGGACACTGCTTGTTTCACATGAGCGCATTGTATTCAGTGCAGTATTTCACAGACCGACCACTGCTCCTGTGACATGAACTCACAGGATGATTTATAATGGCAGGAAGGCACAGTATTATAATGCTGTGGGTTTGTTTCATAGGAGCAGTGTTCAGTCCGAGAAATACTGTTGAATAATTCGAGCACGGAGTACAATCAGCTCATGTGAAATTGCCCTGTAGCTGTATCAGTTTAAACGCCACAAGAATATTGTCAGCAGAGGGAGGAGAGAACACCTTATTCCCTCCACGTTACAGGATCACACCGACAGAACAGCTTTCAAGTGCCACTTCACAACTTGCTGGGGATGGAGTCATAAGCGAGATTTTGGGGCTAAAGGCGAGCATTACAGTGATCAGCCACTACATCCAAAAAGCAAACTTTGTGGGGGGAGGCCTTGAATGAAATGTAAAATGACATGGCAGCCGTTCAGATGAATGGTCATCTATGTATTACATGGAACCTTCATCATAGCTCATAGACACAGGATCCAAGTGGAGGTCCTCTTCTTATAGGGCTTGTGGACACACCCCACTTATAGCTACCTGCATTTTCAGGCTTTGAGAAGAATTAGGCCGTGTTCTGCTGTGGAGATGGCCTGAAATCTGAGGCAGAGCAATGCAGTCCCAGAATGAACCCACAAGAGATCTGCCACCTCTGAAAGTGGCATACCAGTTCTGCATACCAGTAATCCTCCACACATAGAAAAAAAAGGGAATTTCAGTCAGCACATCCCAGTGCGCAGGTGCACGTTGCTATGGCTAAATGCACAAGGAAAGGAAAATACATACAATGTAATGGCACACTGCTAACCAGATAAAGCACATAGAGATATGAAGTATTCTGGAGCTAATGCTATGCTTGTTTAGTAAATTAGAGATTCTTGGCAAATATATTTTGTACAAAATTATCTGGGCCCGTCCACCAAATGTCAAGGTGATCTCTGTAGGACGGGAACACATCCTCCACACATAGTGGCTGAAGCCTAGCGGCATCCCAGATAGGGCTCATGCACATTGCAGTGTTTCTGGTCCGCAAAACACTGATACAGGCCATGTGCGTTCCGCATTTTGCAGAACGTCCTGTCCTCTATAGAACAGTCCTATCCTTGTCTGTAAAACATACAAGAATAGGACATGTTCTATCTATTGAGAGGCCGTGGAACAGACGTATGGATGTGGACAGCACACAGTGTGCTGCCTGTAATTTTTAAGGCCCCATTGAAGTGAAAGGGTGTGGAGAATTGGGCAAATGAAATAAAAATCATGAGTCTAAACGATTCAAACCAAACCTCACAAATAATAATGTCTGAACATGCAAAGTGGACATCTGAAAAAAGCTTTTCTGATTTTATGTGAATATTGATTTATCACATCCTCTTCCGATGCAGCAGCGCAGGCGTCAGATTGTCAGGGCGGTAAGCTGTCCTGCCCTGACAATCAAGAGGACGGGGGACATTCTTTACCAGCAGGGACAGCACCTCGCAGGTGAAGAACTCTTGTTGATGAGATGAACTGATTCACCCACTTCTACCGCTGATTCATCTGTCAGGGGACGCTCAATACCCATTACACTAATGGTGGGTTTGGCTTACAATACTGTAATGTGCATGGTAGGGGGGTTAAAGGAGTTGTCTAATGAGAAATATTCTAATTTTTTTAAACCAGCACCTGGATCTGAATACTTTTGTAATTGTATAAAATAAAAAATGTAGTAAAGCCGCTGAGTTACTCAATAGAATGTATCTGTATAGCACCACCTGCTGTTTGTTCATTTCCATATTTCTGTCAACCTTGCTGAGGTGGGATCACATGCTCAGTTAAATTCTACAACTGCCATCAGCCCTATCTTCTGGTAGAAGCTGTGACTTTTAAAAGGCCAACCTGAAATAATTCTAGCAGAATGGGAGCAATGAATGGGAGATCTCTGGATCCATGTGAGGTACAGGGCTGGTTCTGGCTTTGTTAGTATTAGGCCTCTTTCACACGAGCGTCACGGATTAGGTCCGGATGCTTTCAGGAAAACTTGCACCATTTTGCAAGCAAGTTCAGTCAGTTTTGTCTGCGATTGCGTTCAGTTATTCAGTTTTTCCGCGCGGGTGCAATGCATTTTGATGCGTTTTTCAAGCGCGTGATAAAAAACTGAATGTTTACAAACAACATCTCTTAGCAACCATCAGTGAAAAACGCATTGTATTCGCACTTGCTTCAGGCTGCAATGCGTTTTTCACTGAAGCCCCATTCACTTCTATGGGGCCAGGGCTGCGTGAAAAACGAAGAATATAGAACATGTTGCGTTTTTTTTTTTACACAGACTCATTGAAATGAACGGGTCAGGATCAGTGAGGGCAGCAGCCATCAGTGTGGAGCGTGTCTACACAGCTAAAGGGGTTGAACCTGGACATACCCATATTTTCGCCCAGGCAGCCTGCCTGACAAGAGCATCGGAGCATTTTATGCTCCAATGCGCTCCCTTGCCCTGCGCAGGATCGCCCGGCCTGGGTGAAATTCTGGGTATGTTCGGTTTCAGCTCTGAACCCGGACAACCCCTTTAAGTACAGAAGATAGGGAGAGTTGTTAAAGGGGTCAGCTGCTAGGCTGGCCCCCATTGAGGCCTGCTATTGGCTGGATCCCCCGTCGCTGGATGTTTTCATGTAGCGGAGCCCGTGCAGGGATCCAGAGGTAAGCGGGTGCCAGGGAGCAGCTAAGTATGCTCTAGGGGAGGGGCCTGGGCATTCTGGGGTCATTATAGGGAATGGATAACCTCGTTAAGACACAAAATGGGCCACCTTAGAGCTATTTTTCTAATAGAAAAGTACTATTTCAGTTAATTAAAGTATACACATTACAAAAAAAATGAATGCCAGTTACACTTTAAAGAAGCACGCCAACAAAAAAAAAAAAACAACTTTATTCTCTTACCCATTAGAAAGGTACATGATATAAACTATAGAGACTGTGTTTGTGAGTTATCTCCTCCATTCTGATCCTCAGTTGTGTCATGTGACCAGCACTCTGATCTCCAACTGACACAGGACAGAAGTCAGTTACTTCTCCGTTCATTCCTATGAGACCGACATTGAGGCTCCCATAGGAATACATAGAGAAACTGGCTTCCTGTCCACAAATAAGATGCTGTATCAGTTGGAGACACACAGCTGAGGATCAGAAGGGAGGTTATATCTCACAAATACAGTCCCTGGTAAGAAGATAATTTTCACTGCATCATTTACCTTTCTAACAGGTCAGAGAATAACATTTTTGTAGGGTGCTTCTTTAAAGGGGTTGTTCAATAACAAAAAAAAAACAAAAACAGTGTAATAGTTTGCAGATGTAAATAAATGAAACATGCCAATACACTTTCAGTATAAAAACTTTACATTTGGCCCGACTGGAGACCCCATCGTGGTCCCAGAAGTGGAGCTACTATTGCATGGTCTGACACAGCTGGGGGCTGGCTTTCTGCTTGAGTTCATTAGTGAAGCCGACCCATTTTCCATCTCTTTATTCGCCACTGGCGGAGGAGGAGACTGACTTACATAATGAACCGAGCCATGTGGCCCCTTCATGCATATCACTGGTCCAGAGAGGGAAAGGAAGCTCCGTGTCTGTGTTGGAACGTCAGTGACGCTTCTGAGACCACAAGGCCAATCTGTAAAGACTTCACAATGAAAGTATATTAGTTTCGTTTAATTGCAAACCACTAGTGAACCCTTGGGCAACCCGCCAATAATTCTACGTGTACCAGCGGCTCGAGAAGGCTGGCTACTATCAGATCCTATTATTATCTGCCCATCTCCTCCCCAGCCACATCAGTGTGCTGCCTGTACTGTAACTTTAGAGAGGGGGATCAATAGACATATATGTACCACTACCAGGGATGTAGCAGAGCTAGCAGTGCTGTGCTCAGCAGTCTCAGGAGTGACACTCTGCATTGTAACAAGTCATCTACACAAGCTATCCAGAGCCACCATGAAGCCTGAAACTAGGTGTGTGCTCCATACAGGTTAGCCCCATGCGCCTCCCTCTGCCCCGCCATGGATACTGTGACGTCACTGCCGTGATGTAGCGCCCGCACTATGACTGTGCATTATGGAGTATTATACTGCGGTACCTGAGGAGCTCCTTACCTGCAGCGGCGGCGCCGGTCACCCCCCACAGCAGCAGGAGCAGTGCGGGCAGCAGCAGGAGGAGCAGGTGTGACGGGGCGCCCCGCACTGTCTTCATCCCGGCTCTCGTGTAGTGAACTCACGCAGCTGTCAGCCACCAGTCCTTCTCGCTCGATCACTCCGGGGCTCTCCCTGTTCACGTGATTCAGCCAGGCGTGGCTCTCCGGGCAGCGTCCGCAGTTCTCCACTAAGCAGTCTTCCGTCCACTGCTTCTACCGGGAATTAGGAAACCGGTCTGGGAAGACTTTCGCACCTCCTGCTGTGACGTCACTACGAACGTGGCACTAGAAAGGGCTCACCTCGTCACCGTTCGCCACCTTCTATCTCGCGGGTTATCGCGCCACCTGGAGCTTGTTTTGTGGAACTGCAGGCTCCGCTCGTAGTCGCAATTTTATCCCTATTCACTTCTGCCGTTTTAAGGGGATTTTTTGTAATCTGAACTCAGTGCTGTCTTTTTGTAAATCATAACTGATATAATGATTCAATGCATTCAAGCGAATTAATATTATATGGATGTCAACTTGGGAGAGTCCTTCATAGGGTGATACAGGAGTAACAGGTTCTGGTAAATACGGTAGCTGTCCTTTCGAGGGGCGTGGTTTATGTTAAAAGGGCGTGACCAAATATATTCATCTCCTTTAATATCAGACCCCATATTAAAGGGCTTGTGGTTGTGAACTAATAAAAGGGTATTTAAAAGGCTGAGGCTACTATAGAAATTGTTCACCTCAGCTGTCCCTGCTGGTGCCTCTCAACACACAAGAAATGACCACTCAGTTGCATTGGGGACCTGGTAGTTGGCTGAGTGGTTATCTTCTGTGGTACCCATTTATAACTGGACCAGTTATAAATAGGTACAGAGTTGTGAACGTCTCACATGTGCTATTGGGTCCCAATATATTGCATATGTAATCTTCTGTGGTAGGGACCAGCGGGAGACCACGAACCATCAGAACTGTAGCTACAGGGGATTGGTCAGGTATGACCCTAGAGGACACACCAAAATCTAGTAATATCAGACGCCAGACTAACCCTTAAAGAGGACCTTTCACGACTTTTAAAAAATGAATCTGCACTATCTACCTGATAGTGCGTCCCCCACTGATGCCAGCAGCGTTGTTTTCTTAGCAAATTGTCCCCCGGTGGCTTCACACGGGCCCCCCGTTCTTCGGTCCGGCTTTATGCTAATTAGAAGGCATCGGAACAGGGAGGAGGAGACTCCCTGTTCCTCAATGGGCGTTGCTTCTGCCCTGCTGTGAGCGCTGTCCAATCAGAGCGGACCGCTCAGGGCCGAGTTCGGCCCTGCTGTGAGCGGTCCGCTCTGATTGGACAGCGCTCACAGCAGGGCAGAAGCAACGCCCATTGAGGAACAGGGAGTCTCCTCCTCCCTGTTCCGATGCCTTCTAATTAGCATAAAGCCGGACCGAAGAACGGGGGGCCCGTGTGAAGCCACCGGGGACAATTTGCTAAGAAAACAACGCTGCTGGCATCAGTGGGGGACGCACTATCAGGTAGATAGTGCAGATTCATTTTTTTAAAGTCATGAAAGGTCCTCTTTAAATTCATTTCAGACCCTATATTCCATAAAGACAGACTGGACCCCAGACTACAATCCTAGACCCTCTGACTACATTAAGAACAGGGGCGTAGGTATGGGGGAGCAGAGGTAACAGTCGCTACCGGGCCCAGGAGCCTGAGGGGGCCCAGAGACCCTTGTGCCACATAAGAAGACACCTGTATTATAGAAAGTGCATGCAGGTCAAGTTACACCTCTGGAGGGAAGAGATTAGGTCAAGAATTTGGCATGGGAGGGTGCTATTTCAATTTTGCCTCAGGCAGCAAGAAGGCTATGTGCTCTCCTGCCCCTGGCCACAAAGCACTGAGGGAAGGGGGGCCAAGCTGAACTCTTGCACCAGGGCCCATGAGCCTTTAGCTACGCCCCTGATTAAGTTCCCCTATATTAGTATCAGACCATACCCCTAACTTACTGCAGACCCCAGACCAAAATAGGACCCAGTGCAACTCTGCCTGGAACAACAGCCGGGGGTGTGGCATGGTGCCAAGAGACCACCATGCCTATGCTACCAGGAGTTGTCATACAAATTGCTACTCACAGTAACTTCTTCCTTGATAGTACTGGATGGTACATAGGGGAGCTGGAACAGTCATTGAGGCACTGGATTTACTTGGAGATAGGAGATCCAGTACAAGAGGGCGCAGAAGGTACAGTACTAAGGATCGCAACAGTACTGGGCACCAGGGCAATCACAGCATGTACAGTATTAGAGGTAAACTAGGGCAGCACAGCAGGCATACTGTTGGGTCAGGATCAGGAATAACTGTGGGGACTGCAGCATCTTCTGAGGATCAGTACAGGTTTTCCTGTGGGGCTGTATGAGTTCTGTGTACGCCACTGTCCATGCAGAAAGTTTAAATGCAGGGACCCTAAGTTTGGCCCAAGGCATTCCATCATAGAATTACGTTATGGTCCATGGTAACGGAATCCATAGCGCAATTCACCTTTTACCACCAAATGAAGCGTGAACGAATTTCAGAACAACCTGTGTGAGTTTCGTCAGTGAAATACATTTTCTTTCAGTTTGCTTCAGTGTTTTCTGGGAATTTGTTTTTATGTTTTTTTCTGTCGGATGTCATCAGTTTTCATGAGTGGGTGAAAAATCCCTGAAGAATAGTAACCATCCGTGAAAAGCGAACAATCCATCAGTGTACTTCAATGTGGTTCAGCTTCTTTTCACTCACCCATTGCCAGTCTTAATTTCCCCATTTTGCTGCCGTAAAATTAGTCTTAATTATGACATGGAGTGTGCCTCATCATAAATTAAGTGCATCTGTGGCAGTCTGTGCGCCTGGAGTAAAAACTACCTATTTCCAGGTGCAAATGTAAGTAAATGTGAGTCTCAGCCCCCACAACAACCCTGTCACGCCCAACTGGCGTACAAGGGGCAAAACCGGCCTTGCACCAAAATTGTGTTGCACAGCCGGACAGATAAGGGGACTTGCGACACTTTTTATGTCTAAAAGTGTTGCAAATCTATTAGTAAATGTGCCCCAGTGCCTTGATCGGGCAAGTCCTGTGTGAAAAAAAGCACAAAATATAGAGCAAGCTGCATTTATTTCACGCAGATGCGATCAAGCCCACATGCATTAACCCATTGACTTTAAGGGCTCAGCTTTTACTGCGGATGCTGTCTATTTTAAACATAGACGGCACCTGCCTGTGACAATTGCTTGTATGCATGAGCCCTTAGGACAGACACAGATGAGTGAGTTCAATGCGATAAACTCACTCCGTGTGGCAGTGTGATTTCCTGTTCTGACCTCTGCTCTTCTGACAGTATCACACAACGTTATAATCTACTGAATTACACTGGCATAATGCTGTCAGTGTAAAGCCTTCGGTCAGTGATTTCCATCAGTGATTGTGAGACAAAACTAGGATTAGAGCCTCCACAGGCATAAGAGAAAGATCTGCACCTCTTCTGTGTTTAGAGCCGCACCTGGTTTTGGCTCACAGCTGATGGAAATCACTGACCAAACACTGACGTGTGAATAAGGCATAATTCAGTAGATTCCAGGTTTCACGGCATCATAAATCATTTTAATGCTGTGGAATCCAGCAGAGGTCAGAACAGGAAATTACACTGCCACTTGCATTGAACTTGCTGGTCTGTGTCTGGCCTTAGTCTTCTTGATAACTGTTATGGCTAAGAGCCACTACCATTTCTGTGACACCTCTTTGGACCTGTTCTATTTTTATCAATGTCTTTTTAAGGGTGAGGTCTCCAGAACCGAGCACAGTACTGCAGGTGAAGTCTGACTGGAATCTGTACGGTGGGATCACAATATCCATCTTTCTACAGGTTATCTCTGGCATCCTACCTGCTTTCCCTACTGCCTGGCCACACTGGGGATTCATTGTGACTCTTACAAATCAGGACCTCTAAGTCCTTCTGTAATGGAGAACTGCCAATACAATAATCAGACAGAGGCAGGGGCGTAACTACCATAGCGACAGACTATGCAACTGCTATGGGGCCCAGTCTGCAAGTGTTTTGAGGTCCACAAATTGCGGATCTGCAAAACACGGACACCGGCCATGTGCATTCTGCATTTTGTGGACCGCACATGGCCGGCATTTTAATAGAAATGCCTTTTCTTGTCTGTGGCTGCGGACAAGAATAGGACATGTTCTATTTTTTTGCGGGGCCACGGAACGGAAGTGCGGATGTGGACAGCACGTAGTGTGCTGTCCGCATCTTTTGCGGCCCCATTGAAAATGAATGGGTCCGCACACGTTCCGCAAATTTGCGGAACGGATGTGGACCCATTATGCAGAAGTGTGAATGGACCCTTAGTTGGGATTATCCCCTCCTCTACTGGTAAAAACTTGGTCAGGACTCTACTGTCTAAAGGAACAACTTTTAGCAAATGAGGCAGTGGAAAAAATGGCCCAAGGGTCATTGAGAGGGGTTTAGGCAGAAACCCTTCTGTCCTGTGTGGGGGGCCTGGTTTTATCCTTGCTATGGGGCCTTTACTTCTCTATGTACGCCACTGGAGAGAAGATTCCTTTTCTCCATTATTTTACATTTTGAATTGCTAAACTGCAGATTCCTTCGGTTTGACTGTTTATCTGGTAAAGATAACCAGAATATTATCAGTCACACAGACAAACCTTACCTACAAAACCTTCTCCTATGTCACTAATAAACATATTGAAAAGAATAGGACCCAGGACAGACCCCTATAGTACAACATATGTCGCCAGTCTCTTTCAGAATGCACGCTATTAAAGAAGACCTGTCACTAGTCTGGAAAATCATGCAGCTTTCATTAATGTTACTTTTAAAAGGGTTGTTCTAAGTGTTAAAGTTATCCCCTATACACAGTATAGGGGATAACTAACCGATCGCTGTGGATCTGACCACTGGGACCCTAACTGATCACATGAATGGGAGTCCTGTTCCCCTGTTCTGGTGGAGTAGCAGGTCACGTATGCACACTGCAGCTTCGTTTATTCTCTATGGGAGTGCCAGAGATACCCGAGTACAGTGTCATAGTGAATGCTCATGCAAGAACTGCCACTCCATCAGAACAGGAGAATGAAACCCCCATGATCCTGAACGTGATGTCCCAGCGGTCAGACCCACAGATATCAGCTAGTTATCCCCCACCCTGTGGATAGGGAATAACTTGAAAACTTTGGCAAAAGTTTTGAGGCCTCCTGTTCTCAAGCTATGGACCTGTTTTTCTTTGGTGCCCTAAATGTAAATAGGGCTGGGATTTGCCAAAGGGACATCTACAGGCTTTTTTTTGTTCAACGCTCTGGTGCTGTCTGGTAGGTGTGGGCAGCCTCTTGATGTATGCTCATGGGGGATTGGTGTGTATATTGCTTGTTGACAAAGGTTATGAGGGTTTGATTGGGTCTTGTAAAAAAAAATGTCCGTCACTATGTGGATCAGAAACTGTTACCTGACATCTTCACTATCCACATCCACGCTGGATCCTCTTCTACTTTGATCTGATGAGTACCGCTGGTCTCACTGTCTGATATTTAGTGACACCACAGTCTCTGCAGAATAACTCTAGCCGGGCTTCTTTGGTTGACCATCTAGGGGATGTGTGTTCAGTTTTTTCCAAACCAGTGACAGGTCCTCTTTACCTACCACACTCTGATATATACCCTCAGTCCAACTGCAAATCCACTAAACAATCCAGGGATTAAGGGCAATTTTTAATAATTTATCAGCTCTTTATCAAAGGTTTTGCTGAAATCCAGATATGCAAAATTAACGGCACCTTCTTCATCCAACGCTTTTGTGACATAGTCAAATAAATGAGGCAGATTAGTGTCTTTACTATGTAAAATAATGTTAGTGTAGCGTTTGTCTTTTAAGTCAAAACAAATATTTAATCATCAAGGGGTGAAAATGCCACAGTCCACAATCGTGCAGTCCACTTTTGGTCTCTCATTGTATGTTGGGATGTCCTCCATTTTCTGTAGCACCTCACTACCTTCAATCAGTTGTCTAAAGGTAAAAAAAAAAAAAAACAATTCCATTACTCTCCATTGTTCTGAAACATAAATGCTGCAAAAAGTTATGGTTGTCAGAGTTGGCCTTTTTATGGATCAGATTTGCAGTAAAAAAAAAAAAAAGTGGGAGACCATGTGTCAGTAAAGCAGTGGTGATAATTAAGGAAATAAAGCAGTTGTTTACAATTATGATAAGCAGCAAATTCAAAAACCTCCTATCCTGGGTTGAGAACCGTGAAGTAATGATAATTATTCATTTGTCAGATGAGTATATACATATGGCATCAGGGTTGTACAGAAAATCTAGCAATTACCTGTGTTGCTTCTTGAAGAACCGAATATTTTTCAGTTGGGATACTTACCCAAAAGCAACAAGTTTTGTATCCATGTATGGAGTAGCCTGTAGAGTGATATAGAATTGGGAACCATTGGAATGTCGTCCCTTGTTGGCCATACCAAGAATTCCCCGCTTATTGTGAGGAACTGCATAATTTTCGTCTGCAAAATAATTGTCCAGTAGATAAAAGTTAGGAGCAAGTAATGGTCCTCTATATGCAACAGAAAATACTGTCAACACGTAATAGCTCCATCTCAAGACGCCAGTACCATGGGAAAACAAATGCTAACTGCTACAACCCATACTGAGACATCAGTAATAGCTTTGTTACATTTTCAAATTATGGTTCTACGTTAACCCTTACAGCATAATAGCGTAGCCTGTAAGTGATTCCAAATTGTGTAGTCAAGACAACTAAGCCAACTGACAATGTCTTCAGACCACACTGTACACAAAGGGTGGAGTGTAGCAGTAGTATTTTCTTAGGTGTTGTGCGCAGCATGGCATGTATGAATAATATTTAAAGGCTACGGACACCTTCCGGGGCATTTTTGTATCATTACATTGTACTCATTTTGAGCTAAAAATCATTTTTTAAATTAGTATTTATTAAAAACGTACAGTCGTTTCTGTGATAGCTCAATTCTTAGAAAACAGATAAGAATATGGTTTAAATAAGTGTTTATGAGGTCAAGAGATAAGAGCTCTACTGGGGCCAGAAAGTCATATCTTTGCAAACAGACTGATTTTTTAACCCTTGTACCACAGAAACAGCTGAACATATTTAATAAAGACTAACTGACACAATGTTTTGTAGCCCAAAATGAGTAAAACACAATCATAAGAATGCCCCTGAAGGTGTACATTAAAGAGGACCTTTTACCACTCCTGACATGCCTGTTTTATTAGCTACATGTATTCCCGATGTAGTAACAATTCTGGAGCATCTATTCTTATGGCTCTATGTTTTGCCATTCCTTTATAATTTCTACTAGAAGTTATATATGTATTGCTATTAGCCTTCAGTATAGGTACAGAGGAAAGGTAACAAGTTGGGGTGTGTATCTGCATAGACTCACTTTATCCAATCAGTGCTGTCATGTTCAGACTGTGCAGGTACACCCCCCAACTTGTTACCTCCCCTCTGTACCCTTACTGAAGGCTAATAGCAATTAATTCATAACTTCTAGTAGAAATAATAAAGGAATGGCACAACATACAGACATAAGAATAGATGTTCCAGAATTGTTATTACATGGGGAGTGCATGAAGCTATTAAAATAGGCATGTCAGGAGTGGTGAAAGGTCCTCTTTAAGTTCAATCTACCGGTCTTAGCAGATGACCTGTCTAGTGTACACATGGTAACAGACAGGCAGAAGAGTATACACACTTCATTTTGTTGAACAATGTCATACACAAAGGTCTCTTATAGACAAAGTGGGGGGTCAGAAGGGGAACACAGAGCAGAAGGGGATATATTAGCCTTCCATACATCTATGGTGTGATCCATTAAAATAGCCATGTTCCCAGGAAGAGTATGAATGCTAATTTGGGGGGAAATTAAAATATAGACACCATCTCAATGAGCCTCTCCTTCACAGACCGAAGTTTTGTGCGCAGGGTATCACTTTGCAGTTGCTTGGCCAGAAGGCTAGTTGGAATACTAGACATGGGGTTCCTTCTGGGTCATAAACATAGGATGTGGACAGTCTCTATATCATTGTATTCGTTCGTTGTTAATTCAGTTATATTGTTGCAAATTATAATATATATATATATATATATATATATATATATATATATATTCAATGTTTTAATATATTTCATTATATTAAAGTCATCTTATTTTTATGGCTGTATTAGTCTGTGATTGTTGCATCCTCATCACTAGCATAGAACTGAGGTGAGGTAATAGTTAGGTGTTAGTGATGTGTCCATAATGATGCCCCATTACCAGTGACTGGGTGATGTGGCAATGTGATATGTCAATAGTGATGCGGCATCACGGAGTTACTGTATATACAAGCCTGGTGATAACACAGCACACAGCCAGATATCACTGTGTAGCCTTTATGATTTTATTAGTATATCATTTATGCAATATGTTGATTGCACCTCCCTTCACAGACTGTGCCCTGGGCATTCTGACTGCTTTATATATTGCTGAATGTATACCACTGGATGTTTATATTTCATTTTCCATGTATCTTTGTAAAACCCTATTCTGATAGAATAACATTTAAAGGGGTTATGCCATGAGTAATGTAAATGAAAACCAGACACCATTTAGTAAACAGCAATCTCTTTCTAAGAAAGCTAGAACCAGCGATGTACCAAACATAGATCCTGAGGACTCCCTAATCCTTGCTCTAATTGCTCTGTTAGATTGTCTTCAGGCTGGCAGCACGTGGGGGGGTGTCCTTTCTGCTACAGCTCTCTCCCTATCACAGCTCAAGGGGTGTGTCCTTTCTGCAGCAGCTGTCTCCCTGTAAATGTCACAGCTTCTAACAGTAGACAGCGCTGGAGGCAGTTGAAGGATGGAACTGAGCATGTGTGACTACCTCAGCAAGTGGATATGCACATTACTATACAGATTAAACACCGGGGGCGCCAATATAATTAAGTAAAGAGAATATCTCTCAACTGGGGCATTTTTGGAACAGAAAGTCTATGACAAAAGTAACTAGTTTTCCATTTTCGTTTAATGCAAAATTAAACAAACCGACTGGAATGCACAAGTTACCTTCAAATGTATTTCCGAAAATAGATTCTCCTCCATTTCCTTTTCCAGATGCTATATCTATTCAAAAAATAATTTTGAAATTTTAATGAAAGGGTAGTAAACGAGTTGTAAAACTGTGTACCAGATTAGGCACACATTTAAAGGGCTTTTCCAGGATTTTTGGCAGCGGATTGACACTAGAAATAGGCACTGGAACTATACAGCTCCGTCTATTGTGTAGTGGAATAGCAGCAGCTCTGCAGTAACTGGCTCGTACAGCTGATCGGAGGGGGTAGGCCATAAATATTAAAATGCCCCTTTAAAGAGGTTGTTTGAGGTTAGAAAAAAATTTCTTGTCTATTTTTTTTCTATCCAGAAATAGTTTCACTCTGTGGGGCTTAATTACAATTCCAGACTTAGCCAATGGACAAATGTGTTGCTGATTCTGTGACAAAAAAAGCATGGATGTATATTAGCGACATTTACAAAAAAGGCTGGATTTCAGATGGCTCCCCAGGACATTAGGAATAGAGATGAGCGAACATGCTCGTTACGAGCACTGTAGCGCTCGGCTCCTCTGCGCAATGCCCACAGGCATTGCGGATCCGTCCTCAGCTGCATGTAAGTGAATGGGGACGGATCTGTTTGGTATGACACTCATACCAAACGGATCCGTCCTCTTCACCCGACTGAAAGTCAGTGGGGACGGATCCGTTTGGTATGAGTGTCATACCAAACCGTTCCGTCCCCGTTGACTTTCAGTCGGGTGAGGACGGATCCGCAATGCCTGCGGGCATTCTTTCGCAGTGGAGACGAGCGCTACAGTGCTCGTACCGAGCACGTTCGCTCATCTCTAATTAGGAACTATTGAGTAGTGATGCATATGGACATTATTCTATATTATCAGACCACTGCTGCATATAAGCCATGTTACCTCCCCCTTGTATCCAGCCATTTTTCACTATGCGGTGGAATGAAGAACCTTTGTAATGCAATTTCAAGCCACTCTGAGAATCCCCGGCATCACCAGAGCACAAGTACTGGAAGTTTTTGCATGTTTTAGGGCATATATCTGAAAATAACTGAAACATAAAATATGTTATGTCGACAAGAAATGCATAGCATATTTACAATATTAAACTTGTTTTTACTTGCATGTCGGTTAGACCCTGCTCGGGTCACCATTATGTCCTCCGCTTAGCATCTGCCCTGGGAAAAGTTCTCAATGTACCTAATAAGCGTGTCCACTGGGTTCCATACCAATGGAGGCCAAAGAAAGTGTCCTTTTGGCCAGTATACTTTGGTATACTGTAAAAAATGTACGGAGTACTATGGTAAACTATGCTATTTTATACAACAGTACTAAGTGGTATAATTTAGTTTTTTCAGTGGGGCTCTATTGGCAACATAGCCCAATTTATATCTATCCAGTGTGATATGTCATAGGCCTCCACTGGAGTTAGATATCAGGAGCGTTTCTCAAGTATATATAAAACAGAGGCCATTATCATTATGAGAGCAGGTCCAGTTCCCATATACATGTATTCTCTATTGCTGCACTGCTTCCTCCACTACTGAAATGTAAACTGCATGAAATCAGTGAGCAGAATTTGTTTTATGGCATATTTATGATATACTTTTACCACTGTATCACTGACTGTAGAAAATGACATTGCTGCAAAAAGGCATTGATTCTGGAGATTCTGATATCATTCCACAAATGTCAAAACAATTATATTTTCCTCTCAAGTTAAACTTCTTGTGTCCATTTCATGTACACCATGAAAAACACTTTGAGGAGACAGGGGCCACCCTAGCTGCTGTGGAGGTCACAGTTAAAGGGGAGGGGGCTGTGGATGTTTCTGTTAAGGGGTGGGCACTGTAGAGGTCACTCTGGATATCTTTTAACGACACACACACAAACATTAAATGAAATAGATTAAATATACCCGGGCGAAGCCAGGTCCTTCAGCTAGTACCTCATAATGACAAGTGAAAGCTGAATTATAAAAATGTTTGCAAATATATTACAAAGGAAAACTAACATTTCACATGGACATAAGTGTTCAGACCCTTTGCTATGACTTTAGCTCTGGGGACCTCCCATTTCTTTTGATCATCTTTGGGATGTTTCTACACCTTGAGTAGAGTCCACCTGTGGTGAATTCAGTTGATTGGATATGATTTAGAAAGACACACCTCTGTCTTTATAAGGTATAACTGCTGACATTGCATATCAGAGCAAAAAATCAAGCCATGATGAAAAAAGAACTGCCTGTAGAGCAGAAATGATTGTGTGGAGGAAGAGATCTGGAGAGGGGCACAAAAACATTTCTACAATACTGATAGTTCCCAAGAGCACAGTGGCCTAGATAATTCTTAAATGGAAGAAGTTTGTAACAACCAGGACTCTTCCAAGAGCTGACCACCCCACCAAACTTGTAGAAATCGGGGGAGAAAGACCTTGGTGACCAAGAACCGAATGGAAACTCTATCTGAGCTCCAAAGATCTTGTGTGCAGGTGGGAGAAACTTCCAGAGGGTCAAATATCATTGCAGCACTCCAACAACCTGAGGTTTATGGCAGAGTGGCCAGAAATAAGTCTCTCCTCAATAAAAGACACATAAAAGTGCCCGGAGCTTGCAAAAAAAGCACCTAAAGGACTCTCAGACTGTGAGAAACAAGATTCTCTGGTCTAATGAAACCAAGATTGACATTTTTTGTCTGCAGGGAACCAGGCACTGCTCATCACCTGCTCGACACCATCCCACAGTGAAGCATGATGGCTAGAAACACTAAGGAAAAAAACACAATGCAGCAGCACTCTGCAAACACAAATAACATACAACATTGCATGCTAGTGCTACAGTTATTTTGCAAAATTAAGAAACAATATTTGGCCCCGTCTGCCAAGACAGCCATTATGGCACATAACAGGTAGGAATTAGTGTTCCCGTCTTAAAGAGATCGCCTTGACGTTTGGCAGACAGGACCAAATAATTTTGTACAAAATGTATTTGCCAAGAATCTCAATTTTGCAAAATAAGTGTAGCACTAGCACCAGAATATTTTCTATAACTATGGCAATGTTGTACGTTATTTGTGTTTGCAGAGTGCTGCTGCATTGTTTTTTCCTTAGTGTATACTGGCAGTCCCCATCCAACTTGACAGGGCTTGAGAGGAAGTGCAGAGAAGAATGGCAGAAAATCCCCAAATCCAGGTGTGCAAAGCTTGTGATATCATACTCAAGAAAACTGGAGGCTGTAATCTTTGCCAAAGGTGCTTCAACTAAGTACTGAGAAAAGGGTCTGAAGAGTGATGTCATTGCAAGATTTTAGTTTTTCCATTTCAATAAATTAGCAAAGATTTTGAACATTCTGTTTTCACTTTGTCATTATGGAGTATTGAGTGCAGAAGAATGGGGGAAAACGTGATTTAAAAAAAAAAAAAGTTAGCACAAAGCCGCAACATAAAATGTGAAAAAAAGTGAAAGGGTCTGAAGACTTTCTGAATGCAGTGTATATCAGATCAGCATGCAGCGATATTTTGCGTGTCAAAGCGACAGAAGGAGGAACCTGATGTAACCTGCACTGTAGCACTGAAAGCTCAATCACCATATTTGCCTGCATCTTTTTTTTACTCTAATATACAGCATAGTTTAGTTGCTTTAAAACAATTTACTTTCTGACCAAAATTGTTTAAAAAGTCATTAGACATGTGTAGGAGATACAATAGTGGATGCCAAATACTGAACAAAATGAAAACAGAGGCTAGATGACTTACCTCAAAGAGTAATCTCCCTATTGGTTTATCCTGAATTGCAATGTCAAGGTATACCAACACATGCTGTAAGTAGAAGTTACACGTAGTTAGACATTTAAAAAATAAATGTGTATGTACAGATCATGGCAGTGTGCCTGTTCTTAAAATCCCAACCACATCTTCTACCTTTAAAGGGCATCAGGATAGGTCATCAATATCAGAATGGCGGGGGTCCAACATTTGGGACCCCTGGCAATCAGCTGTTTGAGGAGACAGCGCACGCAGGGCGCACGTGCCGTCTCCCTTCTCTCTTCCTGCTCGCCGCTGTATGTCTATGGGACAGCAGTGGCCAGGAAGAGAGAAGGGAGGCGGCATGTGCACACAGTGCTCGCCGTCTCCTCAAAATTGCGGAACGGATGCAGAACCATTAACACGGAATGAGCCCTTAAGTTGACAGTAACATCTTATGCTCGCCTTATGTGCTTGGGCAATATCTGCCTGCATGTTCTCTGAATGTGAACCCTAACATAAGCAACAGTACAGTATGTAGTTATATTTGTCACCCATGGTGCCCGGGGTAATGAAACAAACCGTAAAGTATACATTTTATTGTTTCTTAGTACAACTAAAAAAGGCCTTGCTGGCGTATACCACCTGAACTTATGCCAGGTAGATTATTTCTGAAATACTTCATATCAGTGGGTGCATAGGGCTACAGTATGTTTGGCATTTGTTTCAAGAGCATTCCCTGGCCTTTAAGCCGGATATAGCCCATAGTGTGATGTCAATACAGCCTAACGCAAAATGAGTTAGACTGAAAGAGGTTACATGGTCCATGCTGCTCTCAACACACAGGAAATGCCAGGAGATGCCTGCTCAGCCAATCACTGGCGGCAGCAGTGAGAGTGGGTATCACCTACCAACTTCTGTGTGTCGAGCCGGGACCAGGAAGTGGAAACCAGCAAGAACCCAGTTGGATATGGAGCAGCAGAGGCAGGGGATCAGTGAAGGTGATTATGTTTTTTTTTTTAAATTAACCATTTTGCCCATTTTGGAAAAAATGTGTCCTGCCCAACAACCCCTTTAAACTATGCGATTGTAAAAGGGAAATTAAAGGGGTTGTCTTGCACATATTTTTAATCCATTTATTTTTACAATAGTAAATCATACAGTCTTCTAATATACACGAGCTGCCTGGCCCTTACCAGACAGCTGTAATGATGGAAATAATCATCAGATTGTTGCCAATGATTTCATTATGCGTAAAAGGGCCTTTACATTCCACATATAGAGCTGCCCAAAGGGAAAACACACTGATCTTCTCACTCCACCGTACAAGCGAAAAACTACTTGTGTCACTGAACTCATATCCATTACATTGTAAACCATAACACACAGGGTCCTCTTTCTAGAACTGTATTGCAGGTAGAGGTTTAATACTATTTTATAGTATTTGCTTTTGATGTGTGTATATATACTACCACTATGCTATCCATGTGATATGCTGAAGGAGTGGAATATTGCAATATGTACTGGCCATTACCATAAACGTATGACATGTAATAAATGATAAATGATAGACAGACAGATATGAAGTGCACTATACGGTCACTTTATTACAGACGCCTATCTAGTAGCTAATAGCTCAATGTGGCCCATTTCATATTGTGTCCACATGATCAATTGGTTTTCAGTCTGGAAGCCAATAAAATGGGTTTTCCACAGTTTAAAAGATAGCAGATTGGCAGGTACATATGCAAATCAGCAAATGACATCACAGCATTCCATGACATCACAATGATGGCCCTTGTAGAAGAACTTCAAACACTATTCAGGCTGCTCATTCCTTAGCAGGAGGGTGACCTGCATGGTCAGAGGCTTCTCCAACTGCCTCTATGCTAGCAGGACACACTGGAGGGATTCATTATTGGGGATTATAGATAGATGGATAGATAGACAGATAGATGATAGATAGATAGATAGATAGATAGATAGATAGATAGATAGATAGATAGATAGGTCCTGTCCTAAATTGGTACCATAGTGGACTTCTGTTTTGGAGACCACTAGGACTATCTGCTCCCTATCAACACTGCCTTCACCCACAATGATATTTCTTGGCTGGAGTGAGGACCGACGAGGTGGGTCAGGGCGTTCCCTCCTCTCTTACTTGTTAGCTGCAGCTAAACTCCTTATGTAACCCCTATAGAGGACCACAAAATGTCCCACTATATCTCAATGGCTACTTAAAGTTGACCAATTATATCACACTGAAGAAGTGGCTGCATTCGCCAACCATTCACAACTAAGGTTGTGAACCTTTGGACCCCATGGATATCTTATCGCAAGAAACCCCTTTTCCTTAATTATATATCAACGGAAAGTCCTGGTAGTTCTTGATAGCTTTTATCTATGTGAAAAACAAAACCTAACTGACAGATTACATGTTATGTCATTTTTCAATTGCTCTGCTCCCCTCTAATATGTTTTACCTTGTTTACTTCATCCCTATAATCTTTACCATCCTGTTCATACAGAACAACCAGTGTGTGAACTTTCGTGTACATATAACTCCATAGCTTTGTTGTCTTGTTTCCACCAACTACACGTACAACCTCAGGCTCCTAGACTATATAGCTTATTATTAGAATACTATTTTACTCATAATGAAAAACTATTATTAATACCACACTTGTGATTTCATTTGTGAAATGTTGATTACTCTCCATGAGGTGCAATGTATGGCCACTTTATTACAGATGCCCATCTAGTAGCCGATGGCTGATCTTGGGCTCTTTTCATATCCACAGGTTCAAATGGGTGGAAACTTTAAGTTTTCCATCTTAGAGGCATCTAAAGAGGTTTCCACAGTTTAAAAGACAGCAAATTGGTAGCTGCATATACAAATGGGCACATGGTATCACAGCATTGATGGCTCTTGCATAAGAATACCAAACACTATTGGGGCTGCTCATTCTTTTGCAGGAGGATCCCCTGCACAGTAAGAGGCAACAGCAGGTATGTATGGAGGTTCTCCAGCTTCCTCTATGCTCACAGGACAACCTAGGGGGATTCATTAATGGATAGCTAGACAGATAAATATGAGATGCACTGTATGGCTACTTTATTACAGATACCCATGTAGTAGCTGATAGCTGATCTTGATCTCTTTTTACATTGCAGCCACAGGATCCAATATATTCATTTAGACTGGGAGGTAATTAAAGGAGTTTTCCACAGTTTAAAATGCAAATGAGCACATGACATCACGACATTTCATTACATCACAATGATTCAAGAAGACCAGACACTATTGGGGCTGCTCATTCCTTTGCAGGAGGGCAACCTATGTGGTCAGAGGCTACAGCAGGTATGTATGGAGTTTCTCCAGATTCCTCTATGCTTACAGGACACACTGGGGGAATCATTATTGCGGATAGATAGATAGATAGATAGATAGATAGATAGATAGATAGATAGATAGATAGAAGCTGAACAATGTGAGCTGCACTGCTGAAAGTAGTAGGCGGTGCACCAGCGGCTGAGGAGTTGACCCAAGAAAATCCCAAAAAATAAGGAAAACAATTCCACGGCACTCCCAAAATTGTGTAAAAAAAGTTGTGTTCTTTAATCACCAAAACGTGACGTTTCAGTCCTCTTAAAAAGTCCCAGTAAGAGGACTGAAATGTGGCGTTTTGGTGATTAAAGAACACAACTTTTTTTGACACAATTTTGAGAGTACTGTGGAATTGTTTTCCATAGATAGATAGATAGATACAAAAACAGAAAGTCCAGCAACACAGTTAAAAAAATGGAAGTTGGGTGCAGATCCTCAGGATACTTCGTACATGAATCCACTTTAGATAAATCCACAGAAAGCATGGCAGCACTCCAATAAGGTGAATGGGTGAAGACCCTTTTATTACCCTAGGCAACGTTTCAGCCCAACTCAATGAGGCCTTTGTCAAGTGATACATATTCTTGGAGTCCAAACATGATATCATTAATTAAAGGCTATGTACACCTTTGAGGGCTATTTTTTATGATTGCATTTTACTCATTTTGGGCTAAAAACCATTTTATCAGTTGATCTTTAGTAAAAATATTCAGCAGTTCTGTCACAAAGGGTTAACTGTCTAGCTTTGTGAATCGTATTTTCCATTTGTGCCAGTCATCTAATAAACCTTATATCCAAATTACTAAAAGGTCATAAACATATTTAAAGCCACATTCTTAGCAGTAAGATAAGAACTGAGCTATGAGTGTTTAGGAGGTCAGAGATCAGAGATAAGAAGCACTCAGCTGAGCTTCCTGAGTACAGAGCATGCTACTAGAGAATCTCAAGGCTGTACAGAGAAAAGGGCTCAAAATTAAAAAAAGACCAATTAAAAAAGGATTTTTAGCTAAAAATGAGAACAATGCAATAATTAAAAAATGCCCCCAAAGGTGGACACAGCCTTTCAGTGTATTACATTTTGATTCAAAGAAATAGACCCTAGTGGCAAGTTATTGTCTTCAAAGGCAGCTTCAAATGTGTTTTTTTTCTCCTGTTCCTTTGGGTCCCATTATGGTATGAGGGCCTGGGCCTACCTGTGGATCCTCTAGTATCCTGGTGGGACAGTCTGATGCTGGATCAGAAAACCTTGTACCACTATGAAGTATATATTATGAATGTGAGTAAGAGTACCAAATACCATTCAATAGTGCCTGGAATAGGAAAGCTTTGTATAAAATGGAACCTGTCATCCACTGTCATGACTCTCTGAGGTTACCATAGTGACAGGTAAGACAATTTCAGCGGTTTATCACTGGTCTGCCATTGTAAAGTGGTTTCTGAGAACTTACTGTATAATGCTGACAGACAACAAAAGTAATGCAGTACCAGAGAAGAGTCTGGCTTATTCCTCCATGATGGCAGCATAAAGTGGATTATAAATTCCCTTTAAAGGAGTTGTCTCATCTCACACATTGGTGGTATAATGCTAAGATATGCCATCAATGTCAGGTAGGTGCAGGTCTCACCTCTGGGACCTGCTCCTATCCTCAGAATGGGGTCCCCGGTTTGAATAGGAGCATACTGCACAAGTCTTGTTCACTTCTGAAAGAGCAAGCTGCACATGCACAATGCACTCTCACTTTGTGGGCCCTGTTCTGCAGATAGGAGCAGGTCTCAGATGTGGAAACCGAACCTATCTAACTCTGATGGCATATCCTAGCAACATGCTATCAGTGTTTGAGATGGGCAAACCCCTTTAAAGCTGAGTATCTGTAAGGTGCACTCTCTTGGTGAATACTGGTACACATCTACTTACCTTAGTACTTCTCAGGTACTTAGTGTAAAAGTCCTCGGCCAAAGCCTTGTACAGTGGCAAGGGTCTGTAGTCTTTGTAGCCCCACGTTTCATTAGCCCACATCTTGAGGGCATTTTCATCACCTATAAACTGTCCATTAGCAAAGCACATGACAGGGGATGTAAATTCCCAAGCTTCACCTTTAATTTCCTAAAAATAAATAAATATATACATATATATATATATATATATATATATATATACAACATAAATAATTGCACTTATAATGTTAATCTCTTCATGTCTACGACATGTAAATACATTTTCATAACCACGCTTATACCTCCAACTGTGAAGATGAAAAAATTATATACTTAAAGGGGTTCTCCAGGCTTTTAAAACTGATGAACTTCCTGATGGCTAACCTCTGACAATCCAGCTATAGTGAAACTACGACTCCCAGCATGCTCCATTCATTTCTATGGAGTTCTGAGAACAGCTATGCAAGTGTGCATCTTGGGAGTTGTAGTTTTACCACAGCTGGAGTGGCAGAGGTTAGCCATCACTGACCTATTCTTAGGATAGGTCCTCAATATCAGATCGGCGGGGGTCCGACACCCGCCAATCACATGCCTCCCAACTTTGCAAAGCACCAAAGAGGGACACATTGTGCGATTTTTTCTGCACTAGGCCACGCCTCTAACTCCGCCCAAAACCTAACTATACATCTAATCCCACCCAGTCCCCTTAATGCCCCCACATAGCAATTATTCCCCCTTCATGCCACCGCACAGTATTTATGCCTACATTGTGCCCCACTCGTAATATGCCCAGCTGTTGTCCCCCAGTAATATGCCCACATTGTGCCCCCGGTAATATGCCCAGCTGTGCTCCCAGTAATATGTCCCCAGTAATATGCCTAGCTGTGTCCCCCAGTAATTTGCCCACATTGTGCTCCCAGTAATATGCCCAGCTGTGCCCTCAGTAATATGCCCATCTGTGCTCCCAGTAATATGTCCCCAGTAATATGCCCACATTGTGCTCCCAGTAATATGCCCAGCTATGCCCTCAGTAATATGCCCAGCTGTGCTCCCAGTAATATGTCCCCAGTAATATGCCCAGCTGTGTCCCCCAGTAATATGCCCACATTGTGCCCCCATTAATATGTCCACAGTAATATGTCCAGCTGTGTCCCCCAGTAATATGTCCAGCTGTGTCCCCCAGTAATATGCCCACATTGTGCCCCCCAGTAATATGCCCACATTGTGCCCCCCAGTAATATGCCCAGCTGTGCCCTCAGTAATATGCCCACATTGTGTCCCCCAGTAATATGCCCACATTGTGTCCCCCAGTAATATGCCCACATTGTGCCCCCCCAGTAATATGCCCACATTGTGTCCTCCAGTAATAAGTTGTGCCCCCAGTAATATGCCCACATTGTGCCCCCACAGAAAGTAAAAAAATAAACACCATATACTTACCTTCTTCCTAGCAGCAGGGTATCAGCTTCTCTAGTCTTGAGGGGGCGGAGCCAAGGCTGATGGCCGCCCCCGCCCAGACCAGAGGTATGGAAAGCCAGCACAGGGAGGGTTAGTGAAGCAGAAAGTGGATGCCGATGTCGGCTCTCTTTTTTACTATGGCAGCTGTCTCTGTGTCCTACGGATGCAGGGACACCTGCCAGAAAGTGGGAAATACCTCCCCTGTACCGGGACAGCGGGACAGCCACTGAAATCCAGGACTGTCTCAGTGGATCCGGGACGGTTGGGAGGTATGCAATCAGCTGAATGAAGAGAGGGCATGCACAGTGTGCACGTTCTGTCTCCCTTCTCTCTTCCTGCTCACTTCTGCTATGTCTATAGCAAGCAGGAAGAGAGATGGGAGATGGCACGTGCCAGAGGTGTAGCTAGAACTGACTGGGCCCCACAGGAAATTTTTGTACGACCCCCCCACACACACGCTCACCATATACATAGACGCACTCGTACATGCACTCTCCATATACATGGATGCAGTCATACACTCACTCTCCATATACATGGATGCACTCATACACGCACTCTCCACATACATGCGTTCACCATATACATAGATGCACTCATACACACACTCTCTACATACATGGACGCAGTCATACACACACTCTCCACATACATGGACGCAGTCATACACACACTCTCCACATACATGGACGTACATACACACAGTCACCATATACATGGACGCACTGATACACACACTCTCCACATACATAGATGCACTCATACACACTCTCCACATACATGGACGCACTCATACGCACAGTCTCCACATACATAGATGCACTCATACACACAGTCTCCACATACATGGACGCATTCATGCACACAGTCTCCACATACATAGATGCACTCATACACACAGTCTCCACATACATGGACGCACTCATACACACAGTCTCCACATACATAGATGCACTCATACACACAATCTCCACATACATAGATGCACTCATACACACAGTCTCCACATACATAGATGCACTCATACACACAGCCTCCACATACATGGACACACTCATACACACACTCTCCACATACATACACACACACGCACACATAATATACATATATAGACACCCAGCTTTCCTGCTGTGCCTCTCCCCATACTCTAATGCCTCTGCACTTGTGCCTGCAGTATAGCAGGGAAGCTGGATGACATCTCATGATGTAATGTCACCCAGCTTTCCTACTGTACTGCATGATAGTCTGGGGAAGCTGAATACAACCCCAGTTCCCCTGTCACTCACATCACTGGGAGGTTGTAGCAATCCAACTGATGTTCAGCATGCTGGCCATGGAAGGATCAGGCTGCAAGAATTGTGGGTAGGAAAGGGGCATGGCTATAATAGCCCCACCCACATCGGGCTGTCCTGATGCTGGGAAGAGGCGGAACAATGTCACTGATCTCAGGTCAGTGTCAGAGGTGAAAGTGCAGGACTCTGGACCTGGTGCAGGAGAAGGCAGCTGCTCTGACAGGGGCCCCGTTTGACCAAGTGCAGAGACTGCTCCCGGGCCCCTTTTGAGCTCGGGCCCGAAGCAGCTGCTTCCCCTTCTTCCCTGTCAGCTATGCCACTGCCACATGCGTACCTTACCTTCATACAGCTGAGCGGTGGGGGTGCAGGGTGTCAGACCCCTGCCGATCCTATATCGATGACTTATCCATTATTCTATATGAACACATTTCTCATATGTGCTGGGAAAGCTCCTGGCACATATGCTGAATGTAAGCATAAGACCCCATTGACCGGAAAGTGGCCAGGTGAGTGTCCTTATGGCCTCCATCAGGGTGGTATACGTCTGCATACTTTCCATAGGCCTCATTCCCACTGCAGAGCAACGTGACAGCACATTGCGTTGTAGAAATTGCAGTGCACTAATAGCCTATCTGTAATTCACAAAGCTAATTTCCTTCAACTAAGATGCAGATGTGTCATGCAGACTAGGAGAAGCTAGAGGGACGAACAGAAAACTGAGCTGGAGGGCTTTGTTTATAAGCATAAGTGCATCAGACTTCTATTCTATACATATTCTATCATGTATCATATTATTATATCAGATAATTGGAGTTAGCAGAATTGCATTATTATATTAGAATGTACCATTATATTATATTAGAATACCACCCTGATTCCCAAAAAGATTGGACACTATGTAAAATGTAAATAAAAACAGAATGCAATGATTTGAAAATGTCAAAGACCCATATTTTATTTGCGATAGCTCATAGAACACGTATCAGATGCTGAAAGGGAGACATTTTACCATTTCATGAAAATAAAATCACTTATTTAGAACTTCATAGCAGCAATGCATCTCAAAAACGCTGGGAAAGGTCCAGGTCTACCATTGTGAAGCATCCCTTCCATTTTTATCAACAGTCTGTAAACATCTGGGAAGTGAGGAGACCAATTGCTGGAGTTTTGGGAGAGCAATATTGCCCCATTCTTGTCTGATGTAGGAGTCTAGCTGCTCAACAGTCCTGAGTCTTCTTTAGCATATTTTTCGTTTCATGATGCACCAAATGTTTTCTATTGGTGAAAGGTTTAGACTGCAGGCCGGCCAGTTCAGCACCCGGACTCTTCTTTGAAGTCATGCTCTTGTGATGGATGAAACATGTGGTTTATCATTGTCTGGCCTTCCCTCAAATGGACATTGTCTGGATGGGAGCACATGTTGTTTTAAAACCTCTATATCCTGTTCAGCATTGATAGTGCCTTTTCAGATGTATAAGCTGCCCACACCATAGGAACTTATGTAACCCCATACCATCAGTGATGTAGGCTTTTGAACTGTTTGCTGATAACAAGCTGGGTGTCCCCTCTCCTCTAAAGTCCACAGCACACAGTGTCCATGGTTTCCAAAAAGAATTCAAATTTTGATTCGTCTGACCACAGAACAGTTTCCCATTTTGCCTCAGTCCATTTTAAATTAGCTATGGCCTAGAGAAGACGGTGGTGTTACTGGATAGCGTTGACATATGTGCTTCCTTACTGCATTATGCAGCTTTAACTTACATTTGTGGATTGCATGGAGAACCTTGTCCCATGCACATATGGATTTCTCCACATTCTTTTAATCTTCTGATATTATGTACAGTAGATGGTGGGATATTCAAAATATTTCCAATTTTACGTTGAGGAACGTTTTTCCACAATTTTCGGACACAGTTTTTCACAGATTGGTGAACCTCTGTCCACCTTTTCTTCTGAGAGACTCTGCCTCTAACATGCCTTTTATGCCCAGTCATGTGACTTAGTATCAATTTGCTCCTCCATTTCTCTTTTTATCAGCACCCCTTCCTTTTCTAGACTTTTGTAGCCCTTGTCCCAATTTGTTTGAGATACGTTGCTGCCATCAAGTTCTGAAATTTTTATTTTTTCATGAAATGGTGAAATGTCTCATTTTTGATATGTGTTCTATGAACTACTGGCAAATCATTGCAATGTTTTTATTTACATTTTACACAGCGCCCCAACTTTTTTTTAGAAACGTGATTGTATATTATATATTAATTTGAAAATAATTATTGAAAAATAGAATTCTGAAATAATGAAATATAAAATGAATTGATTATATATTAATTAATATAATAATAATCACTTGATTTGAGAATATACTAGATTACGTTGTCAAATGAGACTTTCCAGAAAGATGGGAAAGAAGTGAATACCTTTTTCTTAGTACATAAATATTCATGCCAGGCAAACTGAAGAAGTGGTTTCAAGACTGGTTCTTCAAAATCAGCATCAAATGAGTGTTTCAGCGCCTAGGAATAAAACTTGTAATATTAATTAGCAAGAACATATGAAAGCTGCCGCGATCATATCACTGCTCATCTCCAAATTATATTCATTGGTAGCGCTGCTCAGCACCCACAATCAGCTCAGGCAGGAAGCCCCTGATACACTCATATGCGGTATTTTTGCAGTGGTTCTGCCCCTATAGTAAATCAATGCAGTTTCTGGATTTGTCCATGCAGTGAGCTGGACTGAAGATCCTCTCCATATGATGCTCCTGAAAACACACTGAGGACAAACTGATGTCTGCAGCATTTTTAATACCATCGGACCTCCACCAGACCTATAGGAAGCAGTATTGCTATAAATCCACCCTACAAATGCATCAAACAGGGAGGGAAACGGGGCATGACTGGTATTTTATACGCCAGTCTTGATATAATTTGTGCTGGAGTGAGATGCACCAAATTTATTAAGATAACATAAATTAGGCATGTCTCTGGTGCCCAGTGTGCCACAAAATCATAGATTTGAGCTATAATTTACTTCAGTTTCTGGTATAGATGACAGTAAATCTTCAAGATCACTGCACGGAGGTGGTCACATGCGCTGCTGTAACCAGTGACTAGTCACAGTGGTGATGTGCCCCCATGTGACATAAGACCGTGCAGAGTTATGCCTCTGTCATTGGCTGCAACAGCGCATGTGACCCTGTCCATCTGGAAGCACAAGGTAAGGACCAGAAGTCCAGTGAAAGCAACTCAGAAGCTACAGAGTGGCAGCAAGAAGGCAAGTATAGAGATGGCTGTGTGTGAAGGGGGGTTTAAAAAAAACTAAACCCTTCAAATGTTGTGCTTGATGACTACCATATTGGCTGGCTGATCATTAAATAAAGGGGATCTCCAACAGCTGGGACCCAGGTTCTCAAGATCAGCTGGGGTCCCCCAAGGATCTAGCAGTGATTAGCCAACCCCTTTAAGTCTGGAGTTTTCTGTTCAGAGCAGAAAGCCAAGTCACTATGAAAGTGCCTGTGGAAATCAGTTATTTGGGTGGCACAGATGCTCCTCGGCTCGATCCCTGCCCCGGTTATCACCCCACCTGCACCCTGCAAGCCATGCTGCACTGCTGCCTGCATGCCCTCACACCCCTTCCTTTACCTCCACCGCACATTTGGCAACGTGGAAAGGGGGTTCACTGAGGAGCCCGACCACCTCCAGCTGTAATCGCTCCGATGCCATGATGTGGCTGACGACTACTACTCCTTTCCGCGTCCTGCACGCCCCTGTCACCCGGGCAACACTTCTCCTAGGGACGCTCTGCAAGCTGTGACGTCACAGAAGGGGAACGGGGAGAAGTCCTGCTGACATCACTGTTCTGTGTCTGGACGAGGGCAGCAGCAACTGCTTACAGAGCAGGCTGCAAATTATGGAGCCAATATCATTGCAAACTGTGGCCCCAAATCCCCCCAGTTTGAAAATGATGGGAGGATGAATAAGGTAGGAAAAAGTTATCAACCAATTAGATTACAGCTCTGATTTTTAAAAGGCTCATTGGAAAATAAAAGAAGCAATGTTATTGATTGTCATGGCTCACTTTCCCATGATTTGTTTCTACCAGTTTTGTTAACCAGTTCCTGACCAGGCCATATACCCCCCACCACCACCTTCCTAGGACATGCAACTTTGAAAGCAGTGACTTTTTTCCTGTTTGGTTATGTAAATAATTTTTGCACCGTTTTTCAGTGATATATTGAGCTTTATTTTTGTGGCACTTTTTAGTATTTTTTTCCATTTTTATAAAATGGAAAGATGAAGAAAAAAAAAAAAAAAGGCCTATATTTCACATTTTTAAATGTTATTGGTAATAGCACAAGGTGCAACTAAATTATTTTTTATTATGTCTCCTTTACATAATTATTTTGATATATGAGATGTATGGGTTATGGTAGGTAGGCGTGGGGCTAAAAGCTGCGGTGCGGTGCTTGGTGGCATTCTTTTTATTATTTTGTATGTTTTATATTTTACACTTTGAGCCCCCATTAGGTCATACAAGTCCTTTGGGTGACATTTAACATTACATTTTTTTATTGCCGATTTCTCGTCACTGGTGCAGACATATGTAGTCACTAGAGATGAGCGAACGTGCTCTTAAGCACTGTACTGCTCGGCTCCCCTGCGCATCAGTACTGATGTTGGCGGTTACTTCTGCCCTGAAGAGGCATGCTGGGGATCTGTAAGAAGGCGGGCTGGGCACTGGAGGTGGCGTTACTGGGCTCCCTAGATCAATATTAACGCCCCCCTCTGGGCACCTTGTTTGAAAATTTGCATATCACAAAAAGTGGAATAAAAAGGAAAAGAAAGCATGAAACAAAGAATGAAAACTACACCAGGGCACAAGGTATTTTATTGAACATGGCAATACTTATACTTTCATACAGTAAAATCATGTGACAGATTTCCTTTAAGGATTAGTGTATTGACACACATTTAAAATGCATTTTTGCAAATTTTTTTTATTTTTTTAAAGCAGCATACTTTCTGCATGCAGTTTTAGAAGAGAAAACCAGAAGTAGATTTAAAAAAAAAATAAAGTATCTGTCCTTTACACTTTCTCTCCTTTTATGATCTGCTACTGATCTTGGCTTCCAAAACCATGCAGAAACCTGACCGTATGGCCGTACCCTAAGGCTAGTTTCACACTAGCGTTTACAGATCTGGCAGGGTGCCCGGGTCGAGAGGCTGTGTGGGAATGCTATCCAACCCCATTATCTATAATGGGGTTTAGCGGAGATCTAGCTGCAACCTGGAAAATATGCCGAAAATTCTATGCGGGAACAGCCTACCGGAAGTCTGTGCCGCTAATGTGAAACTAGCCTAATACTTTGAGAGTGATCACTTTTCCAAAGGATCAAAAAGGTTCAACTTTTTAAGCTCATGCTGATGGATTTCTTGTGACCGTCGTGTCGCGGCACTTTTGGGTCGCTGGCAAAGTTGCCGTGTAATCCTATCCTTCTAGAAATCAAATAAATGCATTTGGGATAATAGATCTATTATTTTGTCCAAGGGCGTATCCACATAGTGCAGTTTAATTGTGTTTTTTTGTTTCTTTTGCTGCAGTTTGAAAAAAAATTGTCGCAAAATTGTATTTAAATCACACGGTGTGAATAGGCCACTATGGAAAGTTGCAGTGCATAATTTCTCATGCCACTCATTTCAGAGAGTGATGAGATCTGACAAAACACCTATCTATAAGATACCAAAGATTTCTGAGGCCACAAACTTTTTTTTTTTATTATTTTTTATTCAAATGCACAAATGCAATATTTTAATAAAAACTTTACTATAGTACATTACAAACTGCTACAATACAGTGTAGGCATGTTTGGTTTTTTGGCTCTCGTGCAATGTTCTCCATACTGTCAGTTAAAAGGGTTTTCTGAGTTTGGCAAAAATAAAGGAAAAATAAAGGTGCTAAAAAATAAAAAGCACTACTTAACCATTTATTCCCCCGTTTGCTACTCTGGTCCTCCCTGCTGGTCTTTGTTTACTTGGCTGCAATGATGACATGCCCACATGATGGCTACAGCCAATCACTGGCCTTGGCTGTTTTGAGCTGTATGTGGCTGAAGCCAGTGATTAGCTACATAGGTCATGTGTATATTCAGACACACCACCACTGCAGCCAAGCAAGCAGAGACTGGCTGGGAGGATTAGTGCAGCATTGCTGTAATAGTAGGGAAATAAACGGGCAAGTAATGCTACTTTTATTAGTCTATCACAGTTATCCTACCCCCAATTTCTCGCCCAACTCGGAATACCCTTTTAAAGAAATCCTGTAAGAATAAGGCCGAGTTCACACTTCAGTTATTTGGTCAGTTATTGTGAGCCAAAACCAGATGCGGGTCAAAAATAAAGGACAGGCTTCAGTACTGGTTTTGGCTCACAATAACTGATGGAAATAACTGATAAAATAACTGGCCTAAGTGTATACATGGTACTTTGATGCACGTTAAATGGAGTCTTTCACCTGTATAACTAACAGCACTGCCCCACAGAAGATTGCATACACATCCCAGACATACTTGTGTGCACTATGTGTCTGTATTACATGTCCAAGTGCCCAGCTGAAAGTAAAACTAAAATAAAAAAAAATTTCCTGCAGAATAAAAGTGATTTTCCTGGACATGTAATACAGACACACAGAGCACACAGGTATGTCTGGGATGTGTCTGCAATCTTCTGTGGGGCAGTGCTGTTAGTTCTATAGGTGAAAAACACGTGAAAGACTCCCTTTAAAAATGGGAAAAAACATTTTAATATGTTTTTTTGATGCCAAGTAATAACTGCTTGAAATTTACAAGTTCAAAGCCTGAGGCAACACTTCTAAGAGGTGGGGGGGGGGGGGTCATCAAGATCTCTTTATACTGCAGGCTTAGGGCCTGTAACTTCAAACGATCTTAAAGGGCATCTGTAAGCAGATTTGTCAGCTTGGCAGCTGAAAGCATCTGTGTTGGTCACATGTTCATATGTGCTCGCACTGCTAAGAAAAATGATGAATGAGCCTCTAGGAGCAATGAGGGCATTGCTGTTACATCTAGAGACTCTGCTCTCTCTGCAACTGCCATGCCCCCTGTACTTTGATTGACAGGACTAGATGTTATGATGTTTAAACTGCCTGGCTCCGTTGCTCCTAGAGGCTCATTTGCATATAATAAACCATCACTTTTCTCAGCAATGTGGGCACATATGAACATGGGACTAACAAAGATACACATGCAACACGTCAGACAGTTTCATATCTGCTGACAAAAACCCTTTAACACCTCAGAAAAGTTCATATTTTTAGGTACACAAAAGTTAATTTTCTTATATTCTTTTTGGGTGGGTTTCTATCTTTACAGAGTAGACAATACACAGTTCGAGCACCTCTGGCCCTCTTGGTATTCATCTCATTTAGACTATTTGTGAAAAAAAATTCTTTCTAAATAATTCTGCATATATATCCATGTCCACGCCTGCTAAACAACACAAGAATAAGATGAAGAAAAAAAAAACATATACTTTCAATGAAAGGCACATAAAATGCTACATTAAAATATAACTCATACGCATCTCTAAGCTATGGAAAAATGCAGAATCAGTTACTTAAACTGAGATACAAACTAAAAAAACAAATGAGGTTTAGAACTTGCTTGGCCCTGAAGAAAGCTTTTCAATAATCACATTAGAAAAAATATTTTTGTACAAGTATTTACAAAAGAACAATTATACAGAGGTTGAATTTGTTGTGTTCAATGGTGTACTGATGAATGATGCAGCACCAGCTTGTATCTGGAATGACTGAGCTGGAATCGGGTGACCAGGTACAGTCTGTGTTACAGTCCAAGTTTGCTGAGCGTGCTCAGGGACCCGAACACTCTGGTTCAAGATAGTAGGAGCTTGGGAAGCTTGAACCAGAGTTAGTCGCGCTGGAATCTGGTGACCAGATACAGTTTGCGTTACTGGGCTAACAGTCAAAGTTCGTTGAGCGTGCTCAGGGACTCGAACACTCTGGTTCAAGATAGTAGGAGCTTGGACCAGAGTTAGTCGCGCTGGAATCGAGTGCCCAGGTGCAGACTGCGTTACTGAGCTAACAGTCAAAGTTTGCTGAGCGTGCTCAGAGACCCGAACACTCTGGTTCAAGATAGTAGGAGCCTGGGAAGCTTGCACCAGAGTTAGTCGCGCTGGAATCAGGTGACTTGGTATAGCCTGTGTTACTGGGCTAACAGTCAACGTTTGCTGAGTGTGCTCAGGAACCCGAACACTCTGGTTCAAGATAGTAGGAGCTTGCACCTGAGTAAGTCGCGCTGGAATCTGGTGACCAGGTACAGACTGTGTTACTGGGCTAAAAGTCAACGTTTGCTGAGCATACTCCGGGACCCTGACATTCTGGTTCAAGATAGCAGGAGCTTGGGGAGACTGCACCGGATTTCGACGCTCTGGAATCGAATGACCAGGTACTGTTTGTGTTACTGGGCTACCAGTTAAAGTTTGCTGAACGTGCTCAGGGCCTCTGACACTCTGGTTCATGAAAGTGGGAGCTTGCACCAGAGTTAGTCGTGCTGGAATCGAGTGACCAGGTACAGACTGTGTTACTGGGCTAACAGTTAAAGTTTGCTGAGCGTGCTCAGGGACTCGGATACCCTGGTTTAAGACATTAGGATCTCGGGAAGCTTGCACCAGAGTTAGTCTTGTTTGGCGATCTGCCTGTGTCCAGTGAATAGGTACAGGCTGTGTTCCTGGGCTAAAGGTTCGCTGAGCATGTTCAGGGACCCGAACACTCTGGGTCAAGATAGTAGGAACTTGCACTGGCGTTAGTCGTGTTTGGCGATCTGCCTGTGTCAAGTGAAAAGGTACAGGCTGTGTTCCTGGGCTAAAGGTTCGCTGAGCATGTTCAGGGACCCGAACACTCTGGTTTAAGACAGTAGGAGCTTGGGGAGATTGAACTGTAGTTAGTCGTGTTAAGCGATCTGCAGGTGTCACGTGAATAAGTACAGGCTGTGTTCCTGGGCTAACAGTTAAAGCTTGCGGAGCATGCTCAGTGACCCGGACACTCTGGTTCAAGAAAGCAGGAGCTTGGGGTGCTTGCACCTGAGTTAGTCGCGTTTGGCGATCTGCCTGCATCACATGAATAGGTACAGACTGTGTTCCTGGGCTAAGAGTAAAAGTCTGCTGAGCATGGTCAGGGACCCGGACACTCTGGTTCAAGACAGTAGGAGCTTGGTGTGCTTGCATCGGAGTTAGTCGCGTTTGGCGATCTGCCTGCGTCACATGAATAAGTACAGGCTGTGTTCCTGGGCTAAGAGTAAAAGTCTGCTGACCATGGTCAGGGACCCGGACACTCTGGTTCAAGACAGTAGGAGCTTGGTGTGCTTGCACCGCAGTTAGTCGCATTTGGCGATCTGCCTGTGTCGCATGAATAGGTACAGACTGTGTTCCTGGGCTAACAGTTAATGTTTGCTGAGCATGCTCAGGGGCCCGGCCACTCTGGTTCAAGACAGTAGGAGTTTGAGGAGCTTGCATCAGAGTAAGTCGCGTTTGGCGATCTGCCTGTGTAGCTGGGCTTTCAGTTAAAGTTTGTTGAACATGCTGAGGGACCAGGACACTCTGGTTCAAGACAGTGGGAGCTTGCACCGGAGTAAGTCGGGACTGGCGATCTGCCTGTGTTACTGGGCTATCAGTTAAAGTTTGTTGAGCGTGCTGAGGGACCTGGACACTCTGGTTCAAAATAGAGGAAGCTTGCACTGGAGTTTGTCGCGTTTGGTGATCTGCCTGTGTTCTTGGACTATCAGTTAAAGTTTGTTGAGCGTGCTGAGGGACCTGGACATTCTGGTTCAAAATAGTAGAAGCTTGCACTGCAGTTTGTCGCGTTTGGTGATCTGTCTGTGTTCTTGGACTATCAGGTAAAGTTTGTTGAGCGTGCTGAGGGACCTGGACATTCTGGTTCAAAATAGTAGAAGCTTGCACTGCAGTTTGTCGCGTTTGGTGATCTGCCTGTGTTCTTGGACTATCAGTTAAAATTTGTTGAGCGTGCTGAGGGACCTGGACACTCTGGTTCAAGATAATGGGAGCTTGCACTGGAGTTAGTCGGGACTGGCGATCTGCCTGTGTTCTTGGGCTATCAGTTAAAGTTTGTGGAGTGTGTTGAGGGACCTGGACATTCTGGTTCAAAATAGAGGGAGCTTGCACTGGAGTTAGTTGGGATTGGCGATCTGCCTGTGTTCTCGGGCTATCAGTTAAAGTTTGTACAGCGTGCTGAGGGACCCGGACACTCTTGTCCAAGATAGTAGGAGCTTGGGGTGTTTGCAACAGGGCGAGTCGGCTTTGGTTATCTGCCTGTTTTGCTGGGCGAGTATGCTGCAG